>SSNU01002989.1:0-18636 GCA_012064415.1 Gyrodactylus bullatarudis
GGATAAAATCTCATAAAACTGTCCTCTCATCGTGTCAGTCATTGTAAAAATTGATTGTGTGATACACACACGAATAAAAATACATTACATTGTAATGCATTTTTAAAATTAAATTAGAAATACAGACTCAGATATCCTATAAATACACGTTGTAAGAAATATGCCACTCTTCAAAATCACTAATGCAATCTAATTAATTAAACAGAAACGTATAACAACATAGTAAGATTTATTTTAACAAGGAAGTCTAGTCATATAGAAGTAATGAATAAACATAGAAAGGTCAACATATAATGTAGATTCCACAAATATAAAATTTTTCATAAAAGTAATAGGTACTGAAATTGCATTTCGACAGCATTTTCATGTAGAGCATACATCAAGCATACACAGAGTAGAGAGGCAATGTATCCCCCCCTGTGAAAAAAAACAAAAAAAGTGATATTACACGTAAACCCGAGAAAGGAGCAGAGAGGTAAAGAGACCCCTATTAATTTTTCTTCCAACTTTGTACGTACCAAGTTGGATTAATCCAACTTTGTACGTTCTTCCAACTTGGTACACAACATATATATAAATGCTCAAGTCGGTGTATGGTCTGGAGAGAGCCGACGAAAATAAAAGCTTTTATTCACCTAACCTCTAATTAGATAATCCCTAATTCATTTTAAAATTAGTTTCTTAGGTGTCTGATTCAATGTATAGGTCAAACTAGGCTGGTCTTTTTTATTTTTCTCATCAAATGGGGTCCCAATGAAATCTCAGATAGATTTACTACTATATCCTTTACAAACTTGAATTTTATCATAATCAAACTCTCCAAAATGGATTTGTGTGAGAATTATATTTGGAGACTCAGAGGAATTAGCCGCAAACTTTTTCGGGGAACATAATTTCATTAGCAATTTAAATAGACCCTGAGCCGAGTTGAATCCAAGAACAGGATTATTATGTACTGGAAGCTACACATTCACCGGAAGAAAAAATTTAATGAGATGTTGGAGATTTTAAAAGCTAAATTATAATTATGATTATTCCTCAAGGAACCTTCCTCTATAAGAAAAAAATTAGCTTTTCAATGTTGCTAGAGCTTGCATATTTTTCAACTGGAAGAACCTACAGAAACATTATTACCAGTATCGATATTAGTCAAGCAACAATCTGTTCTTATTTCGAACTTTTCCGGAGGCTCCTTAAGAATTTAGCTGAGAATAATCTTAATGTAGTTGGTGGTATCGGTCATATGGAGACTAAGTTTGCAAAAAGAAAATATCATCGTGGCCGAATTCTCAGAAATGAATGGGTCGTTGGCGCTTACGATCGAAATACGAAGTGTGTTCGACTAGAGATTGTAACAGAGCGCAATCAGTTGATTCTTGGAAACTTATTCAGTGAAAATGTGCTTCTTGGTTCAACACTAATCTCTGATGAATGGCGTGGATACTCAGATTGGGCCACTGGTGGCTATTGGCATATGAAGATTAACCATAGTCTAAATTATGTAGATTCAACAGATGATACGATCCATACCAACTATGAAAGAGAATATAAATCGCACAGTGGCAATGAATAGAATTGCAGGAGAGATCAAAATTTTTGAATATCTTCAACAAAAAGGCAATGGATTGGCAAGGGATCCTTAACAGTCTTTTAACAGTATTTTCGATCAAGAAAACAGATGTTCCTCTCATAAACTTTAATCAGAGAGATAAATATGATCATAATTAATGATGATAATGACGATGTGGATTTAGATAACTCACTATTTAATTATTGATTTAATAATTTTTTTTCACTGATAAAACCAGAAAAATCTTTTTCCTTATCAATTTTATATAGTAAAATATTTTTTTTGTTATTTAATTCATAGGAAGAGAGAAGAAAAGATTTTTTGTAAGATTGGTGTCTGAAATTGTAGTTATGCTCGATCGGAGAAGAGGTTAGGAGGAAGTTTTTTACTATAAAAGGATTTCTTCTGACCCAAAGAGGCTGAAGACCAGAGGCTAATATCCGAGAGTTATAGGATTCTAAAAAGGGATAAAGCCAATATAGAAAACTACTTTGTATTTTTTCAATCTCTCGTGCCTGAGAATCAGTTAAGTTTACTAGAAAAGTTGAGTTGTAATCAATTAATAGCAATACAAGAGATTTATAGGCCTTTTATACATTAAAAAATTTTTTCAAGGTAACAAATTTTCCTGGGTGCTCCGTGACCTTTTGATATCTGTTTACATAATTATTTTATCATGTCAACGTGTATAGGCAAATACAAATTTAATTCAAAGACATGACGAAGCGTGAATTTTTGTCTGTTTAACCATGTCTATGTTGTAGCTAATTCGTACTGAACTGCTAATTCGTACTCAAGAATGAATTTTATAAATTTCTCTGCTAATTCGTACTGAAAAGACTGAGACACCTTTTTAGAATGCTTTTATGATGTTATTTAACAAGTGCGATTAAAGATTATAATTTAATTATAATTTTTAATTAAAAACTGTGAATCATAGGTTTTTGTTGTTGCGATTTCTGCCTGGATGACATTTTGAATTGCTAAGTAAATTCAATTTCCGACATTTAAACTTGTTCGATGAGCAGGATAGGATGCAGTTACATTATGTGAAACCTTGACCTCCGGATCTCGATTGCTTCGCACTTGCAGCTCGGATACTGAGCTCTTCGTCTTGAACCATCGGCTGTGGATCAAGAACTTTTTGGTCGATGATTTTAAATTGGCCAGAATTCAGACGACCTTTCAAAATTCCGTTTTCTGTTTCCACCTTACATTTTCCGTCGTCAACTTCTCTTATGATACCTAGAAGACATTGGAAGAATAGCATTATTGTAATCTTAAAAATTTTCAATCATCTTATAAGCCATTGAAACATCAGGAGCAAATGACATATTCGCCAAAATTTTACGGAAATTTGATTTGAAGCTCCAAATAATGCCCTGATCTAATGGCTGGCAAACAGATGTTGAATTTGGGGGTAAAAATAATAATTTGACATTAGCAGGAACTGGAATTTTATGAAACGAAACATTGTCAGCAAGTAATAAAACATTTTTGCCTGCATTATATTCTGAAAATTTTTCTAGCCATTCTTGAAAGAGTTCAGCATTATTCCAAGCGTTTTTATTTCCTTTGTAATTTTCTGGAATGTTTCTTTTGAAGCATCTCGGTTTTTTAGAATGACCTTCCAAAAATTGAAACTTACCAATAACTAACGGAGGATATTTTTCACCAGACATAATGCAGCATGCAACGACTGTTAATCTATCTTTTGATTTTTTTGAACCTCTACAGTTCTTAGAATTCATATCCAATGTCAAAACACCTCTTTCTTGAAAAAATAAAGATGTTTCATCAACGTTGAATATGTTATCCTCTGTATACTGTTGAAGTGTCTTGATTATCAAGGATCCAGTCCACTTCTTTGCCTTCTCCATAAATTGATAAAAGTTATGACGCTTAGTGAAGCTTTGGGCCCAACCATTACTGACGTTAGACTTTTTTTAGTTTAAACTTGAGCTCAGTCATTCTTATTGGGAGATTCAATTTTCGTTATTTTCGGATGATTTTTAGTCCTAATTAATCGATTTCTGGATATTCTAGGGCTGGGATAATTTTATATTTCGAATTTCCTAAATCATTATTTATAAATTGGCGATATTTCCGTGCATTTTTTAATCATCCCTCCAATATTTCTTCACTGATGCAGAAATTGTGGGCTACCTTTCTAACTCCTTCGAGCTCTATCTTATCAAGGATATTCAACTTGTCTCCTATTGAATAATATTTCCTTAGGAAAATCTTGAATTAAAAATTATTATGAGAGCTTACAATCTGTTTCTTGAAGTTTGGATGGGTGACTATAAATCGTCTGATAAATCTGTGAGTTAAGTAAATATTTAGCTTTTCAACATTTGGCTTGAGTAAGGAATGAATATTCTGGAAAGTAATTGGCTTATTGACCCGTAATAATAAATCTGCTATATCTATATATAGACATAGATTTGGAGATATTTTCATGCCAGTATTTTTATAGTAATTAACTTGATTTCTTGTAAAACCAGTTTTTCGCATAATTTCAGCAATTGATTATCCATCACGAATAAGTTTATGAACAGTCATTCTGTTATCGTAGCTAGTCATGATGAGTCTTTAGATAAAATGAAATCACCCAAATTTTACAAAAACAAATTGATTAATAATTAATTTAATGAATAGTCAGAATACTGGATCTTAATAGACTCCATATAATGAACGAATACACGTAATGAAATCTCATTCAGGGTTAAAAAGCTGAGAAAAAGTAAAAAGCGTAACATTGTTTAACCGTAAATATTTGACACCTCTGAAATAAATAATGAAGCATATTTTAGAAAGGATTGACTCGCTAAAATAACAATGAATAGTTGGGTATACCGAGTTGAGATAAAATTGATAAATTAAAATCTGAAAAACTTTGAAACGCAATATCTTTGCAAGGAAAAATCAATTTGCAGTGAAAGCTACACAGATGGAAAGATCAAAAAAAGCTCTATTCAAATATGTAAAAATTATTGTAAAAAAATATGTAAACAATACTTTCGAGTAGCTTCATAAAAATTAGATTAATTTTTAGAAGAGAAGTGTTTGAAGGTACAACTTACATTTCGAAATACAGGGGAAACATTAGTTAGAATATGCTTCTTGAATATTGAATTCTCGCAATTCAAACTTTTTTATCATTGGGGAAATTGAACCATAATTTTTCGAGATAAGATCAGGTAAAACTTCTTCTGACCTAACTGCAGCTTTAGCTCTTTAATCCATTACCTTCAAATGATTCCACAATCTCTCTGACTCTTACAAGATTGTTCACATAATATCCAGTTGCTTCGAGCCAATTACCCCAGCGTGAAGGGCTTTGGAGGCTGACCAATTTCATCAAATATTGATGGTGCCGATTATTTGTAACCAAACTTCAGAGAGATAAATATGATCATAATTAATGATGATATTGACGATGTGGATTTAGATAACTCACTATTTAATTATTAATTTAATAAATTATTTTCATTAATAAAACCAGAAAAAAACTTTTAACCTGATCAATTTAGAGATCTTTCATTTCATTAAAATCTAATGAGGATTAATAAAAAAAAATAATTTATTTGCGTCGTTCCCGAACTAGAGCATTAACATATATTTTATAAAAAAATATTCGTTCCTCAACTAGGACAAACTATTCACATGAATATATCTAAATAGACCATAATAGGAACTGACCGCCACGGATCTATGTGGACGGTTAAACTCAAATCGTTTTAATTAAAGTCTTCTTCTATCACCAACAGCATTACAGGTAAAAATGATCGTATTTTCGACCTCTTGGCTCCAGATAAAGTCTTAATACCTTTAATTGTAATACTAATTAGACAGTGGTATTAATTGAATAAAATTTGTGTTTACCTTTTCTTGCAATGAATTTTGATGAGTAACCTAAAAGCGTCCAGCCTGCTTCATCAATATTCCATAATTGGCTAGGACTGTATCCCCCAGTTATCTCCGGAAGTTGTAGGAGAAATTGTTCAATTTCTTGAAGATGAATTTATATTTAAATTAATATTTAATTAATTACTTTTCGTAAGTCAAGTTTGTGTCTGTCTTTAAATCTTTCATAAAACGACTTTCTATAGACTTTAAGTAGACGAATTTAACATTAATAATGTATTGTATATTCTACTAAATCATTACTTCATTATTTCATGTACATCATTTCAGGATACAATAAACCTAGGCATACATACTCATATCATACATATTAGACCAATCAGAATACAAGATTATCTTCAATAGAGGTTCCAAAAAGCTATATAACAAAATGCGATTCAAAAAATAATTCATAGCATCAACGAATCGGAGCTTTTACCTGTATACCACACGATAGAGATTTTTCTCCTGATTTAAACAGTCTAATTTATTGTAGGTTTGTCAAAATCAAAACGGTCTAATTTATAGAAATATTAGGTTGCTTCAAAATTAATAAGCAAAACTTTCATCAAACAAATATGAAAAAACGGCTTAATTTCATTTCACGTAAAATACAATTTTTCAAAGAATTTGTTTTTCTTAATCTCAATTTACTAAAATCTTCAATTTTAGGAATACAATGGAATTGTCAGACACCGATATTAGAGCCATAATTTATTACTACTACAATTAGCCTTGGAGAATATTGTTTCACGTGCCACAGTTCAAAGATGGTTTGGATTGTTTAGAGAAGGACGTACTTCACTTCTTGATGTACAGAGGTCAGGAAGGCCTTCAACCATTAATGAAGAAATCATTGGAAGAATTGAGGAAAATCCTTATCTATACTCTAGAGAAATTTCTGCTGATCAAAGATTTTTTCAGAGAGAATTAGGTTGACGTTCTAGACCACCCTCCCTATAGTCCGGATCTTGCTCCAACAGATTATCACCTTTTCAGGTCGCTACAACATCATCTTAAGGGTAAAATATTTCAACTCAAGGGAAGACGTTTTGAACTCAGTAAACGAGTACATAGATCAGAAACCTCTAAATTTTTGGCAACGGGGAATAGATGGGCAACCACAAAGATGGACTATATGTATAGAAATGAATGGTGAATATTTTGATATATATATTGATGATATTTTATTTAATTTTTGATGATATTTCTGAATAAAAATGTATTCATTTTCAACGAAATTTTGCTTAATACTTTTGAAACAACCTAATAAAAAAGATTTTTCCTCTTCTAAAAAATGGCTTGTCGACTACCTCCAAAATAAACAAATTCATCAAACTATCTCAAGATATTCATGTAAAAGTTGAAACGTATGTTGCATATTTTTACTAAATCGTTTCATTAAACCTTATAACATTTGGGATTGGTCTAACGTCCCAGATTAAAGATCCTCTGAAACAATTTGTAATCGTTTTCTTTGTAACAGAGTTGAAGAATTTTTATATTAATCTGTAGCCTAGTTGAACATCATGGATGCCTCAAATTTAAAACTCCATATTAGTACCTTAGTTGTTAAAAGAAAAAAAAATGCTGTTGACTACAGAGTAAATCAGACAGTTCTAAAGGGGTTTTCAATTTGATTTTCAATTTTATAAATTTGCCTTTAGTAGTTTTATCATCCTTATTAGATTTCAAAAAAGTACCCTCACCCCTTCCCTCTCTGCCCCTTCCAATTCGATTTGCAATATTTTCGTTAATATATACAACTATTCCAATTATTATTTCTCTTTTGTCCCCCCTACCCCCGTTGCCTTTCTACCCTTCCAATTAAATTTGCATTTTATTCCGTTTCATTAACAATAGTTTAAATGATTTTTTTAATTAATGATTTTAAAATTGAATTCAAATTTGCAGTCAGGTCGTATTTGCGTCTCAAGGTACAGAAATCGTGATGAAGAATTTTGGAAATACTTCAAAGAAGAGAATAACTTGGCATATTGTACAGATATTAGAGGACTTATTTCATCTCTCGGATTTGAATTCGCCTTACAAGACGAAAGAATTTTCATTGATTCTAACAGTATAAGTCTTAAATGTGTCCTTATTAGTAACAACAATTCTCATCCCACTGTTCCAATAGCCTATTCAAGAAAGCTCACTGAAACATATGAATCCTTGGAATTAATTTTACGAAAAATCTATTATTATGAGCTGGAATTGAAAGTAGTCGCAGACTTTCAAGTTATTGCTCTTCTCTGTGGTTTACAATTAGGAAACACTAGCTTTCCTCGCTATAAATGTCTTTGGAATTCTCGACAAAGACAATATCATTACTTACCATTTACCACCAGAGAGAGATTACTCCATCAATTTCAATAGAACTAAACCACCTTTAATCAATGCAGAGAATATTATTCTTCCTCCTTTGCATTTGAAACAGAATATTTAAACAGTTCATCAAACGTTTATGTTCAACAGAATCAGATGCAATGAACTACTTGAGAGAAAAATTCTATCATCTATCGAGTGCCAAAATCAATGAAGGAATCATGAAAGGTCCAGATATAAGAGATATCATGAATGATCATATCTTTGATCTCTATTTAAATGAAAATGAATTAAGAAGTTGGAACGCTTTTAAAAATGTTTGTATTAATTTCCTGGGAAATAATCGTGCAGATAATGAAATGGATATCTTGAATGAGCTTATCAATTCTTATGAAAACTTGGGATGTCTAATGAATTTGAAACTACACTTTTTCAAATACCATATTGATCTTTTTCCTGAAGGCCCTTAAGGCGCATTATCAGACGAACAGGGTGAAAAATTCCATCAAGACATGGAGTTTATCGAGGAAAGATATAAAGATGATAATATTGTTCATTACCTATCAGATTTTAGTTGGATCATACGTAAAAAATAAAGTTTATTTTGTTCATACAGAGCTGTGATTGGTTATTTCGACGTTCTCTATTCTGATTGGCTACAAAAAAGGCATGCAATTTTTTTTTAATTTTCCATTACAAAACGGGACATAAAAATTGATCAATTTGACCCAGAAGATGAAATCCAATTTCTTTTTAAGTATGCTCAATCGAAAGAGCGAAAAATTTCAGTCTAGAATCTTGAAGAAAAATATGGAATTTCATTTTTTTAAAGCCGTGAGTCTCTGTTAAATGTAAATTTTAATGGATTTTTTCGATGATTTTTTCTACCCTTTGAAGTTCTTATTTAAAATTTTCGCCAGTTCTGAGTAGGTGCGACATTGATCTATATACCAATCGACGCAGAATTAATTGCTCTACATAATGAGCCTAATTATATTTAGGTTTAATTGCTTTTTTAAATTAATTTAATCGAAAAATTACTCTCAATTTTCCTAAAATTCTCATTTTTCAATTTTCTTCAATATCTCCCAAACTGAACTTTTAAATTCTGAGACCAGATTTGGAATCAGCGTGAAATTTTGGATCAAAAACATGGATCATACCCTATTACTTTTTTGGAAATTTTTTTTTGACAGTGTAATCACGTCATCTTGGTAGGCTACTACTCCTTTAAGGCCATCGATCCATAATCTCCTGAAATATGAGCGGGGCCACTGAAATTCCGAATTGAAGGGTCTTATAAGCAAAATATCCTTGTGGGTAACTATCGTTGTCAATGCCTGGCTTACCTCATCAAGTCTTACTTGCAAGTTAGCATTCTTCAAATCGAGCACTGAATAGATGTTCGCCTCACCCAACTCATAAAGTACCTCGTTCGATGTTAGCATTTTGTAGGATCCTCCATCAATCAACTTGTTAGCCATCAAAGAGTAATGTTGAGTTACTGTCACGATGTTGAAGGACTCTACAGAAATCTTGGATTTCCATACACTGTTAACAGCTGGATTTTCTTTTTGGATGGTTCCAGACAAAGTCTTAAAGCTGTTCTAATGCATAAAAATTATGAGTATCCAATCGTTCCAATTGCTTTTTCCTTTAGTCACAAAGAAAATTACAATTCAGTCAAAGTGATCATGGACTTACTCAATGTTAAAAAGCGTGGCTGGAAAATCGTTTGTGATATAAAATTAGTCTCTATTATGAGCGGAATTAGTGGGGGGTTCTGCAATTACCCTTGTTTGTATTGTTTATGGGATTCAAGAGATGATGTAAATCATTTTCAAGTACGCAATTGGCCCATCAGAAAACGGGGGGACACCAATTCACGAATCAATGACCCCCTTGTTGATTCCCAAAACATTATTCTTCCAATACTACACATTAAGAAGGTGTGCCGTAACACACTCCTACCCTAGGCATTACAAAGCTTCTGTGTACATTTTCCCCCTGTTTTAGGAATCATGTATTTTTTTACTGTACTAACAAAAGGGCATGTATGCAGCACTGAGGTCAACCAGAGCAATAATATAAATTATATTGCTTTTAAGAAAATGGAAGATTAAGTGACAATCAGACTGGCAACTTCCCAATTTCTAAATTCATGTTACTCTCTTCATTATCATTTCAAAACTGCCGTTTTCGCTAGGCCGATCATTTTCTTCAAATGTCACTATTTTAAAGTAAAATCATCTGCAATATATCGTTATAAGTATGCTCCACTTGTCGCTTATGTTACTAAAAAGTCATGTAGTATTTATATGTAGCGTTCATTTTATCTAATAAATGTGTAATCAAATGTAAAAAGCATCCAACGGTCTTTTTGGATTTTCCATAACTCCAGGTGGTTGAGTATCCCGAGGGAGGAACAATTATCAGTCAACAACTGTATCCTTTCCGGTAGATGATGCCATCAAATGCTTCTATACGAGAGCCAAGCCATCAAATGATATGAAAGATGGGGATTCGATAGCTACAGATCTGCAGAACTGTCGAGTCAAAACCTTCGCTATCAAAAATGCCACTCCGATGCCTTGAAACTGACGGGGCCCCAAATATTCGTAAAGCAGCCAAGCTACTTATGGGTAAGCAGATAATATCGCATGCCCATGAATCTGAAACATTTGAAGCTAATCAGATACTAAATTTCTCATTCATGGCTAGCTTTATAAACTCATCAGGTCTAGCCTAAATGAGTTAAGAAACATACTTAAAAATCCGAAAATAACAGGCCTCCCATCTTGTTGTCCAACTATGAATTCGAAAAATATTTATTAAAATATTTTGAAAACTGGATATAATGAGCTCTTATTCAGAGTTGCTCATTTTCTCGACCCTAAATATAAGGGATCAATGTTCTTCAAGAAAGACACGGATAAAATAGATGGATCAAATCATCATCATAAATAACTTTTTTCCTAATCAAGATCCCCCAGACGAAATTCATTCATGTAGCAATGTTAATGACTTGGCTAGATCTCATTCCAGAAGTCATACCCTGTCTGATAAAATAGCCACATAGATCAGTGACCTTGATGAAAATGTTGACAATATACTCATCTAGTGGAATAGTTAAAGATTCTCTTATCCGTATCTATCCAGTATAGCCACTTATTTTCTATTAATTCCTGCTACATCTGTACTATCGGTAAGAATGTTCTCTCTCGGGCGACAGATAATAACAGACTATCGTACTTCTTTGAATCAAGACGTAAAAAAATTATTCTGGCTTCACAAATTGATAACAATATAACAAGTCTATCAAATTTTATTTTAAATCATCGGTTTGATGAAGAGTAGAGACATTATTTTCGAATTAAAATTGGGTTTGAAGGATAAATTGCATTGGAAATAAAAAAATATAATACTAAAGTTATTAATTAATATAACTTGTCGTAAAATCTTTAGTAATTAGCTAGATGAGAAAACACGTTTGACTTTAACTGTTTTCAGGAGTATTAAAATAAACAACTATTATTATTAGGTTTTCGAAGAAATTTTTGTCTTTGGTAATGAAAAGTATATTGTAAAAATTTAACTCGCAAACGAAAAACGAATCCAGAAAGCGATAACTTTATCTCATTGAAAGTAACAAGAAATGAACTTCATTAAAGAAGAGCATGAGGAATTCGTTGAGATATTTAGAGCAAAGTGTAATCACTGTTCTTGGACAAAAGAAGGCGAAAGTCAAAAAACCGAATCTCAATTCTTAAATCATCTCGGAGATGACCACAGATGAAACAATTTCATGTGTGATGAAAATTCGATAATGCCTGAAACTCAAGTCTTCAATACAATTTACGTTCTAATAAAACTGGTCTTTGATTTTCACTATTATTTAGAACACGAACCCCGTTTGTATTTCTTTATATCAGTATAACTTTTATGACTTTTAGTTGCCCTGGTCATCGTATAGAAGACCCCCTTTTTACCTATTTCACGTTGTGAGGAGCCCCAGCGATGGGCTCATTGTATAGAAAACCCCCTTTTTCCTATTTTAGTTTGTTAGAATCTAAAGTAAACCCCTCTAGTTTTTACACTGTTTTATTAGTTTGTTAAGGCTAAACCTAATCGAATCTTTGTTGATCATTTCATTCTCTTACTCTGTTATGGCTAGAGCTAAAAATTTAACCCTACGTGAACAACTGTCATTAGTAAACCAGAACTTATTTTATGAGCAAATAGCTCATCAAGTTAACTGTACGACTAAACAGGTCGGAAACGCTATCAAAAAGTTTGGAAATCCACCACCTAAAGAATGTGTGGAGATTTGTGGTGATTTAAGATGATAAAATAAGAAATATGCGATCGAAGGAACTCCGAAGCATAAGATTATAGAAATAATTAAACTTTATAGAAGTATTTCAGAATTCCTAAAACGAATCGGAGGCAAACAATCAACAATAAAACAAAACTATTTTAATTAATAAAGAATCTTGTTCATTTATGCCCTGGGGAGTTGCAAACTTTTTGAAGAAAGAATTTAGAAAACGTGAAAATGAATAACGATTTTACTTTCACTCCCAGGAAACTCGAGCCAACGCCAAGGTCCTAACAAAAGACATTTAAATTGAATATATTTATCTTGTTTTAATCTTTTCGCACTTTTCTGTATAATTTTTCGAGACGAACCTTAGTGAAGGGATAGGGAATCTTATGTTCTGGAATTAAAATTTTAGACAGCGTAAAATTCATTCATTTCACATTTACCTTGTTATTCGTACAGGCCCTGATAAAGGTGCAGGCATTGAAAACACTGTAAAGGCCCTATACTATTGGACATGTATTGCATTACATTTTTTGACATTACATATTGAAAGGTGGTTTTTAGGCATCGTAATGTATTTTAAAATGTAATACACGGTCACAAGTCCTTTTTTGAATCCCACCAGCAGAATTTTATACATAAAAGATTCTTTTACTGTACCTAAAATATGACTTTAATGATTTATGAATTTTGGCATGATCCATCAAAAGAGATTGATTATCAGCCAATAGTCATTTCCTCCATAAATTCAAGATCTTCTCTGTTCAGAACTCTTCTTTCTTGGACATTTGGCCTGTGGATCTTAAAGACAATATTGATTTTAATTGCATTGATAAAGTCAATAAAAAACCAGCAATTTCAGCTGTTAATGCTCTGATGAATTTAATCAAACTCCAAATTAATAATCAATGTTTTGGAGATGTTAAATTTCTCGAACAGGTCCTTCGATATAATTTTCCAGTAACTATTGATCAATCAATGGTTTCCTTATGTAAGTAAAAATTTTCATCAACCAAAGGTGAAAGCCAAAAATTTTCCTCTAAAAAAGCGGAATAAAGAGCAGATTCAAATGATGGCTATTCTGTCGAGCGTCTGTCAAAGGTCTGTTTCAAGAGTAAGAGTTCAATTCAGCGATATCTAAAAGTTGATGATGGCAAAAATTTGAATTTATCTAGAAACGATCCTAACACAACTTTATTCGAAGAATTTCTTGTCAACCGAATTGAAGCGATCTTGGATGACCCCGAAAGTTCTATTGGTTTCAAAGATCTACAGGGAATTGCTTCTGACTTGCAACAGATATGCAGGTAGATGGATATAAAGGATCGTATAAAACTTAGATAAAAATTTGTAAAAAGAATAACCTTTGTTTTCGTCAGGCTTCTGGAGAAAGTAGGAGTGCCCCAGACGCGTTGATAGAGGATTTCTATCGTGCATATCCGTTAATTCGAAGAAACTATGAGGTTGATGATATTTTCAATTTCGACGAGGCTGCCCTTTTTCTATATTCGAATGGGATCTACCGAAGCCGCCCGAGTCAGAGCTTTGTTTCGTTGAATGAATTTGTCTGAGAAAAATCAATACTCTATTACCCTTGCAGCATAATGAAATATCTTTATATCCGGTGGGAGAGATTATTACGAATAAGTAATTCACGTAGTTTTTCAAACACGTCCGGAAATCCACTTATATTCATAATTTAGAAAATTGAAAAAAGATATATTAAAACCAAATGTACATTTCTTGAAGTATCATCAGTGGTAATAAGAGGTGAACCCATAGCTATTCCATCTTTCTGGATGAATACTTTGTTTTGAAATGATAACGGAACGTTAGTACAACAGATCCTAATGAGATCAGTGATATTTTTATTCTTATGGCCAATTGAAGTTTTATCGTGAATGTCTTGATCGGAACCTTTTGGAAAAGTTCCTCGAGATGTTCGTTTTCATAAAGAAGAACATGTCGTCTTAAAGATCAAAGAGAAAATTCAGAATATCGAAGAAAGAATCCAAGTCCTACTTAATTTCATCGCTAATAAAATGGTACTTATGGAAATTGAATCTGACTTCAATGATGCTTTACTACGATTCTTCATTGAAGCAGGTGAATCTGTAAAGAACCATATGAAACTTTGTTCAAAGAATTTGGAAAGAGTATTCGTTTTCATGAAAAAGGGATCTTTAACTTCACGGATATTGTTTTATCTAAGGAGCAAAAAGAAATTCTTTCTCTTGGTCCCAATTTTTGTATCCCAAAACGTAAAAATGAAATTAAAGACAAGGCAGCGTTTGAACGCTTGATGTATGATGATTCCAACACAGACAAGTTTAAACTTGATCTTTTATCTATTTACAGAAGTTTTGATGTCAGAGACTTGGATTGATATCCCAGAGCCTCAAGCATACCTGTGGAGAGATCATGAAACTTGATAAGAAATCACAATCAATTAGAATTTTTCTGCAATAAGTGTCGGAAATTTGTTAGTATTCGAACTGGTAAGCTATTTTAATTAATTCATTACATTAACATTCTTTGCTGGATCAAGTTCGAATACTAACAAATTTCCGACACTTATTGCAGAAAAATTCTAATTGATCGACTGCTTGTGATTTCTTATCTAGTTTCATGATCTCTCCACAGGTATGCTTGGGGCTTTGGAATATCAATCCAAGTCTCTGACATCATTCATTGTTTCAATAGAGATTTCGCTTCCCTTATAGGCTTCGTTTTGCCATAAGTCAAGTCGTCACGAGTTAAAACTCTTCCCCATCCAGAATACTTTTGGTTAGAGAATGTCACTTCATCAGCAAAGATAAGACATTTCCATTACTCAAGTGGCTTGTTTACATTTTCCTGTGCAAAACTCAGGCGATCTTTGTGCTTTTCTGTCACATTTGGTACATTACGAGCATCTTTCTGTTCGATACCAATCCTTGCCATCGTGTTGTGTAGAGTCCTATTTAACGAATGTAAATATATTAACTTTTCAAGTTGTAAATTCCTTCTTATTTATGAGAACTTACGAATAACTGACATTGGGATAGAAATTCTTTTGAATCTCTCTGATCGTCCTTGTATGATTCCTTTTCACGATTGTTTTGAGTCTTAAGGCTTCATGTAATGTAAACTTTCTCGGTCTACCGGAAACAGGAGTACGAATCGTATGGTTGTCATTCTTGATACGACTAACAGTTTTTATAGATACTCTTGTGTGTTGAGCTATCTCTCTCAAAGTCAAATTTGATTGGAGCAAACTTTGAATAACACGTTTTTCGTCCTCATTAATTCTTTTAATATTGGTTCGAAAGATAATCAGGATTTTCACATGATTAAAACAAATTTCTATTCTATCCTTGATACTTGTTTGAAAATTGTTGGCACTTTTTTGACTTGAAAATGATTACTACCTCATATTTCTTTTTAAAGCCGAATTTCACACTTAATTGGTGTTATTTTTAACTGGCAACTCTTATCAACTTAATTGTATATGCTTTTGTAAAGTTGATACGAAGAATGACTGAAGAATGAATGCGTGAATAAATAAGTATATTTTACAAGGCAATCTTTTATACGAATCCCAAGATTCAGTTATAAATCTGTAAAAATTATTTAGTTAGATGTTTTATAATAATCGAGATATCATATAAGGACTTTACTTTCCGATACAACTGTAAGTTTAGCCAAACATTCACTAATGCAACGATTCGGGTAGTTACATAAATTGATCAAGAAATTATTATTAAGGGAGTTTAGAAGATTTAATGAATTAAATTTCGAATCAATTCTTTTTTTTACATTAATCTATAAGGGTACTGAACTGTTCAATACAGATGAAGGCAGGAATAGAATCAGAGGGGATTTTGTCGATGATTCCGAAATTTTCAAAGATTTTTAATGGAAGAGGCTTTGTTTATATTGAGAAATTTTCTGAACTTGGACCAACCTCTTTGAGGATTGGATCTGAGATCAGACAGGATATTTTCTTCAAAAGCTTTCAGGGCAACAGATTCAATATTAGAGGATATTTGAAAAAAGATTTAATTATTATAATTGAATTAATTATTAGAAAACAGTACAGTTGTACCTCTATAAAAAATGTAACAAACCTATCCCTCTCCTCTCTGCCTAAGTTGAGAAAATTAATGTATAGCTACTATTAAGTAGGTTTATAAGTGTCAAACTTTCAAAAAAAATAAAATTCACTCAAGTTTGATTCATTAGTTAGAGAATTTTCTGCTAATTCTTTCTATCTAATGAAAATACCAGTTTTGATTTTGGATTTCGTCTTTACACACTCTTGACCTGTACCCCCTCCACTTGTTAACACCCACAATTGGGGAACAACTGTAATTTTAGCTTACATCACTCTTTCCCCTATAATCAACTCGAAATATTAATGATTAATCAATCCTTAAACGTGCAAAGAATTAGGATTGGTAAATGTGACAATAATGTATTGAGAAGCAGATAAATGTTTTTTATTCATGTGTTTATTAGATAAATATTTATAAAAAAGGGTAATTAAAGATGGTTAGTTGAAAACAATTATTTGTGGGATCGTTTTCTATTGTTTGAACTGGAGAAGGTTGATCTGGCCTCCTCTCCAAACTCTTCCAAAGTAGAACTGCTCCATTTTGCATTGAGTTCTTGTTGGTGCCTTGGATCAAACAGGGATAAAAACAGGAACTTTTGGATACTCTCATCGGTGTCTCCAAAATACATGCGTATAAGGGCCACTTTACGATCGATCTTCCGAGGATCAATAAGTACTTGGCCGAACTGCTTGGCCTTGGACAGAAGAATTTCCTCCGGCGGCTCCGTGTGGATCATTTCATCAAACGTCGACTGGAATAAAAAATATTTATTTACACGATTAAACAAAAAGATTGATCTTTGTTGTAAAATACTCACTGGTATGTCAAGGTCCGCAAGGCCAAGTGTGTTATTTAGGTTAAATATTAACCATTTAACTTGAACATTCAATTAAGCATTTTCGACAAGATCCCTGGAGATAAGCTTCCTTGTTAACACTAGACTAGCAATAATATCTTCTTAATTGACTCAGGAGCTAATCTTTCTTCTATTGATATAGATCCCCAAGGGTGGGAACACGGATCATGTCAAGTAGCAGGCGGTGGTTGTCTCAAAGTTGGAATAAGGGTTCCAAAAGAACAATAAATAATTTATCTTATAATTATTATTTTTATTTAATTAAAACTGGTTTTAATTGTTTAGGAATTGATATCATCAGTGGGTTATTGATCCTGTGGTCAATAGTATTTATGATAAGGTTCATAATACAACACTATGGTGTGTTCCCATGATGGTTAATTCAATGGCAATTAATAATATGGAGTCAGATAGAGACATTAGAATTGGCTAATAGTTATCCTAAACTCTTTGATGTGAGTGAAGTTGGTAGTTTTATCAAGGGTATAGAACATAGCATCATTACTAATGGTAATCCTGTTAGAATTCCAAATAGAAATTTCTCTGAAGCTGATCAAGGCTGAATTTTTGGAGTTAGAGAAACGGGGTATAGTGAGGTCATCAAGTGAATAGCGTGCCCAATTAACCATACACATCACAGAAAAGAAAGTTGAAATATGCTGTGATGTAAGAGGTCTTAATAGAATAACTGTTATAGACAATTATCCTATCCCACATTTGATGGATATAACTTGATAGTTTTCAGGCAAAAAGATTTTCTCTAAACATGATGCTCATAAAGCTTATCATCAGATAAGAGTGAGGGAGGAAGATGTTAAGAAAACAGCAATAGAGACAGGGTTTGGTCTTTTTGAATATGCAGGTATGCCATTTGGTTTAAATAATGCCAGTGCTACTTACCAAAGAGCCATGGATACAATCCTGGTTAATATTGAGGGAGTTATTGCATATGTAGATGATATATTAATTGGTTCTAATTCCAAGGAGGAACATATGTGTACTCTAAACCAGGTTTTCACAGCATTAGATCAGGCTAATGTAAGGCTTAGATTGGAAAAATGTGAATTTCTTAAGGAGGAAATTCTTATGAATTCTTGGGTCATAATTTATCCCAGCAAGGTTTAGCTCCATTAGATGAGAAAACTATAGCCATTTGCAACTTTCCTACTCCTAATACTAAGAAGGTTATGCAATTTTTGGAAATGATCAATTTTTACAGTCGATTTTATGATAAGTTAGCCATAATAGAAGCTCCTTTAAGAGATTTGATCAATGGGAGCAAGGCTAAGGATGGTCCAATTGTATTGGAAGGTTCAGCATTAGGGAGTTTTAATAATTTGAGAGTTAATGAAAACTAAATTTTGAAAACTCCCGAGCCTAACAGTCTAGCAAAAAAAGTACGTAAAGATAAAATTTGGAGGAATCGTAGAGTTTGATGTGAAAGTAAAAAATATCAACCAAAAAAATTTTTCAACGTGTAGTTTTCGAGTAATTTGACATTTAGTACGAAAAAAATTGAGTCAAATTTTATCCTATAGAATTTTTATTTCTC
>SSNU01000093.1:0-128178 GCA_012064415.1 Gyrodactylus bullatarudis
TCAATGAGCTATTCAAGGTTTAAAATTATCAAACATACATTTGATAATAAATCATTACGAAACATTGGGCAAAATAGAGACAAGCTTGCTCCAATAAGGACGATATTCCAAGAGTTTATTTCAAATTGCCAGAAAGCATATATTCCCTCAGAGCAAATAACTATTGATGAACAACCTATTTCCTTCCGAGGCAGATGTCCATTCAGAGTTTATATGAAGAGCAAGCCAGGTAAATATGGAATTAAAGTTTGGGCAGCATGTGATGCAAAAGCAGCCTACATATGCAGATATTTACATAGGGAAAGACGGCGATGCTCAAGAAGTTGGTCAAGGATCAAGAGTTGTGAAGCAATTGATTTATCCGTTTCTAAACGCTGGTAGGACAGTTACATGTGATAATTTTCTCACATCATATGATTTAGCTCAAAATCTCAAAGCTAACCATACAGCGATAGTGGGTACATGCCGGAAGAATAGGAAGTTTTTACCCTGATCATTTCAATGCAAAAATATTGATCCTGGTACAATCCAATATATATAGTAATGGAGTTGCAATTCTCAGGTTTGCAGAGAAGAAAAACAAACCAGTTGTCATGATGTCATCATCACACCAAAATCCAGATGACAGTGGACCTAAGCTGGAGATTATTCAATACTATGACGAAACCAAAGGAGGTGTAGACACGTTAGATCAACTTGTAACTAATTACTCATGTAGAAGATCTACAAATAGATGGCCCTTAACTGTATTCTTGAACATTCTAGATCTTGCAGCATATAATGCATATGCATTATATAGCCTTAGATGGCCTGAGTCTTTGAACAAGAAGAAATACTCTAGAAGAGAATTCTTGAACGTGTTAAGCACTCAATTGATGAAAAAACTGACCATGATTCAGAAGAAAATCAACAGTGTCGTACAAAGAAACCGGAAAATAAAACTACAGTCAAAGCCCGTTGTTATATATGTCCAAGATCGGTTGATAGAAAGACAAAGATAAGTTGTAAAATTTGCAAAAGAAATATTTGTAAGCAACACATGCATTCTATCTGTGAAAATTGTCATGAATAAAATCCTTTGTACAAAATTATTTTACATTTCATACTTGCAAAATTAATTGTGAGAAATAACTAAAAATATACAAAACTCCACTTGGGGTCTAAAAGACCCCATTTGTAAAATATGTAATTTTCATGATTTTGCATGCAAGGGTTAATGATAATTTTTTCAATAGTCAAATATTCTATTCGATCTTAAATAAAGCATCCAGAATTACCATTAACTCTAAAAAAATTTTAAGTCACAACGTCAATATTGACATTATCTCCCAACAAGCATCATTTTCTACCTTTATTCTGTATCTTTAATCTTTTACTAATTCTTTGAGAATTTGTAAAATATTATATTTATCGACTTTTTAAAATTATAGCATTTTTAAAGTGACACTACTGATTAATCATCAGTAATGATCCTTTAAAAAAGTACAATTTACATCTAGAAATATAATATAATATATTTTCTTCCAACTTTTGAATTTTGAATTACTTTTTGTTTAAATTTATAATTTCAACACTTATAAAATATAACTTGATTAACGATTGCAATCATCATTTCTTGAAACTTGGCTTGAAAACAACTTGACCACGTTTCTGTGACATAGGGACAAACGAGTTGTAGTTGAGCAGTCTTCCTGTAAATGTGCTTTTTATGTGGATCGATCGAACAAAGGAACCATCTCCTTTTCGCGAAAGCAAAACATCAAGGAATGGAAATTCTCCACTTTTTTCACTCTCAATTGTAAACTTTATCTGCCTAAGTAAGATAATAACTTTTAAATTTGTACTTATATGGCATGTATCACACTGCTGAGTATGCCCGAAATAAAGGCCTTATTTGTGAGACGATTGGCATCATCTTATTTTTGATTTGATAGTTCTATCACACGTCATTTTAGCAACTTATTCATTCAAGCATCAGAAAATACTTTGTTTACCAACCATTCGATAGGAAATTTATTAATCTCCTCGAGTATGTAAAGATCTTGGCTCCATCATTCGTCAAACTCGCGCTATACTAATTTTAAAAAAATCAACTCTCTTTAAATTAATTTTTGTTTAGAGCGTTTTTTTGAAAACGTATTTCCCAGGGTCATAAATAAAAAGTAAGATAATTTTTTTCGAGGAATCATACCTCTAGAATTCAAAAATGAAATCGCCTGAACTCTATCTGCTAAACCTACAAAATTAACCTGTTTTTAGATCAAAAGTAGGTCATTTTTTGATCGATAGCTACTGAACCAAAAATAATTGCGTTAAAACAACTGTAGATTCGTAATCAGCGTATTCAAAAACCATAGGGTAGACAAATGATTGAATGCGAGTCATGAAAAAAAATTCTCTGGGACTTCAAAAATAATATTATTTATTTGAAATGCTGTTACTTTAAAGTAGATGCATTTATTATTTTTTTCAATCGGAATAATTTAATTGCAAGTTATTAATTGTATCCTTGTATTTGATTTTTTAAATGTGATTATTAGAACAGAAAATGTGGATCAATGAAAAGAAATCTTTCTTTTCCGAGCAATTATCAATTACAATAAAAATAAAGGCATTAGCCCTAGAGCGTCATATCATTAAAATCGCATTTTCAGTAAATAGGAATTTTTTGAACCCCCTGTTTACAAGAACCAGAAATCGTGTTAATAAAATTATTTATTTAGAAAATTGGAAGCAAAAGTTAATACAACACTCAAATATATATTACAGATCTTTTCCCACATATTTGGATCTATTTCATTTTTGAATATTTTTTCTATTATACATCTAGCAGCTAGATTCTAGCTCTTTTGCCATGGAACATATGTAATTCCATTTTCAAAAGCTTCTCTTTTCCTATAGACTATCAAACTTACAAATTTCAAATATTTCGTTCAAAGTCTCATCTAGTTATGGCGACAGTTGGATTTTTTAAATATTTCAGACTAATCTAGAGCTATTCTCCATGAATTTGGGAATTTATGATTTTTACGAAAATCTCAATTCTTCCATCAAGGTCTCGAAAATTTCTGATGAAATATTGTAAATCGATTCAAGATTTCAGAAAAAGAACTCGAAGAAAATATGTTTTGAAAAAATTAGGAGACACTTTTAATTTCGATTTGGCGCAATTGTTTTAAACTCTGAACGCAAAATTTTTGTTGATCTCAAGGTGTAAGAGGGATCAAAAGTTATTCTCATGATCACGAATTAAAATTTTGAATGAACTGTCAATTAGATCCTCCTAATTTATTAGTTTTCTACGCATCAAAAATATGAGAATGGGAAGTTTAGGCTTTATTTCTTACTAAAATTTCTCCGACCATTTTTCGTGGTTTTCTAATCTATTGGTGTTCCTTAAAAGTTGCACTCAAAGCTTAAGAAAATCTCGCCAACTCGAAATTTAAAGCGTCTTTGAATTTTTTTCTTACATCGGTGAAAGTGTGTCCTTGAAATTGATTTACAAAAATTCATCAAAAAATTTCGAGAACTTTTTGTTAAATTCATCTCAAATCCATCATTCAGAATAGCTTCAGCTAGAGATAATTTTTTAAAGACCATTCTGGCAAATATACTATTGAGACTAGTTTTATATATAAGATTTTAAGATTATCTGGTACAAAATTAAAAATAAAGAATACAATCTGTTTGATATTCTGGTTTTTAAATGCATCGAGATTAATTTAGAATCTGTGCCTCCGAGGATGAAGGGTAGTGAAAAGTACGGTGAATTCATACAAAAACTCAATATTTTTCTGCGGATAGTCAGGAAAAAGTTATTTTTTGAATTCTTTAACGGAGTGACTTCATCGACTAATAAAATCAATCAGACCAAAATTGGATCAATTTTTTCAATTTCGAAAATGCGTCAAATTTTTCAATTTTTGATCACGAAAATTGATTCCAGAGAATTTACATGATTAAATTCCGACACTACGAAATAGAATCAAGATTTAGCCAAAAAAGCTAACTTTACATTTATTGCTTGTTTATTATTAGGCCAGTAAAAAGTCGAAATTAGCTCATTTTAGCCACAGAATAAAAAGCTCATTTTAGTTCATTCACTCATTTTCGAGTAATATTTTTTTATAAGCGTAAAATTCGAAAATCCTTGAATTGTCGATAAAAGTCGATATTTCAACTTAGTCAATCCATGACTGCTCCAATCCCTTAGATTCATCTACTGTAAAGAATCTTCACAATCCCTAGTTTTAATTCCATTCATTGAAAATAAAGGTACTAATTTTATAGTATTTTTTTATTTACTGGCATAAATAATGCTTACTCTCAAGTGGTTGGTATGTTTGGAGCGGACTTTCTCAATGCTGAAGCATGTTTTAAGAATAAATTCAAGACTGGCAATCTAAAATTGCCATTTTATAATCCTATTACATCATATTTTGTATTATATAGTAATAATCTCGAAGATAAATACATTTTATGTAATTTTAATTTACCTAGGAAAAATGTCGAAATAATAGTTAGCATTGAAGAATCCTAATTTGTATTTTGGTTAAAATATTCTCATAAAATTTTGAAAAAAATTTCAATCTCTCTCTATGTTTCAATTTTAAGCATTAAATTCAAGAAAATATAAAGTGAACACAGAAATATTATTGAATAAAGTCCTACAATTCATGACTGGATGATATGATTTTGTATTTTAAAAGTATTTTATTCATTTTTGTCTATGGATAATGATTGTAAAAGATAAATTACAATTATCATTTTTTTCTACAATGTTGCTTGTACTATAAAAAAACCTGAGTTATATGACATTATTCCATTCATGTTCCATAAAATTCGTAGACATTTTCCATTCCAAGCATTTTGCAGACTTAATTTCCAAATTAACTCTTGTTTCCTTTCTTTTGTTGTACATTATGGTTTCTTTCTTCTACATAAGAATGCAATCATGTCTTGTCCAAATTGAATGTCTGACGCAACATGAAATAAAATTAATTGTATTTAAAAAGACTATTGGAGTTATATTTACTAAAGAAAAATACCTGTTTCGCTGAAAAATAAAAATTAATGATTAATAATCTTTATAAATTTACACCTTCAAAGGTTAATATTGAGATTTATTTTTCAAATCGTTTGGTTTTTTATTACATTACATTTTTGAAAAAATCTATTAGCTCTTTTAGTATAAACTTTAAACTCTTTTATCTTTGAAATGATAAGTCGGCTTAAAAAAAGGAATTCAGATTCGGAATCAGCATAATTATTTTGGTTGCAAATTTTCTCATTTGTATGATGAAAAAAAATAATTTGGGACATGAAGGGTTATACACTAATGAGAGGTCCAATAATTTCCCTCTGAAATTCACGAGTGTAACTTCAAGATTAGACAAGTAAATCAACTATACTAAATCTGATCTAAGGATTCACCTCAAAGACTACTTGAAAGAAATGTTAGAGATTTTTACTTTTTATAATGGAACTTTCACCGCCATTCTAATAAAAATTTTATTTTGCAGAAAAATTGATGCAATTCTGAACTAAATTTTTGCCTGGGGAAAATGAAATTGAACATATTAGAATTGAAAAATCTAAGCCTATTGATTACGTTACTAAATTTCTTTGAAATATCAAGGATATTTGAACCACAGTTAATCTGTAAACTAATGTTAGTCTTAAGACTCTAGTTTGCAGGGGATTCTGGAAACGACATTTTCTAGATTCTCTACTTGAGTTATTCGTAGTTACAGGGAATATAGAAACTCTATGAAATATAAAGAATCTCTGAAATTCTAGGTGATGAATACTCAGTTTCTTAGCAAGTTGGGAAAACTTTTAAGAATAGATGGTCGAACTAAAAAAGCTAAAAAAAAATTTTATTTAAATCAAATTTTGATAATTCAAGATCTCTGAAAAAAGACGAACTAGCGTTTTATGGAGATTATCGGTTTTCTTGTCTCATCGACTCTCTCACTTAGAAATCAGGGTTAATTCCAAAAGTAGCCCCAAAGTGGGAATAATCCTAAAACTAGCCCCATTCTAGAAATTTTATCTTAGATTTAACCCCAAATTTTTCCAGAATTAACCCCATCGTAATTCAGTTCTTCGAATTCTGAAAATTATAACTATTTTGAAATATTAATATTATTTGTTTAACATCTCGATTAACAATTTATTTTCAAAAGCCTTCTATTGAATTTGTATGGGGTTAAAATCCTTTTGAGTTCATATGATTTAACTTTGCATGGATTAACGATACATGAATGACTTTTAAATGAAGTTAAGTATAGTATTTCATTTTTTCTCTGACTGAAGCGCACGAAGGCTTCACAATCTTTAATAACACATATTCAAATATATCCTTGTCGTTATTTTTCTTAACTTTGAATGATTTCTGAGTAGCTTTAGTTTTCCAATTTTTTTTTCTATTGAATAAGTTGGCAATTTCCTCAAACTTGATTGACTTGTGAAAAAAATTCATTGAAAAATGTTGGAGCAAATTCAAAAATTTAACATTTTTACCTCCAATAACATAACAAAATTTCTCTTTGTTTGATTCTCTTCTGGAATGAGTGCTGGAAAATAGTACGATTAAAAATTTACCTTTCTCTAATGGGACATTGGGTTTATTCCCAAAAATTGTTACAGTATTTGTTTTAAAAGACAGGAAAATCAGGTCAGACTTGAGATATACTTTATTATCATACTTTATTTGCTCTCAAAGGAAAATATGCTAGAATAAAAACGTTTCCACTTTTTCAGAAAATTGAAAGAAAATATATTAAAACCAAATGTACATTTCTTGAAGCATCATCAGTGGTAATACTTTAAAAATGATATAAGGTAATAATTTACAAATCATGAAAGAAATAGTAAAAGTCAAAGAAAATAAGAATAAAATGCAAGCTGAAAAAACACCAAAACTCTTCAATAAATAGCAACAGTGGAGATAAAAGTGTAAAAGCTCACATTGGCCAAGATATTTGAAGATTACAGAAATAGTGTTTTTGAACACAGATTAGATTTGTATAGGTTAATAAGAAATTTTTCTTTCACCCGTGCATCTATGCTGTCGTCATTAGGGTTTTTGTATAAAACGGAAAAATTAGAAATTGAAGCTGTATGATCTTCTTGTCTAAATCTCAATTAGTATTTTTGATGCTAGAGAAAAATTTCATTTAAAAAAATTACATTTTCGTAAATTAATCAATTTATTTTCCAAATACTTGAAAATAATTATTAATTATATTTAATGTGACAGTGAATCTTGTTATAAATATATATTTTGAAATTTTAAAAGCATGCTATCGTTTAAAAGAAATTATTGAATTGTTGATTAATTTACATAACAAACATTATAATTGTAGATTGGAATTGAGAAGTTATAACAGTACAGTTTACAGATAATTGCCAATAAGATAATAATTGTGAAATTATTTGTAAATTTCCATTTTAAATCCATACTATTAAAAAATAAAAGCTTTTTACTCAATATAGCTTTTACTGCTCATCTACTGAAGTCTCACGCCCTAGAGGAGTTGCCACACAATGATGAATAGAGCTCGGATCTCAAAAATATTTGGGTTCAATTTTGGATAATATGTATATGTATATAAACATAACTTCTTAGAAAATTATCCGAAAAATTATCGATCGAACAATTCTTTACCTGATTACTCATGAGTACGACCATTAATTTTCAAAAATAGAACCTCATGTATTCTGAAGCGCCAAATAAGGCTTGAACATCACAATAAAATAATAAAAAATTTTATTTTGACTAATATTACTATGCTCTTGCCTCTAAACCTTTTTTACATCAATAAGCGAAATATTTTTTTTGTTCAACATCAATAAAATATAACTCCATCCGATGCAGAATGAAAAGTTGTTCCACAAATTTTATGCATCAATATCATAATTAATCAAAGTTGATATGATCGGAATTTTCGTTTTCGAATGAAAATCGATAAAATTCCATTTGAATTTAGTTGTAAACCCTCGTTTTTTCTCACCGATTGATATCATAGGAATCAGCGTAAAATCATTTCTGTTTAAAATCATCATAAATGTTTATGAATATTTTCGCGAACCTCCCCTAATATCCATTGAGGGAGCTTATATTATAAACGAATTTAAATATTTTATTGGAAAAACAAACAAAAATTAATTGAAATTAACGAGATTTAATAAAAATCCAATTAGCTATTAATTTTTTGATTGTCTTCACACGCAATATTATTTTATTGCTTTCATTGTGGCAAAATAATATGTGCTCTTGTTCCCATTTTTTCCAAAGTACAAAAGGAAATTTTCAATCGAATCTTTTTTATTAAGGATTAAGTAATAAAAGAGAAAAGATTAAAAAGCCTCTGGTTAAATGTATCATTTACGGCATATCATTTTTATATAGTGATACCAAAAAAAACTAAAATAAGCCACATCGAAATGATTGATTGAATGTAAATTCAAATATGATTGATATTTCTCTCAGAAAATGTGGAAAGAAAATGAGCCCATATATTGTCAGGATCTTTGCTCCTACTTTGATTACTGGGCCAGATACTCAGAGCCCTTGAGTTAGGAGGCATATTTCTCAAACTGAGCATTTTCTTCCAAAAAATAGCATATATAAATTTACCAATAAGAATTTAGAATTATATCTGAAATAATATCAGTATCAGATAAGTAGTAGGGATAGATTTTTCAATTCTAATTTGTTCAATTTTATTTTCCCTGGGTAAAAATGTAGTTCAGAATGAGTATTTGAATTGTATTAATTTTTCTTTAGAATAAATTTTTCTATTAAAGTGAATAGTGCCAGTGAGAAAACTCTATTTTTATTAAATTTTATATTATTACTCTCAAGTAGTAATCGTAGTAATTTACGTTAAAATTGTCAGAAAATAGAATTGCGATAACTTAATCTCGATCAAGAAAGAAAACTCTTTTTCCGAATTGATGGATTAATTTTTCAGATTCCGTTTTCATCTTCAATCATAAAAACATTTAATTTTTCATAAAAAAGAATATTTTAATATAAAGCAAGGGATTAAATACGGAAATGTAGATTTTTTTCAAAAGACCCTTTTACCATTGATGTCATATCTTGACAGAAAGGGAAAAAAGTCGGATCCATACTTACAGATCTTGATTGAAAAAAATTATTTTCTTCCTAAATTGAATTAGGGTCTTTTCTCAATATATAATTTTTTTGGCTATAACATTGTTGAAGAAAGATCCCAAGTCTTATTAAATTTCATTGCTAACAAGATGATGCTTTTACAAATTGACACTGAATTCAATGATGCTCTATTAAGATTTTACGTTGAATCAGGTGAATCTTTAGTGA
Organism: Gyrodactylus bullatarudis; assembly: GCA_012064415.1. Lineage (NCBI taxonomy): Eukaryota > Metazoa > Platyhelminthes > Monogenea > Gyrodactylidea > Gyrodactylidae > Gyrodactylus > Gyrodactylus bullatarudis. The sequence continues at coordinate 9,356 of SSNU01000093.1, forward strand.
AATATGAATCCTTATGCAAAGAATTTTGGAAAAGTCTTCGTTTTCATGAAAAGGAAATCTTCAACTTCACCGATATTCAGTTATCAAACGAGCAAAAAGAAATCCTGTCTCTTGGTCCAAATTTTTGTATCCCCAAACGTAAAAATGAAATTGAAGATAAAGCAGCATTTGAACGTCTAGTCTATGAACTGGGTTTAACTAACAATCGGAAGGACGACTCAAATACAGAGAAGTTCAAACTTGATCTGTTGTCTATCTATAGAAGTTTTGATCGTAAACATTTAAAATCTAGTTTACTTTCTAAGAAACATTTTGTAGCACTTAAAGAACTTAAATCTAATGAAAACATATTCTTAACAAAACTTGACAAGGGTAAAGGGATAGTAATTATGTATAAGGATGATTATTATAAGGCAGGGTTAGATTTCCTCTCTGATGACAGTAAATTTCATAGCACTGGGCAAGATAGATTTTCGTATACTAAACAAATGGAATCCATGGAACGTTCCATGAATAAAATATCGAAGGGACTATTTGATAGAAATATAATTTTTGATAGAATTAGGAAATTCATAGCTAAGAAACATACTGGGATGTCTAGATTATATCTACATCCAAAAACACATAAGATAACTGATGGGATTATTCCTGAGATTTTCCCAACCCAATCCGGCCGATCTTGGACATTTCGTCATGTCCACAACATAATTTAGCTAAATGGTTGATAGATATATTGAAACCAATACATGAATACTATGCCAAATATTTTGTTATAGATACTTTTTCGTTTGTCGATAAAATTAAGGATTTAAACATAGGTTAAAAAAGATGATTTCATTAGATGTTAGTTCTTTATTTCCTAATGTACCAATAGAAGAAACCCTTACTATTATCAGTTCTTTTGTCGATGAACAGGGTGGTTTTGAAATGCAGAGTAAAGAATTAACAGACCTTATAAGGATCTGTTGTATAAATGTTCCTCTATCATTTCAAAACAAAGTTTTCATCCAAAATAATGGAATAGCTATGGGTTCACCTATTAGCCCTCTTTTAGCTGATATCTTCTTAGGCTGGTTAGAACTAAATAAAATGTCTGAAACAATAAATTCTTTTACTGATGTTTACATCAGATATGTCGATGACACTTTTATTTTGATGAAACCTAATGTATCATCGGATGATTTTTCTTAAAGATGAACTCTGTTCATCTAAATATTAAGTTTACCATGGAAAAAGAATCTAATGATATTTTAAGCTTCCTAGATGTGAAACTGACTGAAAGAAGATGGTTCAATTCAAAGAAACATTTTCAACAAAAAGACTGACAATGGTAAATATCTCCATTATGCCAGTTTTAGTCCTGTTTCACATAAAGTTGGTTTAGTAATTGGCCTAGGAAAGAGGATAAGAAGGATAGCAAGTCCAGAGGAAATACCTAAAGAAATAGAGAACATGAAGTCGAGTTTATTGGAAAACGGTTATCCTAATAAATTTGTGGAAGGGCATGAAGCTTCAATCTCAAACTTTTCTATTTTATACAAAAATGCAGGGGATGACAGTACAGACGTTTGGGTGAAGGAGAAATTCTTCACAAATAGATATAAACCAAACTTATGTGTCCAAAAAAACTATTCTTATAATCTTCAACTACCTTGGCCTATGTGAGCTTTTTCATTTTTCTCTCCACTGTTGTTACTTATTGGAGAGTTTTGGTGTTTTTTTAGCTTAAATTATATTCTTCTTTGACTTTTACTGTTTCTTTCATAATTTGTAAACTATTATTTTGAATGAATTCTCAAGTTATTTCATTTTTAAAGTGTTGCCACTGATGATGCTTTGTGAAATGTACATATGGCCCCAATATATATCTTTTTTCTAATTTTCCCAATAACGTTGTTCGCTTAATATGTTGTATTGGTGTTGTATTGGCTTGTATTGGTCTATCTGTAGAAAAGAAAGGGGACAAAAAGGTAGTAATTCCTAAAATACAAGGATTATAAAAATTATAAATTGTTTTAGTAATCAGAATTAGTAGAGTAACAATTCATCTCTTGAAGGAAGATTAGAATAAAAAACAATTCAAACCAGAAGACAACATAGTCAGGTAGCAAGCGAACAGCTCCCTGAAGAACTACTTCGTTCCAAATTATATTCACAATAAAATTTTAACCAGGATATTTTTAGCGTCAGCCTCAAATCTAACACGAAAACTATTTCCAGAACAACTTTAGATTACAAGAATTATTATGAATATAATTGTCATACTCGCAAAAATCAATTATTAGTAATAATTAGGGCAGTAAATTTGCGATTTTTGATATGTTGCTTGTTTCGATATCCTTTTTCGAAAAATATAAAAATTTGATTTCTAACATTCCTAACATTCAAGATAAATTTGCGATTTTTGTGCGATTTTGTAACTAGTTGCGACCTTTTTGCCATTTTTTTCTTTTTCTTCTAATAGATAACAAAAGAAGACAACTAGATTAAGCATCGAGTAACCATGTCTAAGTACCTTTTTTTACATTCATTCATGGGAATCATTTTATTGAGTTAAGAAGCAGTTACTTAGTGACTCTAATTGTTCTAAGAAAATTCTAATACGTACTTGACAAAAAACAATTAGTTTTTAAAATTTTTTTCTTATAATTTTAATTAATATTTCTTAGTAATAAAGCTTGTATTTCACCTCATCTTCTCAGACGATTACGCCTGCAACCGTTAATGGTCAGATACGCAGATACATCTCTTTTGTGTCTCAATCTAAAATATCAGTAAGACCGTACTTTCTATGTATCATTAGAATCGTCTCTTCAAGCTTGATCAGAAGATCACCTTGGCTAAAAATCGATAATTTGCAAAATCTATCTCTAATGGTTACACAGTGGTAGGCATTTTTGGTTACTTTTCTACATTGAATTTGAGGACCCCTAAAAATTAATTCACTTTTAGTTACACTTTTGTAATACAAAGTTTTAAATATTGCAAATATAGTCCCTATTTCCTGTGTTGAAATTTAATAATTGCATTCATGTTTAGTAGAGTGGGTTCCTAATTTTTAATTTTGAAAATTAAAACAAGTCACTAGAGTTCTCATACGAACTTAAACACGTAGATTGAGAAAATAAGAGTTGGAAAGTTCCCCATATGTTTCTGAAAACTTTAAGAATTCTTGACCTTTGTGTATTATACGGCTACTTGAAAGTAAGTTTTTCATCAATTTGAAATTTTATTTAATTTGAAAAATGTATTTTAAAATAATTTTGTCAACCGTTTTCCTGATATGAGATATGTAGTGAATTATCATTAAATTCCCACCAAACTTCAAACAAACAAATAATTAATTTATAATTGTAATCCTATTTGTTTAACTTTATCTCATATGATTCTTATCTTATTTTTTTATCTTACAAAATATACACGCTTATATTACACACACTTTCTTAATGCCTGAAACAGGAAGCTTAAAAAAGCAACTTGAGCTCTCCTCATCAACAAGCGCTGGCGAGACGTCATTTTCTTCTGATGACGAGCCTAAAGTCGCAGCCGTTCTTAGGAACGGTAAATCCATACCACAAGCTGAGACTCTCTCGGTATTCGAGGAACTTAACCCCCTCAACACAAGGACTTCAATGTCCAGCCACAAAGACTCTTCAACTGCTGAGTTGAGGGTCAACAAACAATCAACACATAATTATAATAATAATAAAAAGCGTACTAAAGATTTAGTACAGATATAAATTTATTGAAGAATAAGCTTTTGCTCTCACATCAGCTTGGTCTAAATAATCATTTTAGATTTTGAGTGATAAATTGAAGAGATCAAATATTAAAGGTCATTTGATTTATCAGATAATTTTGTTATTTAAACCAAAATATTCAACTGCAAAATATAATGAATTATAAGTGAAGCTTGTTTCAAAATCAAAAAATTTTATGCTTTCATTTTACTCAACGAACTAACTCAACTGTTGACAAAAAAAAGTTAAAATCAGTAAGTAGATCAAGAAAATTTAAAAATTTTGAATCATATCAATTCAAAGAAATCTAAGACTCATAAGACCTTTCAAGAATATCCTATAGATCCTAATGACCCAGCTTATAAAATTACCTTCAAAATGAGTGGTCTGGTGTCGTATGAGATTTATTTAAAGGAGTTATGAGTGACCAAAGATATCTTTCCACAGAGGTACTATTAAAACCTGTAAATACTGACGTAGTCTTCACAAGCCCTTCTCTGATTGGCTCATTTTAATAACTATCCCATATTCATGAAATTGTTACTCATGATGTAAGTATTTACAGGTGTTAATAGTCTTTTGTCACTCCTAACTCATGTATAATCATAACCAAAACAAGTAAATTCACTATAGTTATGTTCAAAATTTTTTTTTGTTAGACAAAAATCTTGTACTGAATTGAAATATAAATACAAATTATAACAAAAATCTTCTTGTACAAATAGAGATAAATACAATAATTATAATTAAATGATCTGTACAATATGAAGTGTTATAATGATAAAATAAAGTAAAAGCTCTGGAGTTGTAAAAACTATGCAATAATGAAGCTTGAGAACTCGTGAGAACAGAATTTTAAATAATCTATTTGTTACCGTTAATCTTGTTACTCTTGATAGTCTCAAGATTCCCTGGCAATTCAGTTAAACTTGTTACTCGACTTAACAGATCTGACTTAACTTTTTGAAGCATTGCTGAGCTTAGATTTCAATTACAATAAAAGTTTTAAAGTGAAAACTCAAATAAATTAGCTACTATTTGATGTATCTCTCACCTTAATTCGAGCGGTAGTGTATAGAATAGCTATTACTATAGTAATATGACCATAACTGAGTGTGGGATTAAAAGGGGTAAAAATATACAAGAACGAAATGATTTTGTAAATTCTAACCAACTTTTTCAGAAAGAGCATAAAATTTTGATCCAAGAAAAATATCTGAAAAGCTCTTTTTCTTGAAAGATATGAGCGTTTGAAGTTAAAATTTATGGAGAAAATTGACTCCAAAATCACAAAATTTTCGACAGAAAAGTAGCTGGAATGCGCAATTTTTTGTTTTGGGCGACACTCAAGGTGTCATTAGATAGGAAATTTAATTGTGATTCTAATAATGCCTAATTAGTTAATTGAATTTTTTATTTTAATAAAAATTTAATTGTTTGAAATTATTCATTTTTTTTTAATTCTCAAATTCGGTTTTTTCAATATATCTCGAAAATCAGACACAATCTAGAAAATATAATTACAGATCTGAAATCAGCACAAAATTCCGATCCAGAAAATGTTTGGATCAAGATCCTATTGCAAAATTTTTCTGAAAGTGTCCTAGTGTGTAATCTAAATTTACCAAATTTTAATATTAATTACAAGATTCCCGGGATTCTTGAAACTATCAAATAATCTTAAAACCGAGTAACAAGATAAACTGGCTTGTTAATAATTCCCTTTTCATCAAGTTGTTTTTTCTGGTTGCAATTTTTAGTTTTTTATGAAGGATTTGAGTTTTAAATAGTTTACTGGCCAAAAATTTTTCAAATTAAAAATAATCATATTTAACCCTTTCGGTGCCGAGACTATTTCACAATTTTTATAAAAACCGAAATTTAGCTATGAAGATAGCAAGTTATTTGGCCAAAAATATTACGAATGCAAGTTCACATTGTGGGCTTCAATTTAAACTTTAATTGATCCAGAAACCTATCAAAATGGTAGAGTTAAGAAGGTTGTATATGTCCATCGGCATCGAAAGGGTTAATTACTCCAAATAGAGTTGAAAAATACCTCAATTCAAAGCTTATCTTATAATCTCTTGATTGAAAAAAAATATTATGTCGACAAGTGTAAATTTGACTTCAGTAGAGCTTCAAGAAGGCTTGTGACTTTAAAGTCACTGTGGGACTTGAAGGGTTAAATATCCCCTTTATATTAATAGGAATACAGTAATAATATTCATATGTTATCGGTATAAACATTGAATAGATTTTTCAGTTTTTGTAGTTAGTTATACATTATAAAGATTTTAAATTCATTATTTTCCATTGTACGATTAATAGCTATAGGTCTAGATTAAACAAATTTGTTACCAGGATTGGTTAATAATTAAGTTGGCGTTAATTAAGAAAAAGATTCGTTAATAAAAATAATTGTAATTATTGTTAATTATAATTAATCTGTTAATAATGCAGGTTATTTTGAAGTCTCTCAAGATTGGCATTATCTCTCTCACCTTGGTTATCATTACATAAACTTGACCTGAAGAAATCATGTTATTACTGTTATTTATACAGTTAATACAGTAATTAAAACATATCCCACAAAAATTGCCAAATAATAATGTATTTATTCAAAATTACATTCAATCATATTTAAGGTCAAGATTAAGTGCATTTCAAAATCAGTCTTTAACCGGGAAGGAACGATCCTTCAAAATATTTCAATCAGAATCATGAAAATTGATCATTCTATCATTGAAAATATTTCATCATTTAAATCAGGATTAAATTCTATTAACGATCTTAGTAGCAATAAAAAATTCTGTCCCAGATGTATAGTATTCGAGTTTTTATGTGAGGCACTTCTTGTGATTTACGACTTATTTTACATGATATTTTTTTTCACATCAAGACCATAAAAATAACTGAAATTAAAAACGAAAATATTTTTTTAGTATTTTGTTAACATTTCTTATTTTTCAATATAAGCCTAATTGACATGAAGATAAGAATTTACTATTTTTACAAAAAACTCAATATTTTTCTCCGGATTCACAGAAAAAAATAATTTTTTGAATTCTAAAACGTAATGAGCTAACAAGATGTGGATATTCGAAAAAATTCCAAAAAAAAACAATATGACCAAAATTTGTCCGTTTTTCGAATTTTAGTATCAAAATCTGGAAGTTTAATTTTTCTCGGAAAAATTTAATTCTTCGCCAAATTCAAATTCTTTGTCTAATGCTGATACCAAATAACTGCTTTGAATCATCGAAATTGATAAAAAAATTTGCCTGAAAAGTTGAAAAAGTGGAAATTCGGTACATTTTCGAAATTCAGATTGAATTTTTTTCGGATTTTTTTCGAATATCTACATCTTATTAGCTCATTCCCCAGGGTTTTTGTATAAAACGGAAAAAATTGAAATTGAAGCTGCGTGGTTTTCCTGCTTAAGATGTCTAGTAACCACGGTATCCTTATGTAGATGATCATTCGATCTTGTGACTCTTATCATTTTTAAAGTGATACCACTGATGATCCTTTAAGAAATGTACATTTGGTGTTAATATATCTTTACTTCTATTTTAATATGATTTTAAGTGGATGTATTTGAGAATTTTCGTGAATTATTTAATCAGAAAAATCTATCCTGCCGGTTCCATGAACAGAAAAAACTTCTTCGTGAAATCTTATCTTCTAATTCTAAACTTTATCACGCTTATGGCCAGTTGAAGTTTTATCGTGAATATTTTGAAAGGAACCAATATCCAAGATTTTTTTGGAAAAAAGTCCCTCGAGATGTTCGTTTTCATAAAGAAGAACATGTCATACTCAAGGTCCGAGAAGAAATTCAGATTATTGAAGAAAGGACCCAGATTCTATTGAACTTCATTGCTAACAAATTGGTACTTATGGAGATTGATACTGATTTTAATAATGCTTTGCTACGATTCTTGTTGAATCAGGAGAATCTATAAAAAACCATAAGTATGAAGATCTATTCAAAGAATTTGGAAAAAGTCTTCGTTTTCATGAAAAAGGAATCTTCAACTTCACAGATATTGATTTATCTAAGGAACAGAAGGAAATCCTATCACTTAGTCCTAATTTTTGTATTCCTAAACGTAAAAATGAAATTGAAGACAAAGCGGCTTTTGAACGTATAATGTATGAACTAGGTCTAACAAAGAACCGCAAAGACAATTCAAACACAGAGAAGTTTAAAATTGATCTTTTAACTATTTATAGAAGTTTTGATCGAAAACCTCTAAGATCTAGTTTACTTACTAAGAAGCATTTTGTAGCATTAAAAGAACTTAAATCTAATGAAAACATTTTCCTCACCAAACCTGATAAAGGAAAGGGGATAGTTATAATGTACAAGGATGACTATTATAAAGCAGGTTTTGATTTTCTCTCAGATGAGGGTAAATTTGTCAATACTGGGAGAGATAGAACATCATATTATAAAGAAATGGAATCCATGGAACGATCCATGTATAAGGTAGCTAAGGGATTATTTGATAGGAATATAATTTCTGATAAAACCAGAAATTCTATAGCGATGAAACATACAAGGATGTCAAGATTATACCTACATCCTAAGACACATGAGATCATAGATAATGTGATTCCTGAAGTTTTTCCGATTCGACCGATCTTGGATATGTCGTCATGTCCACAACATAATTTAGCTAAATGGCTTATTGGTATCTTGAAGCCTATACATAATTACTATACTAAATATGTTGTTAAAGATACATTTTCATTTGTCGATAGAATTAAGGATTTAAATATAGGTTCAAATAAAATGATTTCATTAGATGTAAGTTCCCTAGTATACCTATAGAGGAGACTCTTAATATTATCAAAGCTTTCATAGATGAACATGATGGTTTTGAAATGCAAAGTAATGAGATTTCGTCTCTCATTAGAATCTGTTGTACTAATGTCCCATTGTCATTTCGAAACAAAGTGTTTATTCAGAAAGATGGGATAGCTATGGGATCACCTCCTAGTCCTCTCTTAGCTGATATCTTTTTAGGTTGGTTAGAGATGAATAAGATGTCTGAAACTATCAATACTTTCACTGATGTTTACATCAGATATGTCGATGACACTTTTATTCTGATGAAACCTAATGTATCAATAGATGATTTTTTCTTTAAGATGAACTCATTTCATCCGAATATTAAATTCACTATGGAAAGAGAATCTAATGGTATTTTGAGTTTTCTAGATGTAAAACTAACCAGAAAAGAAGATGGATCAATTTTAAGAAATATTTATAAGAAGAAGACTGATAACGGGAAGTATCTTCATTATGCTAGTTTCAGTCCTATATCTCATAAAATAGGCTTAGTAATTGGTCTAGGTAAGAGAATAAGATGAATATTTAACACATTAGAAATCTTAAAATTTTTGTTATCCCTTAAAGACCCACAGTGATAGTTCTGTCACACGTCATTTAAGCAACTCATTATTTTTCATTCAAGCCTCAGAAAATACTTCGTTTACAACCCATTCGATAGGAAATTTATTAATCTCCTGGAATACGCAAAGATTTTGGCTATATCATTCGTCAAACTCACGCTATATCAATTTAAAGAGAGTTGATTTTTTTCAAAAAAATCATTTTTTTAAACGTTTTTATGAAAGTAAGATAACGAGGAATCATACCTCTAGAATTCAAATATGCAATCGCCTGAACTCTATCTGCTAAACCTACAAAGATAACCTGTTTTTGGATCATGACCCATTTTTTTGATCGATAACTCCTGAACCAAAAATAATTGCCTTAAAACAACTGTAGGTTCGTAGTCAGCGTATTCTTAAACCCCTCTTTAAGGATAGACAAAAGATGGAATGCGAGTCATGAATAAAAATTCTCTGGGATTTTAAGGGTTAATTGGTAGACTAGGACGAGATTTTCCAAAATCAATCCTCATGCTGATGAGATTCTGGGGGACATCTCTAATTTTATAATTTCTAGACTGCATATTCTTTCAACACTATTCAAAAACAATCAACGCAAAATCGCCAGTCTCCGGAATGAAAACTTAAATTTGAAAAATTCATCTTCTTTCCATGAACACCTTCCTTCTTCTCAACCTCTAAACATTTGCGGACTTTCTTTTTATCCTGCTCCAAACTCTCGAACTGAATCTACTCATAATTCAAATCTGAATAAATTTACCTCTGATTGAAAGGTTGCTCCTCACTCTAATAGTCATTCTCACGCTCCAAATTCATATAAATCTTCCAATACATCTAAGCTGTCTACAAATATCTCAAATAGATTCAATCCATTGATTCAATCCAGTCCCGGGCTCAACTTTCCTGGGCTATTCTCAACCTCCTCCTTGTGACATTGTTCCTCATGGTTCCAATAATGATCCCTCTATCGGAAATGTCAATTTTGATCTCTCGAGCGACAAATTTATTTCCTCCCCAGATAAAAACTTTTCAATCGTCCCTCGAAATATGAATGAAATTTCTTCTAACGTTGATATGGACGCCTCCAACTCAATTACTGGCAAACATAAAAGTGAGTCTGATCAATTTTTTCGTTGATCACTCTGGTTTTTTTCTACTAAATGCTCGATCATTACTATCTAAAAATACATTTCTTAATATTAAAAATATTCTTAATAATTCTAAGCCCTCAATATTTTTCATTACCGAAACCTGGCTCAAACCTTTTGTTTCCAATTCTATTTTACATATTCCTGACTATCTATTTCTTAGGGCTGATAGACTTGGCGCTACTGGTGGTGGCGTGGGTATTTATATTCACTCATCAATAAAAATCTATTCATTCTCGCCTTATAATGTACCTTTTCAACACATTCATATTAAAGCAAATCTAGACGACTCACTTCATTCATTTATTCTCATCTATAGACCCCCATTAGAGAGTAATTATTACATCCCAGATGATATTTTGTTCGATCCTATCTACTCTACTTTAACAACTCTTCAAAATTTGATTTGATTTCATTGAATTCGTTCGAAGCTTGTGTTATGCAGGCCCTCAAATCCAATCCACAAACTGGATGGTCCAAATTTAGAAAACTCCTCAATATTAATAAGAATTCATCTAAAGCTATTCTCGATGAATTTGGGAATTCATGATTTTTACAAAAATCTCATTTTTTCATCAAGGTATCGAAAATTTTGAAAGATTTTTTGGTAACTGATTCAAAATGTACACTTTTACTGAAGTGAGAAAAAAAAATTTGGAAAAAAGTTTTTTTTGGAAAATTTTAGAGAAATTTTAAAATTCGAGATGGCGCGATTTTTTAATTTTTTTAAACTTTGAGTTGAAAATTTTTGTTGATTTCAAGGTCTGAGAGGAATCAAACGTTATTTTTCAGGATCATCATTAGACAAAGAAAATATTTACTCTTATTCATTTTTTTGAAAAAACACACTATTTACGTGCGAAAGTCCACTTCCTATTTTTCGATCATTTTTACTGCTTGGAAAATGTTAAAATAGGGTGATCCAAGATCATTTCAAAATGACGGGTTTTTACAAAAAAATGAATAAGAGTAAATATTTTCTTTGTCTAATGATGATCCTGAAAAATAACGTTTGATTCCTCTCAGACCTTGAAATCAACAAAAATTTTCAACTCAAAGTTTAAAAAAATTAAAAAATCGCGCCATCTCGAATTTTAAAATTTCTCTAAAATTTTCCAAAAAAAACTTTTTTCCAAATTTTTTTTTCTCACTTCAGTAAAAGTGTACATTTTGAATCAGTTACCAAAAAATCTTTCAAAATTTTCGATACCTTGATGAAAAAATGAGATTTTTGTAAAAATCATGAATTCCCAAATTCATCGAGAATAGCTGTATAAAAAATTTCACGCAACTTACTGACCAGAATTTTTGTTCTGAACTCAATAAGTTTTTCACTCACTCATTCAATCAATTTGAAATTATTAACTCTATTGTAATAAACCTACCTAATCCCCTTGTATTACTATCTCCGATATAAACATATTGCTATGTAATTTCCTCAATTACTGTATCTCCAACTGTTTCATCCCTCATGACTGGTTAATTGTTAAAATAACACCAATCCCCAAATCCAAGAAGTATTCTTCATTTGCTGATCTTAGGCCAATATCCTGCCTTAATATCTTCCTAGCAATTCTCGATCGCTACCTTACTGATGAAGTCTCTAACAGTCTACCCAAACCTTTCCCGGACAAAACTCAACATGGATTCTTATATGGGAAAAACACTTCGACTAACATGCTGGCATTCATGAATTATTCCCTCCCCCTTCTAAAATCAGATTATCACATCATCATCCATTACCTAGATATTTCAAAGGCATTCGACAAACTCAAATTCTCCTTCATAAAACAAAAACTTTTACAATATAATATTGACCACTACATTATTAACCTTATCATGTTTTTTCTCTGTAACAGAGTCCAATATGTGGATTTTAATAACACCACCAGTAGTCTAGAACGCATCAACTCAGGCGTTCCCCAAGGTTCCACTATTGGTCCCCTTCTCTTTAATATTTGCTTCGCTGATATTCAGCTCCCAGAGAGTACTGAGGGTGCCCTCTTTAAATTTGCAGACGATCTAAAGTCCGTCTTCAAGGTGAAAAATTCCCTTGATATTATTAAAATAAATCATAACTTCTCCCTTCTTAAAGATTCACTCGAGACCATGGGGCTCTATATTAATAGAGATAAATGCAAAATATTGCTCCCATCGGATCTCCCTGCAACCCTCCTTGAATCTCTTCTACTTCCTGGAGAAATTGTCTCCTTCACTTCAGATCTAGGTTTCGGTATTAACTCTAAACTAAAAATTGACCCTCTCTCTAACCTGCCTAAAATAAACTCCATGATCATGGCTATTCTCAAATTTTCAAAATCTCTACCCTTAAGAATTAAGGCATATAAGTCATTAGTGCTCACACACTTTGACTATATCTCACCCCTTTTAATTAACTTAACTATTGACCAGGCTAGATATATCGAAAGAATTCAAAGTAGATTTCTTTATTCTTTCTACCCTGAACTTAATTCATACAATGCTCGCATTTCGGCGTCTGGCCTCAATCCTTTATGGGTCCGTCATAACGCTTTCATCATAAAAAAATTCTCTGATTCTTCGATCAGAATTGAAAGGTCTTACAATCTAAGAAATATATCATATGAAAATAACTACTTACTCTCTACCTATAATAAACTTAACGATAAATATGACTTATCTAATTGTGACAACCTAAACTCGATTAAAAATATTATGAAACATATTCGATCTAAAATCGACTACACCTACTCTCTCCTATATCCTGATCTTCATTAAGTAGAAACTACCAAGTGCTATTCGATTAAACTTCTCAGATTTACATCCAACACTAAATCATCGAAGATGTTTTACTCTAAAAGCAAATTCGATCGCAATCAAAAACTCTTTCAAGACTATGTTTACATCCTTATAATGATAAACCATTAAATGATTTACTATTTATTTGTATTCTCCATTAGTATTTTGTTGCATTTCCTATTTTTCAATATAGATTTATTCTAACAAAAAAAACTCCTGAACCAAAATTAATTGCCTTAAAACAACTGTAGGTTCGTAGTCAGCGTATTCTCAAACCCTAGGATAGACAAAAGATGGAATGCGAGTCATGAAAAAAAACTCTCTGGGACTTTAAGGGTTGATTGGTAGACTAGGACTTCCAAAATCACTAAAATCATGTCCCAAAATGTACTAATTTTCAATTTCAAAGAAAGTAAATTTAAACGTAAAAATATATTAATTAAATCCTGACATATTGTAGGCGAAGTTTGAATAATAGGCATCAAACATCAAAAAACGGTTTGAATCACTTTTTAAGTGAAATTTGTTATTCTTCGGAATTTTGGGTTCCTGTTTTGGATTTTTATATTTTTATTACAAAGACAACATAGCAAAACTAGAACACTGCTTTTCTTCCTAAAGAATTTTTAACTCGCATAAATGAGCTAAAAACTTTTTAGAAAGAGCTCAGGACAATTAAAATACTATGTCTCAATATTAACTATTCTCGATGAATTTAGAAATTATGATTTTTACAAAAATCTCTTTTTCCATCAAGGTCTTGAAATTTCCCAAAGATATTTTGGAAACCGATTTAAAAGGCACACTTTCGCCGATTTAAGGAAAAATCCGAGAACATTTTTTTTAATTTGGAGGCATTTTAAACTTCTAGTTGGCGTCATATTTTTAAGCTTTGTACGACCTGATTAATCAGTTTAGAACTCGTCAAATAAACTTTTTGTGAAAATATCTTTAAAAAGAATTTTCAACCCTTCTAGATCTACAAGATCTTGATCGAAAATCGTATTCTTAACGTCAGCATCGAATCTAAGACCATTTCCAGAATAGCTTTCATATTGGGTGGTTGATATTAAGTTGGGAATCTTTGACTTTTACAAAAACCTTGCTTTTTTAATCAAATATTGGAGATTTTTTGGAATCCTACTCATTTTGCCCACTTTTACGATTTGAAGAAAAAAATTCTGAAAAAAAATCTTTTTATGAAAAATCTGGTCATTTTTCAAATTTCAATTTGGCGCCATCTTTTCGAACTTAGAACTGAAAATCCACAGTCACATTGGAATTTATAAATCAATAGAGTTCTCTCTTCAGGTTTCAGTAAATCTTTATGAATTAGGTTTAAAAATATCTGAGTTTTAAATACAATTTTCAATTGTATGTTATTATAATGTTGATTAATGAGATCAGTTAACTTTCTTCGTATAATTATTGCTGAAACCATCTTCTTTGAAATTAAGTTTTGAGCTTCTCAAGTTTATCTGTGTTTTCAACGACTGATCTATCGCTTGACAAGCTGATAAATTTTTTCACAAATTTATTGGGAAAATCTTTTTCCATTAAACTCAACTTCGTTTTCTCTATTTCTCTAGGTATCTTCTCTGGACTTGCTATCCTTCTTATTCTCATTCCTATATTATTTACTAAACCAACTTTAGAAACATGACTTTGAGAACAGTTAAAATTGACGGTTCTTTCAAAATTTCGAGAATTTGATGAAAAATAGTTCAAATAAAACTAAATCCTTTTACAATTAGATTAGAGCCCATGCTAAATTCTCCTGAAGAATCCTTTCAGGTTCGAAAGCGATAATTTGCAAATCATGGAATTCAAAAAAGAAATTCTAATCAATCAATTAATTATTTCCAGATTCTTGTACTTGTTTAAGACAAAAAGTTGTTGCTAGAAAATAAAACTGATTCGAGATTGGGAAGTTGAGATGATTTTGGTTACTGCCTACTTATTATTTAAATAAGATAACGAAAAAAAATAAACTGGCTTAAATTATTTTAAACATGAGATTCTTTTGAATTTATTAAACAAAATTAAATATCTTTTTTAATGTTTCTTGTCTCGATAAATCTTTTTTAGCTTAAAAATTTTTATGATCCATATGCTATTTTAAAGAAGTTTTAAAAAATATCAAAACAATCAAGTCTGTTTTTATATTTGATAATAATTTAGAATACCTGTTAAACAAATTTTCTCTTGAGAATTTAAAATGATTTATTTCTTCCTTTGATAAAAGTAAAGCTATGTGAATACATATAAATTACTTCGATCGGGAAAAAAGTTATCAGCACTCTTACATCTCCGCGCATCTTTGCAATGTACTAAACATTTGAAATTTTATTTCTTTAACACTTTTATTATTATTCGAGAATTTTTCACACTTACAGCTACAAAATTCTTTACATTAGAGCACTGCTTTTCTTCTAGAGGATTTTTCGCAACTCGCAAACGTATGTTCAATTTCTATAGATTAAATATATATTTTAAAAAGCTCAAATATCTGTTGATTCCGAGTCAGATTAAAAATATTGGTAAAATTAGAATCGTTCTGGCACAGGTGGTGTCGTTTTCACGACATAGTGAATCAAACATATCCGCACGCACTTTCCGGTGTGGCGCACTCGGTAACGAACTGATTTCGTACAAAGTTCAAATCTCAGCCCGTTCAAATTCTGAAATTAGCTTTCAGAAAATTTCCCACTAGATTAAAGTATTTCAAGCAAAGATTTTAGCATGAATAAAATTAATTATTCAGGTTAATTATTTTCAAGGAACAGCGTTGCTCTACTTTACATGCTATTTATTTGAGTTTTCATTAACAATACTTTTTCAGAACCCTTCATGTCCCAAATTATTTTTTACATCACAGAATTTGGAGAATTAGTAACCTGATTCCGAATTTGAATTTCTTTTTGAAAGCCGACATATAACTTAGAAGATAATAAAGGTTAAAATGGGCATTAACACCAGTTATCTTCTAAACTATGAAAGATATCGAGTATATTTGAAATCTACAACTATTGTTTCAATTTATTTTTTTCTGAGGCGTCAGCAAAAGGGTTTTCAAGAAAACGTTCTAAATATTTGAGTAAATTTCGAAAAAATCATCCTTCTTTAAATAACTTTGGTTAGCATCAGTGAAAAGCTCTCTTTATGAATTTTACATACTTTTGAAGCTTAATAAATTTCCTTGAAAAAGTATCTTCAGATCGTAATATCGCTCAAGAAAGTGTTGTGTTCCACTGGTGGAACAATGGGAAATCAAGGGTTAATCTAGTATTTCCTAATCATTCCTTATTTCTTAGTATTTGAGAAATCAATTCGTTGACAAGAACAACCTAATAATTTGTTATGAGCAAAATCCAAAGTCAAAAAATATTTTATTTCTTTATTACAAATTTTGCGACAAATTTCCTTAGATAAAATTATTGCATTTTTATTAACTCTGTATCCTTAAAGTTGAGACTCCTTTATTTTTTATTAATTTTCTTTAGGTTTATGTCTGGAAAAACTTTTTGGTGTAATTCTTGTAATTAACCCTTTTAGAAATTTATAACCAGTTGGAAATTTTTAATTCGAGAAAATTTTGAATTCAGCTGATTAAGTTTATTTTTCGAATCATTTCGAGTCAAATTGCAAGAGAGAAGAGAAATCATCCAAATTTTAAACTACTCTTTTTGATTAAAATGCTTCAAGTAGGATCCTTTAGAATCAGAACCAAAATAAATCTTGCGCGAATTTCATATTAAACAAAAGAAAATTAAATATTTCTATGAAAAAGCTGTATCTGGTTAATTTACTGCAGCCTGTTATAGATAATGACAAAATTGCTTTTTATGATTAATATATTATGAAAATTTACACAAAATTGATCGTAATTTATAAGAAACTTTATCTATAAAAACATTAAATGCAGTTATTTTACTGAGTTAAAATATTTTGGCCAAAATTTAAATTTATAAGAACCATTCTGCAGGATCCTATTTTCAAGTCCAAGTCGGATTGTGATGTCGAGAAGAAAACGAATCGAGAAAAAGACCCTCTATCAATCTTAAACGATTCTAATGGGATTTCTATCTTATAATGACTCTTTTGGTCCCTTTTAAGAAACTCGATTTTCTATTGAATTTCCCCATTCTAATAAATCAGAGCTTAGACATCTCTTCGAGACTTTTTGTGATTTTTAAGATTTTTTTTAGCCTAAATTATAAAATAAATTAAGTGAAATTTTTTAGACCTGAGTAATAAATGAGAATTTTCGACTTTGAATAATTTGAACAATTTTTTGATTCTTCGCTCACTCTGGAATCAACCATCTTCATATTAACTAGTTTTAAAATTGAGAAATTCCCATTTATTGAATTTTCATTAACTGAAATCAAGAAAATAGTTCTGTTATGATCTTCTTGATTAATAGGCCAAATATTTTTATAAATAAAATTCAATTCGAAAAATTAAGTATAAAATCTGATGAAAAGCATTCAAATCGTTACAGATTTTTGAATTAAAGTGATGTTAACAGAAAATTAACTCACAATCGCTGAGTTTTTAATGAAAATGTTGAGATTTCTGTAAAGCTAGCAACTGGATTAAAATCATTTTTAGATTTTGATAATTAATTTTATCTGAATCAGTAGAAACATTCATTTCTTAGAGGATTTGGAAGACGAGTAATTTAACTTTTATTTCACCGGTTCTCATCAGACTCTTACACCGGCTTTATATTTATACATTCAAAAATGAAAAATTAATTTTATATTTCATGTAAAGTATTATTAGGAAGGCTGAAAAAATGATTTATTGAAAAGAATTTCATTTGTGGTCAGTTTTTTCTTTGTTCTTAAAGATTTAAGCAACACTCCTGTCTTTTATACAAACAAATTACCAGATTAATTTTCTTTAAAAAAATTTAATTAACTATCATACATTGTGTTCAAGTGTATAAAAGTTTTAGAAAAAATTGAACAAAAGATATCAATGCATTTAATTAGAACTATTATTATTCTTTTATTATGATCAAGTATAAATTTTATTCTTTTCCATCTCTTCATATCCTATTACAGACTAAAATGACACGTTTCTCAATTGAAAATCAAACTGATTCAGTAAAATGGGTATTACTTTCATACTTGAAATTTTATTGGTTACAAAATTTAAGCTATGAATAGATTTCTTTTATTGTTAATGAGTTACATAAAGATGAAGATTGCATGATTTAATACAATTTATGTAATTCGTATCGTCGGGTGAGAGGTAATCTACCAAGAAAAATATTAAAATTTAAAGGCTTATCTACAATTTTTGGTTCTTGACTCAATTCGAGGAATTATATTTTGCTGTTGAATTAATTATATTCACACCGATAAGCTTGAGAATAAAAATATAATATTGGAAATAGTTGGTTAAAATTAATTGATTAAAGTTGAGAAGAAATCTGATTGGTTTAATGTTTTGACTGGACACACAAGTAATTATCTTAAGTTTTTTGGAAAATCTCACGCCAGAAGAAGAGTACAACATATATTTGAAATATTGTGTGAATCCAAACTTTTTTATCAGGGCAATCTAAATTTCAATTTTCCTTTAAATGATGAATATTATGATAATTCTGGTTATTAAGGTGTCAAAGTCGAGAAAGGGAAGAGAGGATAGCTATGGGTTCACCTCTTAGTTCTCTTTTTTAGGTTGGTTAGATCTAAATAAAATGTCAGAAACTATCGATTCTTTCACTGATCTTTACATCAGGTATGTTGATGACACTTTTATTTTGATGAAACCCAATGTATCAGCAGATGACTTTCTCTTAAAGATGAACGCGTTTCATCAAAACATAAGTTTACGATGGAAAAAGAATCTAATGATACTTTGAGTTTTTTAGATGTTAACTGACTGAAGGAATGGCCGAAATAGAGAATTCAAAGTTATGTCTGATGGAAAATGATTATCCTAAGAAATTTGTAGACAAATTCATCAATGTTTCAGATAATAGGGATGAAGATCTCGTTAAAAATGAAAATGAGAAAAAAAATTTCCAGGAGACTCAACTTCAAAGTTAAATCTTTTGATGACTACTTGCAAAAATATCAAATTAGAGAGATTTTTGACGAAAAAGAAAAATTTTAACACTAACATTTAATTAATTTCTGAAAAGTTTAATTTACGCGATCAATCTTTTTTCCTTATTTTTGATACAAGTAATGCTTTACTAACTGATATTTATTCCCTCATATAGAATCTGTAAATTTGACAGCAAGTAAATTCAGTATTGAACTCAGTTTTCAAATTAAAGATTATGTGGTTAAATTAGAGAACAGTTGCCCTGTCTTATTTCTCTCTAAGTTAACTTTGAATCGTGTTAAAAAGCCCTTGGTCTCTTTATCATTCAGAAAAATAACTAAAATACAAGAAGGGCCATGTATTTTATAGATTAGCCGAAAATGTTGTCATTTTTTCTGGTCGAGAGAAAGGATGAATAAAAGCAATAAATTCATACTTTTCACTTATATTGTCGTAGGAATCATTAGTTAATTTTGGAATTTTTCAAAAAGATTTGGAGCTAATTTTGGAATTTTTCTGATTGAATAATTCACGTAAATTCTAAAATACGTCCGAAAATCCACTTAAGATCATATTTAAAATAGAAGTAAAGATATATTAACACCAAATGTCTTAAAGGATCATCAGTGGTATCACTTTAAAAATGATAAGAGTTAAATAATTATAATTGAATGAAAATAATAATTTACAATTTTGAAAGAAATAGTAAAAGTTTATGAATTAAGAATAAATGCAAACTGAAAAAACACCATTCATAGGAATAGTTTTTTTGAACACATAGATTAGGTTTGTGTTGATTGATAAAGAATTTCTCCTTTACCCACACATCTATGCTGTCATCTCCAGGGTTTTTATATAAAACGGAAAAATTTCAGTCACAAAAATGTTTAGACAGAATCAGTGTTGTCATAGGTAGAATATACTAGCACTTAAAACTATCTCTAAAAAATATGGTTTGCTCAATCAAATCAACAATTTTTCCATCGAAGAGGCCAACCAAATGTACATTTGGTTTAAATATAACTTAGTTCAATTTTCTTGTTTGAAAAACTATGTGAATTATTGGAAAAAATCAGAATCATAAGTAAGCTGAAAAAACATCAAAACTTTCCAATAAATCTACTGAATTCAGTTGGGACTGGTTTTTAACTCTTTTCTTGTTTGAATCAGCCCGCTAGGAACACAGTACAAGATTATTTTTATTTTTTAGTTCTAGGTATTCCTGAAAACATGTTTTAATATCATTTTTCTATTTTTGTAGCAGCATACTGAATCGGTAAGAAAAAATCTTTTCTGGAAATTTATTTCAAAATACTCGAAATAATTTTTTTGCATCAAGTAAACAATGGGATCAAAAATGCCATTCTATGTAATAACACGGTTTGGTTACTTTATCAGGATATCACTAAAAAGGTATTTGAAACTAACTTTTATATGTTTACTAGTAATAAGTATCCCACGAATCATGCTACTAGTGACAAATTTAGCTGAAAATAACTATTTTTTGACTTTTAATGCACGTAGAAAGGAAAACACACCCAGTTTATTAATAAACATAAGAATCTTTTAAAGCTATGTATCAAACTTTCTCAAACCTGCATTAATTCAGATAAAAAAACCGTTAATGTTGGAAACAATCTTTTTACAAATTTAGTTGAAATTTTTTGTTGATTTCAATGTATGAGAGAAATAAAAAGTTATTTATTAAACAAGCAAAATAATTCTTCTTCTTAATTGTTTTGAAAAAAACTGTCATTCTGAACTGATCTTGGATCATCCTGATCTATCAGTTCCCAAGCAGTAAAAATGATCGAAAAATAGGAAGTAGACTTTCGCACATGAATGGAGTGTTTTCTAAAATCTCTTTAAGCCTTTTTGTCTATTGGCGATCCAGATAAATAATGTCTGATTCCTCTCATATCTAGAAATCAACAAAAAGTTTAACCCTTTCGGTGCCGTGGACATATATGTCCATTTTCTAATTTTTTTGAACCTTCATAACTCTACCAGTTTGGTCAAATAACTTAGTATCTTCATAGCTAAATTTCTGTTTTTATAAAAATTGTTAAATAGTCTTGGCACCGAAAGGGTTAATAAAATGCGAAAATCGCACCAACTTGAAAATTTTAAATGTCTCCATCCAAAAATTAAAAAAAAATCTGTTTAAGTGTACCTTTTGAATCGGTTACCAAAAAATTTTCAGAACATATTGATACCTTGATGAAAAAATGAATTTTTAGTAAAAATCATGAATTCCTAAATTTATCGAGAATGTAAAATTAATTATAATTACTATCAGCTAAACTTGTCACTAGTAACAAGATTCCTGGGATTCTTTAGACTATCAGATAATCTTGAAACCTAAAGCTAGTTGACATGAAGATGAGGATTTATTTTTTTTCCGGATTCATAGTAAAAAAATTTTTTTGAAAACGTAATGAGCTAATAAGATGTGGGTATTCGAAAAATTCTGAAAAAAATCAATCTGACCAAAATTAGGCTGTTTTTTTAATTTCAAGTTTTTCAACTTTAGAACCCAAAATTTTTATCGATTTCGATGATTCGAAGCAGTTAAGTGATGATATTTGGGATCAACATTAGACAAAAAAAGTTGAACTTTCAGATTTTTGATAATATGCCTTCATGATAATCGAAAATTTGATTTCCCACAGTAATGAAGAACTTCAGCGAACTTCTAGAGGTTCATCACTTAACTACTTCGAATCATCGAAATCGATAAAAATTTTGGGTTCTTAAGTTGAAAAACTTGAAATTTGGAACCTTCTCGAAATTAAAAAAACAGCCTAATTTTGGTCAGAATGATTTTTTTAGGAATTTTTTCGAATATCCACATCTTATTAGCTCATTCCGTTTTCAAAAAAATTTTTTTTTCTATGAATCCGGAGAAAAATATCAAGTTTTTTGTAAATAAATAAATCCTCCTCTTCATATCAATTAGGCTTAGTAGCAAGTTTAACTTTTTTGCCAGGGAATATAAAGACTATACAAGGGTAACAAGATCAACAGTGACATTTATGAACGTCGTGGTCTGGTGAGCATCTTAATACAACTGAGGAAATGCATATTGATAGGTTAAGAGCTAGTAAACACTTGTAAACAATTTTATCACGAGATATGGATAATTTTAATGATAATAATCGAGAAAGTAGCACGTGAGTTAAATGTTAAATGAATTACTTAGACCTAAAATATAATAGAGATCAATTGAATGCAAGGTAGATTTCAGGGAAAAGTTATTCATTTTCAATGTAAATTATTATTTCTTGTAAGAGATATCAAAAACAAAATTTAAAACCTTTAAAGTCGTATTAATTTGCATGAAAATCTTATCTTCCAGAAAAAAACAAACTAAATTAAAGATTTTTCTGTGAGATATTTCTAGTTGATATTTTTGAATTGAATATATAAAGTTGTTCTGGAAGTAATCTTTGCCTTAAATTTGATGCTGACGTTAAAAATACGATTTTGTTGTGTTCAAAAAAACTATTTCTGTAATGTTCAAATACCTTGGCCAATGTGAGCTTTTTCACTTTTCTTTCCACTGTTGCTAATTATTGGAGAGTTTCAGTTTTTGGTGTTTTTCAGCTTGCATTTTATTCTTAATTTCTTTGACTTTTACTATTTCTTTCATAATTTGTAAATTATTATCTTAACTTATATTATTTTTGAAGAATTACGAATGATGATGCTTCGAGAATTATCGGCGAGTTTGAAAAACTACGTGAATTACCAATTCGTAATTTCGTCTAACTCTAATGAAAATTTTTTATCAAATAAATTTATGTTGATTTCTCATTATCACTTGATAGCTTGAAAAATAAATTATGAAATATTTTGGAAATTTTTCTTGAATATTGATTTTGGATCCGTAGGAATTCTAATTTTAGATTACAACTACACAGATTGGATGTAAATAAAAAACACATTCAGGTAGTTGTCCAGTTAATCTGACTTCATTCTTAAGGTTTTGATCAATTTTTAAGATCAATGCAGTTGAGAAATTATGATGGAAAATTTCACCAAGCGCTTGAATCAAAAAGTATTTAACTGGTGAATTTGAAGATATTTTTTTGGATCAAAATGTAGTATTATTGCTAAAGAAGAAATAAAAAAATCTAATATCAATAAATTATTCTCAAAAATAACCTCAAAAAGATAAAATATTCCAAAATTTAAATAGAAGTAAAGATATATTAACACCAAATGTACATTTCTTAAAGGATCATCAGTGGTATCACTTTAAAAATGATAAGATTTAAATAATTGAATGAAAATAATAATTTACAATTTTGAAAGAAATAGTAAAAGTTTTAGAAATAAGAATAAATGCAAACTGAAAAAACACCAAAACTCTCCAATAATTAGCAACAGTGGAGAGAAAAGTGAAAAAGGTCACATCGGCCAAGGTAGTTGAAGATTATAGGAATAGTTTTTTTGAACACATAGATTAGGTTTGTGTTGATTGATAAAGAATTTCTCCTTTACCCACACATCTATGCTGTCATCTCCAGGGTTTTTATATAAAACGGAAAAATTTGAGATTGAAGCTACGTGGTTTTCCTGCTTAAGATGTCTAGTAACTGTGGTATCCTTATCTAAATGATCATTCGATCTTGTAGACAATTTCCTTATCGTTCTTCCTATGTAAGAAGCGCCACAATCACATTGGAATTTATAAACTAATAGAGTCTTCTCTTCAGGTTTGAGTAAATCCTTATGAATCAAAAGTTGATCGATGAGATTAATAGTCTTCTTCTTATATCATTACTGAAACCATCTCCTTTGAAGTTAAGCTTCATGAAAATAGTAATTTTATCCACCTCTTCTGTTTCAACTTCCTCATCTCTAACCATAAGTTGATTGATGAATTTGTCAACAAATTTGGATGGATAACCATTTTCCATCAAACATGACTTCGAATTCTCTATTTCATTTGTCCATTCCCCAGGACTCGCGATTCTTCTTATCCTCTTCCCTAGACCAATTACTAAGCCTATTTTATGAGATATAGGACTGAAACTAGCATAATGAAGATACTTCCCGTTATCAGTCTTCTTATAAATATTTCTTAAAATTGATCCATCCAACTATTTGTTTTCCTTTATGTTGTTATAATGTTGATTGATGAGGTCAGTTTGACTAATTGTGATCCTAAGATTCAACTTTTGATCACTCTCTCACATTAAAATCAATAAAAATTTTCAACTCAAAGTTCAAAAAATGGGAAATTGGCGCTACTTGCCGTATTTTCCTTAGAAATTGATTTTTTCTAAATTTTTTTGATCAAATTCGATTTCTTGATGAAAAATAAGAATTTTGTAAATATTTTAAATTTCCATCTTCATATTAACTAGGTGTACATTCGGTTTTAATACATCGTTGCTAATTTTTCTAAAATAATTCTTAATAATTAGTTTCTAAGAATGCTTAATTTATATTCGCATAAGACGCTTGAGTTACTTAAACAATCGCAATGTTGTCAACAATCCTGATCCCGTCTCTAAATTTGAAATCTGATCCTTTTTATTGGAATAACGAATTTAAAGCAAAATCATGTTGAGCACGTTTCAGAATGGAGCTGATTTTGAGAATAAATCTTTTTAAAAGTTTATTCTGATCTCAAATCTTCATAATTAGATCAAAGTTTCGCATTAAAATTTTTTCTCTGATGCTATACCATATATCTTATTTGATTGAGAAATTATCTTAAAATCTTGTTTGATTAAATTAACGGGATTGCCCAAGACTTTTAACAAATGAGATAAGAATTATTTCTAGCAATTTTATTCCTGTTAAAAAGAATAAATTATATTTATTACTACAAAGTGGTTTTGGTAAATTCTAGGACTTTATGAATTAATTATGCTTATCAGATCAATCGGAAATAGAATTAAGGATTTGGAAAACAATTTCTAGTCATATGAAATAAAGGATTATAATTTGGAGTTGTCATAAAAATTTATTCCTTAAAATATGGAATCGTACGAAAAATGAGATTAAAACCATTTACATGTACATTTCTCAAAGCATCATAAGTGGTATTGAAAAATTATTAAATTGTATCATAAAATTTAGTACTCTGAACATGTTTTACTTATTTTAATAGCGTGAAAATTATTCTCTATTATGATAAAACAACGAAATTCACCATAAGATTTCAATCGGTTATTATTCAGATAATATATTCTTCCTTGTACATATATTCTTCATGAAAGCAACACCTAACATGACCAACGTTAAAAAAGGTAGACCATCAAAAGGAACAGCTGTAAACTATAGTCAAGCACTCATCAATGAAATTCAGTCCCTCAAAAATGAAATCAAACAATTAAAAGAAACTAATATTCTTCAAGAAGAAAAAATTAGAAAACTAGAAGAAAATAGCCTTGATAAAGAACTTATTACTGACTTCTCCATTCTCAATGACCGAACAGAACTACGCAATCTTTCTGTAAGCAAACTGATTGAACTGGTTAGAAAATTCTTCTTCATATCTAATGAAATTGAACAGCGACAAATTAAGTCGAAAAACTTCATAATCTACAACCAAGAAGAAAATGAAAATGAAAACGTTACCCAAATAGCCAAAGAAGTTCAATCTAAAATTGACCCCAATTCATCAAATAACATAATCAAAGCATTTAGAATGGGGAAAAATTCCACTAAAAATAGACCGATCAAAGTTATCACTGACAATAGAATTCATAAAAACTTTTTTATCAATAAAAAAGAAACAGTCCAAAGAATGAAATTGCGAATTAGCAGAGATAAAACCATACTTCAACAAACCATCTCAACAGCTATCTACATTGACAAAAAGAACAATCTCAAATTCTTTTTTTGAAAAACAACGTGAATTACTCATTCATAATAATCTCAAATTATCTTCTATAATTCAAAATTCAACCAACAATAAAAACAACATGGACACTAATTACCCAATTGACCCCCATCAAAACAATTTTTTATTATAGAAACATCAGACCACATCAGATTCTTAATTGCTATTTTTATTATTATTTTTGTTATTACCAACACTGAATCAGTAATTAATACTCCTATCACTCAATGTACTCCTCAATTAACCCCCTGTGACACAAACCATATCAACCAATTTACTCACAAATCATGACAATAAGTGCCAATTAACCAAATTGCATGCCAAAATTCATTTTTCATTCTTTCTTCAAAATATTCGCTCACTATTCTCCTGCTTTCATCAACTAAGAACACATATTATCAACACCCAATACGATTTCTACTGTCTAACTGAAACCTGGCTTTCAGACAAAAACTTATCATATCAGCGGTTACAAACTAACTCGTTCAGACAGAATTGATGATCCTCATGGAGGTGTGCTCATATACTATCATAATAATATTACTATATCATCAACAATGAGATTCAGTTTTCACGGAAATGAATTTCTAATCTTAAAAGCAACTAAACTTGGAAATTCTAAACGTATCAATATTGCCCTCCTGTACAGAAAACCAAACACAAATTCCCTCACTGACACTGCACTAGCCAATCTTATCGATGATCTTATACCAGCCGACGATGATTTAATATTTCTCGGTTATATATATATGCCCTATGAAAACTGGAATAATCTAGTATCAGATATTGGCACTCTCCTACAAGCTCACAATCTCAAACAAATAGTATCTTCACCCACTAGAGGTCAAAACATTCTTGACTGCATTTTCATGAACACTACAGTACTATCCTATTATTTAGAAATTCAAGAAATATATCCAACCAAAGATCATCTAGGAGTTTTCTGTACGATCGAAACCAATTCCGATGATAATACGATAATTTTAAATACAAACGAATCAATCTATTACGATTTCACTGACTTCAATGTTTGGAGAACAATTACTGTTATGCCTCAAAATTTCCTTGATACACGCAATATAATTGACTATTACAATCAAATGTACACCATTACTACCACAAAAAAACGTAAAAGAAACTTAGATCATCTAGAATTAAAACTTAACAATCGTCTAGAAAATAAACTAAAAAATTCCTGCTCAATTATTCACGGGAGGAGAATTCTTGATGAAACACATGCCCAAATATCAACACTCATATCATTAACCTATGCTCGGATTAAAAAAAACCTTAAGAATGAAATTAAACACAAACCTAAAATAGGCTATTTTCAACTAAACAAATATTTTAAGTTCTCTCAAAAGAACTGTGTCATCACTAATACAGATCCAAATATTATGCAACAAAATTTCATAAGAATTTTCAATTCATCAACCCCAATTAACATCAATAACCTCACCCACAGCTCTTCATGTAACAAGTATAACAACTGTAACTTTATCTCATACTCTGAGTTCTTCAACATGATCTCCAAACTGAAATTCAAAAACCGACGAGACATATTTAATATAAGTATAAACATACTACTAAACGGACACAAAACCTTCTTGAGTAACATATATAATTTATTTAAAGAGTCATTTAATAATAACTCAATCCCTGATGAATTTCTAACCACCAAAGTCATACCACTTCCGAAAAAAGAATCCACTGAATTCAGACCAATATCACTACAATCTACATTCATGAGAATCATTGACTCTTTTCTATTTCTCCAGATAAGAAAAACAATTGATATTGCAGTGATTGACCCAAATCAACATGGCTTCTGCAAAGGAAGATCATGCGAAACCAACCTTTATCAATTTCTAAGTTACATTTCATATTTAAAAAGCAAGAATCATAAAATTGTTGTTGTATATATTGATCTTAGCAAAGCATTCGATAAAGTCTACTTTTCCACAATTCTTGAAGCCTGCCATAGACATGGAGTTTGCTCAAAACTACTTATGTACCTTGAGAACTATCTCACTAACAGACAACAATTTGTGGAATGTAATAAGCAAAGGTCAGACTACCAGAAAATCTGCTCCGGAGTTCCTCAAGGATCAAGAGTTGGACCACTACTTTTTAATATAGTCTTTGCTGAAATCCAATCTTCAACATACAAAATCTTTAAATATGCCGACGACTTCAAATAGTTTTTCATTTCAACAACATCATTAACTCTGAGTTATCAACTATAATGAATAAACTTAAGATGTTTGGATTAACTCCTAATATAGATAAATCATTCTACACAATACCAAATGAAACAGCAATTTTTGATTTGAACATATACATCAATGACCATAAAATCCTACCAACAGAACTTGTCAAAGACCTTGGAGTTACTTATTCATGGAAATTTGACTTTACTGATCACTACAATAATATAATTAATCAATTCATTAGAAGACTGATTCATATTCATAAATGTATCAAAATTGACGGTATGAAGGTTCTTCTCTTCAAAATATATGCTCGGCCAATAATTGAATATTGCTCTGCATTATGGAATCCCGAATGTGATAAATGGTCAAAGAAAATTCAGACTTCATTTAGAAGATTCATACGCCGACTCTCAAACCCATTCCAAATCGACCTAAAATTACCTAAAAACTGTTTAAGACAAAGAAGAGAACTGAAAACGCTCACCCTTATTAAATCTTTGCCACTAGTCTACTCCAATCGACAGGGACTACGCAATAATACCCCAGAATTTGGTCAAATGATAAACAAAATTGTGAAAATTTTCAAATTTAGAACCTTTTTTTATTGTTTTATATTCATAATTTAAACTTGAATTCACATTATTTCTTTACATAAAGTTTTAAAAATGACTAAAATCCTATTAAAATTGTTTTTTCAATAGCTCAAAACGAAATTTCTCTTATTTTTCATGAATATTACAATTTTGTTATGTCAAAAAACGTTCTAAATTTAAAAATTTTCACAATTTTGTTTATCATATTCCAGAAACATGGAAAGGTATTTTGAAGCGAAATTTGGTGGGATTATATTTAAATAATTGAAGATTTGTTTTTTCGTATAGATGTGCAATTTAAGTAATTTTGGAAAATTTCGTCTAAGTCTAGTGTACTTATCAACGTTTTTCTTGAGTTAAAATCTAGTAATCCAGAATGAATTTTTGTGAGAATTATGCAAGTTTATAACTTTTAAATTATAATTTTAGAATATAATGAATAGTGCACCTATACTTACAAAGGTTACAAGAAATATTTCATTCTAGGTGCTTAAAACATGGCGCGTTTATCAAATTTTTTCACTTAGAATGAATTCTGGAACTTTTGTACTGTTTTCTTGAATAACCCTTTTATTTAATTATCAAGATGTATTATTAGATGTATTTAGAATTAGATTTTTGAGTAAAATTTGGAAAATTTTAAATCAAATTTTTTTAAAGCAATTAAACCCCTGGGTAAACTGATTTTATTACATCTCCGACAGGATCATCTGATCATTGTGTTTTACAAAATCTTTGATTAATTATGTTAAATTTTTTTTTAAAATAAAATGTTTTTTAAAAATAACTTGGATAAATTCAGATGATTTCCTGGATGCTAAAATCATTCTTTAATTCTGAAATTCTAGACGATAAGAAAACTAGCAGATAGAATAGTCAAATTGAAATTCTAATCAACATTCAATTTAATAAACAATAAGGATTCTCTTTATTGGTAAATTTTAACATTCCTAATTTTCATGATTCAAATATTCACGTAAATTTTCAAATACGTCCGAAAATCCACATAAAATCATATAAGCAGATTTAGAAATAAGATATATATTAGGGCCATTTGTACATTTCATAAAGCATCATCAGTGGCAATACTTTAAAAATGATATAAGTCAAGAATTCATCAAAGATAATAATTTACAACTTATGAAAGAAATAGTAAATGTCAGCTGAAACAAACACCAAAACACATCAATAAATAGCAACAGTGGAGAGAAAAGTGATAAAGCTCACATTGGCCAAGGTAGAGATTTTTGAGATTTTTTTATAAAATTTTATTTAACGAACAGGATAAATTCATCTACAGAACCTACCTCCACGTATATGCCAATCGTCAAAGATACTGAAATCTGAGATCTCTTTTTCTAAACACGAGGAATTCGATTCTATGAGTCAAATTTGTGTATAAACTTTATGAAAAAAGATATTCCAGATCTGCCAAAGCCTGATTTACTCATGATCTCAAAGAAATGATCTCGCAAGATATTTTGCTCAAACATGATCGGATTAAGTTAAAAAACTGGCAAGATCAACAACTTCATATTCATGATTGAACCTCAGAAATTCGATCTGAAAATTTTGAAATCTTATGAAAAAATTTTCTAATTGAAAAATTTGAGAAAAAGTTAAACTGATCTATTGATTTTCATCTCAAATTGCAGAATCAACTGGCGAGCTACACGAAATTTGAGACTTGAATCGGAATCTAAAGTAAATTTTTTATAAACCAGTATCTGACATGTGCTGATCCAAATTTAATTGGATCTTGTTATTTTGCCTCGAAGTCAAAATTAGCTGGATTAGCTAAAATATGGGTAGACCTCTTTTTTTAATTTTCGCGTCATTTATCTCAGAGAAAATTAATTTTTTGGTAATTAGCAATCCCCACCCTTGACTTACAGACTTTTGACATTAATTTTGATAATAAGAGTATTTTTCGCGAAAAATTTTATTTGTACCAATTTTCTGAAATTTCTTATCTTGATTTTTTTCCATTAATTTCTTAATCGACTCGTCATTTTCCACGAATTTTGGATAATCAAAACTTGATTACAGGTTACAAATAAATGCTCTGATTGGCCCATACGAACTTTCACATTTCATTGATTAATATTCTGTATAAATACATATGTCGGTGTAGGGTCTGATGAGAACCGACGAAAATAAAGAGCTCATATTCTCCCAGAATCTATTTTCGTCTTCTACCTACAAAATGCAAGACATTAGTCAGCAAAATGATAAAACTTGATTTATTTTCAAAATCGTAATAATAAAGAAATCCATATTTTAAAAAATCTTTCTTCTTCATTAGGTAAAAGTTTGTCTTTTAATCTAGATCTCAAAATATCTTGATCATGAAGGAAAAAATGTAGATTTTTGTGAAAATCTTATCAACTAGCTTTATACATTCGTTCTTAATTTGAATCAAAAATGCCTATACTTTTGTATTTTCTTTTCAACTATTCTTCCAATGAACACTTTTGTAATGCTTTAAAAATTGCTTTTTCTCAGAAAATAAAGAAAATAAAAACTAGTTTCAGATACCAAAAGAAATAGAATATGTTTATCATTAGAAAATTTGAACCTTTTCTCTTCGTCTCTTAAAGTCTCAATGCGCCTTTAAAGACACATACCCCTTAAGAAACTCATTTTTGTTGATCTAAGCCTCAGAAAATACTTCGTTTACAACCTCTTCTATCGTAAATCTATTAATCTCCTGTAATATGCAATAATCTCAGCTCGATAATTCGTCAAACAAGAGCTATACTAATCCAGAAAAAATCGATTTTTTCCAAAAAACTAATTTTTTTAAAGTTTTTTTTGAAAACCTATTTCCCCAGGTCATAGATAAAAAGTATGACAACTTTTATTGAATATTAGGAGATTTAGAAATAAGAAATATATTAGGACCATATGTACATTTCACAAAGCATCATCAGTGGCAATAAAGATAATTTACAATTATGAAAGAAATTATTAAAAGTTAAAGAATATAAGAATATAATGATTTTTGGGTGAAGGAGAAATTCTTCATCAATCACTTCAAACCAAACCTGTGTATTCAGAAAAATTACTCTTATAATCTTCAATTACCCTGGCCTATGTGAGCTTTTTCACTTTTCTCTTCACTGTTGCTATTTATTGAAGAGTTTTGTTGTTTTTTCAGTTCACATTATTCTCTTATATTTTTCAACTTTTACTATACTTCTTTCAAAATTGTAAATTATTATTTTCATTCAATTATTCAACTCTTATCATTTTTGTTATTATTTTTGTTGTTATAATGTTGATTGATGAGATCAGTTAACTTTCTCCTTAAATCATTGCTGAAGCCATCTCCTTTGAAATTGAGTTTCATGAAAATTGTGGTCTTCTCAACTTCATCTGGGTTTTCAACGACATCTCTATCACCTGAGAACGTTAAAGGTTAAGGAGATTAGCAATTTGTGAATTTTTTGATTTAAGAAATCTTATTTTTTATTTAGGGATCATAAAATCATAAGAAGTACCATTTTTGACAAACTGAAGCTAATCAAAGTGACTTTCGGAATCTATGATTGTTACAAAGTGCATAAATTTTCATATTACATCTAGCTTTATCATAAGAATTTATTAAATTAGTTTGGTTACAATGTTCTTCAGATCATGAATTTTTGCTATGAAAAAATTATATTTTTATCTACAAGATGTTTTTTTCTGTTCCAACATATATTTTGCTAAGTTTTCCCTCAATTTTAGTTTTGATAGACTGAATATTCAAAATTCGACAATGTATGCATTTATCTAAAGCACTTGATACAGATTCGAGTGGCTGTTAGGCGAAAAATTCAGCATGAAATAATTTTTTAAATAGTTTCTTCGTCACTGTAAGAATAAATCTTGAAACAAAATATGAATATGAAGTAACTGAGTTTATTTTTCCTCAAGCAATGGCAGAATTCAAACATTTCTGATATATTTACATTTTTAGTTTTTTAATAGTTTTATGTGATTTAATTTTAACTTAGCAATAGTTTAATCAATGGATTATTATTAAGCAATAATGAAAATACAGTTTAATATAAAAACAATTATCAACGATTAGTAATAAGATCATTAAACATATCAAGTTGAGACTGATTTTGGTCGAAAAGATATCCTACCAGCAGATTCAAAGATGTTCCAAACAAAAAAAATTCCTTATAATCTTTGAGATCTCATTGGAATCCACCCATTGATA
This sequence comes from Gyrodactylus bullatarudis, assembly GCA_012064415.1. Taxonomy (NCBI): domain Eukaryota; kingdom Metazoa; phylum Platyhelminthes; class Monogenea; order Gyrodactylidea; family Gyrodactylidae; genus Gyrodactylus; species Gyrodactylus bullatarudis. The sequence continues at coordinate 42,396 of SSNU01000093.1, forward strand.
AAAAAAGCCTTATAAAGAATAGTCATCATTGTGTATCACTACGTCAATCCTTACAGTAAAAATATTTCTATTGAAACATCTTATTTTTATTGAAACACGAATATTTACCCCCTAATTAAGTATTATTTATGTCGACCTATCTAAATGTTTAGAAATCACTTGCTGCATTCTGATTGGTCGAGATAATACTTAATTAGGGGCTAAATATTCGTGTTTCAATAAAAATAAGATGTTTCAATAGAAATATATTTACTGTTATGAGGACTGAATGTGAATTCCCCCTCCCCTCTTTAACCTTGGCCCTGGAAATGACAAAAATGACATAGGAAAATCAATACAAATGGGGTCCACAGGGACCCCATTTCCAGGGCGAGGGTTAATGAGAAATTAATTCAAGGCAATCATACTGTCTCTACAAATCTGATTATTATTATTCATCAGAATTATATCGAGGCCTATATCTTTGCTATACATTCTAATCGGAAAATTGCACCTGACATTCTTTATTTCAAGGACCTCTTATTTCTTGATTGACGCAACATCTTTGACTAAAATAATATCCACTTAAACTGCGCTTCATCGTTGAAAATTGAAGAGAGATATTTTTAGTCCACTGGGGAGGTTTTAAAATTGCTTTAAAAAAGTTTCTATGAAGATTTGAGGTTGCGTCAAAAGTAATGAGACTTTTTAGATAAAATAATATATTTGAAAATCTTCATAAAAATAACCAAAGTCACTAATCAAAATATTCTCCACCAGAATTTATACATTTCTCCCAACGAATAGGAAGTTGATCTATCCCATCAGCGTAGAAATCTTGGCTTTTTGAGTTCAAAAAGTTGATTAGGCCATTTTTTACTTCTACTTTATTGAGAAATTTTTTCCCCTTTAAGAAATGCTGCTGGACTATAAGGTGGATGCTCAATGAAATCGATATTCTCATCTTAAAAAATTTTTTTTGACATCTTTTCCAAGATGTGGTCGAGCGTTGTCCTGTTGGAAAGAAATCCTGCCGAATCTTGGAAATTTCTCTTTCAATTTGGCAACCATCTGCTTCAAAGAGTGCAGATATCTTTGTGATGTAACTGTCTGACCATAATCCATCAGCTCATAGTGGATGATTCCTTTTCTCGTCCAAAATACAGTCAGCATAACCTTCTTTGAAAACCTGGTAGGAGAGGGTTGAGTCGTCTTCTCACCAACCCGTTTCCAGGACCTTTTACGACTCTGATCTTCCAGATAAATCCATTTTTCATCTGTCGTTACAATGTTCTTGAGAAAATTGTCGTAACTAAGTCTATGGGCAAGTCTACGACAAGCTTCAACACGTTTTCCTTTTTGACTTTCATTCAAATCATGAGGTACCCATCTGTCAAATGAATTTTTGAAATTCTCTTCTCTAAGAGCACGTAGAACGGAAGACTGACTAACATTCAAAACAGAAGAAATCATTCTTGAAGATGAAGATGGTTCCTCTTCAATTGCTTCAATGATTGAAGATTTATCGACGATTGAAGGTCGGCCTGATTTTGATTCATCATCAACTGAAATTTTGCCTTCTACAAAGTTAGAGTACCATCTAAATACAGTAGCACGCTTTATTCGATCGCCAAAACAAGATTCGAGTTTTCTGAAAGTCTCTGCTGCTCCAGTTTTCTGTAGAAACTCATATGCAATCAACTTTCGGATATCTTTAGTATCAAAAATGTCAATAAGACTCATTGTTTCTTGAATTATTTGTTTGTCTGAGCTCAAGTTTCAAATCTCCTCGAGATTTTTATTAATGGAAAATTTGACTAATCATGGATATTTATCACCAATTACAAATCAAAATGATGGTATTTTAATACAACTTATCAAAAGTCTTCAAACTTTGATTGAAAATCAATCCAAACAATTCAATCTCTTGTTGACCTCATCTCAAACTCAAATTGACGAGCTGAAAAAATCAAACCTGATGCTATCCAATACAATCGAATCAATGAAAGTGAGCTTTGAAAACTCTATTAACCAAATGAAAACTGAACTGAAACTGAAAAAATGTAATCACGCCCATTTCTTGCCTTCGAAAGATGACTTACTAAAACTTTCGGACGAAGAGCTATCAAAAGCTGTTATTAACGAGCAAAGAGTAATAAAACTTCTACAACAAGAATCCATGCGTGAAAACAACCTTATTATTTATAATGCCCCAGATGATATTGATGTTAATGATACCTGTACCAAAATTCTTGAAGCAACTTGCCCAGATGGACCAAAATTATCAATTTTACGTCATTTCAGATTTGGCAAACCCCAGAACAATAAACCAAAGAGGCTAAAAGTTATCTTTAACTCGCGTGTCCCCTTTGCAGTATTTAAGAACAAAGGAAAACTGGCTTCTATTAATGGTCTTGTAAACATGTTTATTGGCCGTGATCTTTCGCAAACATTAATTGAAGCCAAGAGACGTAAGTTGAATTTATTTCCCGGCGAAGATCCGAACCAATAACGCTATATCTATTAACTCTGATCAGTATTCTAAAATTATTCCCTTGTCCTTTCTCTACACAAACATAATATCTATTTTTTCTACTTTTGATGAACTGAAAAAATTTGTATCAGATAATCTTTTCGACCTTATCTTTATTACTGAAACATGGCTTGATAACTCAACTCTTGATAAATCCCTCTTTATAAATAACTATTCAACTATTAGATGTGACAGAAAAGATCTCTCACATGGTGGTACTCTTGTCTATGTAAAAAACTCTCTGAAATACAAGACTATTGAAGTACGTAGTCTCTCAGGGAAAATTGAATTCATATCATTCACAATCGACAACTATGAAGTAAAATACCTTTTTGTATGTATTTATCGTTCTCCACTATCACGAAAGCCTGAAGACTTGTCCTTAATTCAATATCTTAAACCTATTCTTGATCTCAATTTATCTACAATTGTAATAGGTGATATTAACTTACCCAAAGAAAACTGGGATAACCCAAACATATTCTATCTAAATTTTTTCACTATTATGGTATTAATCAAATTGACAAACACCCGACTCATAAAATTAGTAAAAATATACTTGATGTAATTCTCAAACCGAAATTTTTAAATATTGATTATTGCTGTTTTGACCTATTCCCTTCTAAAGACCATTACTCGATAGCTGGCAATATACAAATTATATCAAATATGTCTATTAATCCCATCAAAGTTATTCGTACTATCAACTATGATCTTATTTTATTACTCTCACGTTCATATGATGTATCTCAAGATATTATATTATTTCTTCATAACATCTCTGTAATTTCATCAAAAACTATTCAGCCTAAATCAATCAGAAGACTTCGCTATTATAATAATTGTCAACTTTTGAATTTCTATCACGATTATTCTTCAGGAATTTCACTTCCGCAATTGAAAATAAAATTAACTCGAATTGATCTAAACTATAAAAAATGGTTGCAAAAATCTCTCAAAAATAAAGAAGCTAATATTATCAAATCAATCAAATCTAATCCTAAAACTGGTTTCAAAGTTTTGAACAACTATTTTAGGTTTAAGTCGAAAGAACCTCAGAATATTAATATCAATCCCAATTCTTTAAACATATTTTTCAATTCATGTTACTCCCCTAGATCATTTTTTCGCCCCTTTGAATTTTTTTTGCCAAACTATTCATATGCATTTATTAGTTTTAACGATTTCCTTGATGTTATCAATTCAATCAAACATAAAAAATCAAAAGACATGTTCGATATCTCGATTGAAACCATTTTAAACTGTTCCAGAAGCTTTCTATTCCATCTTTACTCATTCTATTTTTTCAACATTTTCATAAAGTTTGAAATCCCTGAAAAATTACTTATTGTAAATATTATTCCCATCCCTAAAACAAAAAATCCCTCAACATGTAAGGATTTTAGACCAATTTCTATGCTTCCCAAATTGACTTGCATATTAGATTCTATTATAATTTTCTTACTCAAAAAGTATATTGATATAAGCCAAATAGACCCGTCTCAACATGGATTTATTACTTGCCGATCAACAGAAACGAACCTCCTATCATTCTTCTCCCACATTCAAGAATGTAAATCTAAAAACATTCGAAATGTAGTCATTTATATTGACCTAAAAAAAGCGTTTGATTCCTTATCTTTTGCATCTATCATGAACGCTTTATGCACCTATGTTAATGACTTCAATTTGTTAAATGTTATCTATATATTTCTATCAAAGCGGCTCCAAATTGTAACCGTAAATGACTTATGCTCCTCCAAAAGTGAAATCACATCGGGAGTTCCCCAAGGGAGCCGGATTGGTCCATTATTATTCAACCTTGTTTTTGCCAAAATAAAATCTAACAACCCTCAAGTTAAACTTTTTAAATTTGCTGATGATCTAAAAATATGTTTCTCTTTCCCAAATAATTCCATTGATACATCAGTTATTGATAATTATGTTCATGATCTCATATCAGATTTAGATGCTCTATCTTTAAAGATTAATTTTGATAAATGTTTTTTCACAATACCCTTTGTTAGCCCGTCATTTTCAATAGACATTCGTATTAATAATTATGTACTTGAAAGAAAATTTTTGGTTCGTGATCTTGGCCTCGAATATGACTTCAACTTACGATTTGATAAATACATCAAGTCAATATCAAACCTATTTGCTGCAAAAACTCTTCATATTCATCGAATTGCAAAATCAGCTGCTCTAAAGTTACTTCTCTTTAAAATGTATGCAAGACCAACAGTTGAATATTGCTCTAGTGTATGGTCTCCATCAAAAATTTCAATTTCCTTTGTTCTTGACCAAATTCAAAAGAGATTTCTTAAGTTGGTAAACATCCCTTCTAGTGGACTTCAGAAAATCAAATTGCTTCGACATAGACGGTATTATAGGTGTTTGAAGATTGCTAAAGAAAACATATCTACTTTTTGGAATGCTAAAACTTGTACTAGAGTTTTGAGAAATAACCATCCTAAATTGGTAAGACCGTTAAACAATCCACTCAAATCTCTTTATTTTTTTGATAGACTACCAAATCTCTTTAATGAAGTGATAATGAAAAATAACTCTTTCAATATAAAAGATTTGTACAATTTTATAAAATATTTGTGACATAATATGACAATAAAGTTTATTATTATTATTATTATTATGAATATGTTTATTGATTTAAAGAAATAGAAGAATAAATTCTCTTTATTTTGATGTATAATTTAATTTAAAGTGAATTTTTGATTATCTAATTTTCTATCAAAGTTGAAATCTCATTACATCTGACGCAACCTAATATAAATGTGTTACCGTAAATATTGAAACTCCTGTGTGGGTTTTGAAACGAATATTTTCGTGAATATTGAAGAAGAAGCTTTGAAATTTTCAAGGGGGGATTTTTGGAAATTTTTAGAAAAAAAATTTTTTTTGAGGTGTTTCTTGGAATTAACCCTAATATTTATTAAACAATACATATGTTATCTGTATAGATTCTTCAGTTTTTATAGATACTCACATTATAAAGTTTTTTAAATTCTTTGCTAAATTCATAATTTTCAAGATTTTTCATTGTACGATTAAGTTTTTGGCTCTGTTAAAAATTGATATCTTTTTTAGATAACCATATTCTGGAACGTCATAGCGATTAGAGTTAGCCAGTGGTAAGAGCTTGATTAGAATAATAGTTTTAAGTTCTCCTCTGAGCCATAAAGAGTTTTTAGAAGATTTCATCTCAGTCTGATGTTGATGACAGAATCTATTGTATTTTCCTGGATCATTTGTCACATTCAGAGTTCCAGATTGCAGAACAGTATTTAATTACTGGTCTTGCATAACCCTTAATGTCACAAATTATATTTTTTCATTACAAAAATAGGTTTTCAAAAAAACGTTCTAAATATTTTTTCAAAAAATCACCTTTCTTTAAGTAACTCTGGTTGGCACCAGTGAAAAGCTATCTGAATGAATCGTGCATATTTTTGCAGCTTAATAAATTTCCTTTCAAATGATGGATGAAAAAGTATTTCAACTATCTTCCAGTTCAAATTATCGCTCAAGAAAGTGTTGGGTTCCACTGGTGAAACAATGGGACATGAAGGGATTAACAGACGAAAATAAGATACACGTAGATTCAAAATCAGAATATATGCTTGTGTACAAAAGGCATAATTACCTTGTATGTGGATTGGTATATGCAGATGTATATGATATACTTTTAACGCATGCTAATTCAAAAAATACATTAAATAATTAAAACTTGTCTATTTATTATAACTGGAAAATATTTCCCATTTTGGGATATCACCTCCTATTCTTGAGTACTCAAGAATTTCTTCTTTTCTCCTATCAAGGTAAGTTTTATATGCTCCAAATTTTTTCTATAAGATTTATTAGGTACGAAAATGGAGCCAGCCTTAGAATTTTAATTATCGTCTTCAATGCAACTTTTGGTGAGAATAGACACATAAAATCAAACAGTATTCTAAAAAAATTTCAACCAATTATGTTTCAATTAATATTCGACCTTAGAAATTTAACGTTGTAAGACGTAAATACCACCTCTATTTTATCCTCTCATTTTGAAATGAAGATGAGAATTTACTTTAATGATAAAAAAATATTTACTCAATATTTTTGTACAGAAAGTCAGGAAAAAATTATTTTTCGAATTCCAGAATGAAATAAGCCAATAATTTGGGAAAAATTTTTAAATTTCCGAAAAAATTCAATCTGACGGAAATTAGGTCGTTTTTCGAACAAATTTCAACTTTCGAACACAAAATTATTATCGATTTCAAAGATCTTCGATTTCTTGTCTAATTTTAATCCTGAAAATCAATTTTTGATCAGCCTCCCACTTTCAAATCAACATAAATTTTTAGCTCAAAAATCGAAAAAATGGGATTTTGGCGCCAAATGGGAATTTGAAAAATGACCATATTTTTCATAAAAATAATTCTTTCTCCGATTTTTTTTCTTCAAATGGTAAAAGTAGGCAAAATGAGTAGGACTCCAAAAATTCTTTGTTGGTCTCGAATATATATGTATATATTTAACTGCTTTAAATCCTTGAAATCGATAATAATTTTGGATTCAAAAGTTGAATAAGTGAAAATTTGGTGCATGCTCGAAATTGGAAAAAACGGCCTAATTTCGGTCAGATTGAATTTTTTCGGAAATTTTTAAGAAATTTTATTGGCTTATTACATTCGAATAATAAATTTTTTCTTAACCTTTCGGAGAAAAATATTGATTTTTTTATAATTAAAGTAAATTTTCATCTTCATGTCAATAAGGTTGTTTTTTCCGTCTGAGAAACATGAAAAAATTTTCTTTAGTGGTAGATAAAATTTTTAAGAACCTGATTTAGATTGGTTATAATCAACATTATGTAAGGTGAAAATTGTAATGCAGGCGTATTAGTGGAGTCTAAAACTATACCTTCATAAATTTGTGTCTAAAAATTTCAAAAAGTTTCTTTCCTTTTCCTCATTGAATCTAAAATTAATTTATAGCATAAATGATAAATTCTTAATAAACTTATAAAAACCAAATCAGTTTTTCAAACAGAAAACTCTCGAATAAAATTTTGCTTTGGTTAAATTTTTTGTCTCAGACTTTTGATATAAAACTTGCTTCTTCCGAAATCTAGTTTAAAAAAAGCTATGAAAAAATCCACAGACATTGTAGGTCTGAAATTTCATTCTATCATGAATTTTTCTACAGTCAACAGATAATCTTTTAAATCCTATGTAGATTTATTATTGACAAATATATTATTGGATTAGTTCAAAAATGATTAAATAATACATATTTCTTTTGCCCATCATTTTCAAAATCATTCATGAGTTTTATAGAAACAATGAATATTCATCTTTTATTGCTCAATTTTATTACTATCGATAGTTACCACACCCGACCTAATTTATTTGACATATATTATGAAATAAACTGAAAGGATTTTAGCCATAATTCGGAATCTAGTAAGTTTTTACTAACTTTATCCTTAATAGAGCGGTCATGAAATAGCATTTTTTCAGAAATAATAGCATAGGAAAAATATTATATATAGTTATTTATAAAAATAATTTATTCGGTTGATAAGGGTAGAATTTTGGGTCTTATGTCGAGTGATCTGCTGACATTTAATCTTGGAATGAAAAAATTATAATAATATCCTCAAAAGCTCTCAAACGAGGCCTTATACCGAGATAAAGACGCTTTACTCACAGCATGAATCAAATGAAGAGATAAGCAAGAAAAATACGATTTGTTTTTATGCTATCCGGCTAGAACTTAAGCCAAAAAATTAAATTAAACCAATTAGAAAATTAAAGCAAAATTATTTTCGAAGAGAATAGGAATTTTGATTTCATAATTCTCATGAAAATTCTGAGAACATATCAAAAATAGTATTTTGACCGCCCTAGATATTAATAGAATAAGCTCTTTCACTTATTTTTTCATTTTTAAGAATGAAAATACAAGCTAAGCTTGCTTCAAAATCGAAAAAACAACTTTCCTTCATTTTACTTAACAAACAAACTCAACGGTCGTCAAAGTAATACCTACAATGTAGATCCTACATTCACAAGTGAAGAGAATTTATTATTTCTACAATTAGATATTTTTTTGGAATCACAATTATTATTTTTACTACACACGAAGAAATCCTAAAAGAGCTGTATTTGAATTTTGTTTCCATGCTTCCGGATTATCTATTCGTGTTGATTATAATCTAATTTATTGCTGATTACATTAATCTATTGGTTGCAGAAATCCACCCATTTCATTATTAATATTTTACAATCATCATTGTCGTTGTGACGTAGTGGTCTTACTTTCACCTCTCTTAAACTCTCTCGTCTTTGGGTCATACCACAACGCGCATAATAAAATGCCTTCTTGTATATTATGAATAGATTTCAGAAATTCAATTTTTGGTCATTTCAATGGTGGGAAATATCTAGAATTGTGTTATTATTTCCATAGTAGTGACATAATAGAGCCAAAGTTTTATTTATAGACGTTTAATACCAAAAATATGGTCAGACTACTTAAAAGCGAACTTATTATTATTATTCTTATTCTGAAATTTATGTAGAAAAATATTCTGATAAAAGGAGAATTGATCAATTTTCCGCTCAATTGAAGTTTATGTAAAAATTTTACCTCCATTATGTCACAAGTAAAAATAAGATTTATACATCATTAAAATCATTTCAAGAAACTGAATTAGACTCTAATCCAGGTTAAAAATTGGAGATTTGAAAAATCTGCTCCTATTGTATTCTGCAGAATCCCTGAAATTCTGTAGACTAACTAATACGAGTTTCTGGATAACCTGAATAGCTTTTGATTAATCATAGTGAATCTGGAGACTTTTAAAATTCTGTAAAATCTCTAGGAATATATACAACTTTTTTGATGAAAAAATTGAAGCTTTTTAAAAAACCATAGGTTCCCAACTTCATATTAATTAGCTTTGATTTCAGAAGGTTTAATAATAATCAATTTTTAATATAAATAAAGCATTGCACTACTCTTGGGTCTAAAAGGAATTTAAGGAATTTTGAAATTATTAGAATTCTATTTATACCTAAATTAATGAATCTGAAAAATTATATCATTTGAAAAATAAATATATAAAGTTTATTTTAGCTTAATTCAAAGCATATTGAAATCCATCAAAATCAGAGTTATTCATAATATTCCTAATTTAGGAAAAATTTCGAAAAAAATTAAAATTATTATTGCATTTCAAATCAATAGTTAATTTATTGGTAATTATTATTTTTTAAATAAAAAGGAATAAAATGCTCTCAATATCCAATGATAAGTGCTCAACAATTTCGTCAAATGTTAATCATGCAATTCATGGCGGGCTACTTTAATTTCGATCTGAAGATATCAAAATAAACTTTAATGACATTTCCCGGGATTATTGATCTGATAAAGAATATTCCGTTTTAATAATCTGTTTGAAAGTCACTTTATTGCCAATCTCAACCAAGTGATAGAATAACAATTATAAATTAATACAAATCATCCAGAGAAAGAATATTTCTAAAAATAAAAGAGAATCGAATCTAACCACAGTGGCCGAATGAAAAGATTAACACATAAAAAAAGCCTGACTACTTGAAACTTGTTCAATAGATGTCCTTGGTGCCTCATAATCGCATTTAAATTAAATCATGGAGATCAGATGATTATTCATTACTAGGTTAAATTGAGGTTTAAATTTCTTGGAAACAGTAGGTTTCTCTCAACCTATACGGCCAAATTCAAAGTCGTCTAAATAATAGCATTCAATTGCTTCGAAATTTGAAGTTCAAATCTTGGAAATCGATAAAAAATTTTGGGTTCTAAAGTTCAAAGTTCCTGATTTTTCGGAGAAAAATATTGAGATTATTGTGAAAATTGTTGAACTCTGAACCCATTGAACCCTTTTATGAGAAAAATCGTTAAACCAATAAAAATTATAAAATTCTAGTACTCTGATTGGTTAAAAAAATTACTCCGATAGAACTCCAGTAAGATGAAGTATTTTCTTTGTTCTTATTGATTCTAGCTGAAAGGGTAAAAAGCTAGAAATAGTAAGTTTTCATCTTCATGTCAACAAACCAGTTTTAGGATCGCAATTGAGGGTAAGTATTAGATTTTGAGAAACATCGAAATAATTATTGTGTCGAACCAATTTTATTTTGGTGATGGGAGTTTAATTTGACCCGCTATTTTTAAGAATCTTGCATTCATTCCAAAATTTGGCGATAACTCGAAATTATAAAATTTTCCTCATTTTATTCGCGCATCATAATCTGGATATAAAGAATCTTTATCATTCCCAAATTTTATTATTTATTCCCATCTTATTTGATTACTTATCTTTAATATTTGTATAATCTTCAAGGCATAAAATTTAATTCATTTGAATATGAAATTGTATTTAGTTAAGCTTGGTCCTTGTCTACCCTTTAGGCTGTTGAACAAATCGGAAGAGAATTAAAAAGACGCCAAAAACTGAGGAATAAACTTTTTATTAATTCTAGGCGTCTTTAACAATGGCTCAACTGACCAATGAGGCAGAAGATCATTTAGAAAAAAAGGATTACTTATATATTGCATTTTATTTCTTGTATTGTGAGAAATTTTTAATGAAATTGGAAATCTTCGATTTTTACAGAAACACAAGAATGGTGCCGAAAAATGAACTTCCTACTCAATCAATGATAAAATGAAATTTCGAGGAAAGAAATCACATGTCATTAGAGGAGCTCGCATCGAAGCGCCACAAAGTTTTGATATCTAATGAAACGGTCAGTTTTGATGTAATTGGCCATTAGATTTATTCTCGACACCGATAAGCTTAAAAACTTACGATGATCAAAATATATTTTACAATTGGACAAAGCCCATCGTCATCAACAAGATATGATTAATTTTCGAGCTAGAAATCGAAATTTGATTTCCAAAAAAATAACTGGTTTGATTCCTAGAATCTCATTCCGTATATTGACTGTGATTCTGAAAAACAACTTTTAATAATGCACTTTAAGATCATTAAACGTATGGCGATAAATAGAAATTCAAAAAATCTGAAAATTTTTTCTTTAAGCAGTAGAAATCCATCTTCTGGTCAGGTAATAAGCGCTTTGGAGATTCTTGTAAATTCATTTTAAATTCAACTAGCTTTTTGTATCCAACTATGAGTGAATCAGATTTCATTGGAATATCTCCAATTTTCATCGAAAAATCTCATTATTTTTATTGATTCACATCAGATTTCGTGTTACTTTAATTATACTTTTTAAAGGAACATAGACATTTTGAGAATATTGTATGGTAGGGTTTTACACCATAAAAATATCTTGACCAATGAAATTCAAGCAAGCAAAATTACTCTTTAGTCATAATCCCGCCATTCAAATCTGTCAATCACATGTGGTAAAAAGATTATTTTCTAATGGATTTGAAGTGACAATAGATAATAATAATTACTTGTACTTGTTGCACTTCAATGAATATTTTGAAATAATGACCATACTACTTGTTAGTCAAAACTAAAAAATTCATAGATACATTAAATTGCGTTTTTTCATGAGTTAAAAATGCAAGATTTAATTTTTGAGGCCTTAATTATGATAATCAATGATTATTAATCATATATAATTCTGACAATAAATACTTTATAATACTTAAAAGTTTAATTTAAAAAAAAATTTGTTCCTTTGATCTATCCCAATATTTCATCTTCACACCTACTTTGAAAAGTATTTCTTGTCAGTGAACTTTTAAAAAAAATATACTATAATTCATCGAAAAGTGTGCTTTGTCTCTTGTTCATATTTTCAAGGAAACAGAATCTATAAAAGTTTCTTTAGAAAGTCGAGATTGAAGTCCATTAATGGAGGAAATTTGATAAACGAGTTGCAATATAATAAAAAGATTTATTCTAGATGTCTGCTAGGCAGGTTTTTCTCGTTTTTTCAAATTTTCAAGTTTGTTAATTTCTAAAATCCCTTTTTCAAATCAATAATTTGGTGTAGAAAATTCAAATTATAATTATGCAAAAAATTTAATTCATGTTACCGTTAAATTCTTGTTATTCTTGATTGTCTCAAGACTCCCTGGCAATTCAAATCGAGTAGCAAGATTAATTGAATTTCCGGTTAGTCTTGAGACTACCAGGAGTAAAAAGATTAACGCTAGCATTTGAATGAGCATGATCCGAGATCAATTCAAAATGAGGGTTCTTTCAAAAATTGATAATCAGTTTCTTCGTTTAATCCTTGATGAATAGAAACCCGAAAAGCTTATGATAAAGAATGAATTGAAAATCTATCTGAAAATTAAAATAGATATATTAACACCAAATGTACATTTCTTAAAGGATCATCAGTGGTATCACTTTAAAAATGATAAGAGTTAAATAATTGAATGAAAATAATAGTTTACAATTTTGAAAGAAATAGTAAAAGTTCAAGAATTAAGAATAAATGCAAGCTGAAAAAACACCAAAACTCTCCATTAAATAGCAACAGTGGAGAGAAAAGTGAAAAAGCTCACATAGGCCAAGGTAGTTGAAGATTATAGGAATAGTTTTTTTGAACACATAGATTGGGTTTGTATTGATTGATAACGAATTTCTCCTTTACCCATACTTCTATGCTATCATCCCCAGGGTTTTCGTATAAAACGGAAAAATTTGAGATTGAAGCTGCGTGGTTTTCCTGCTTAAGATGTCTAGTAACTGCGGTATCCATATCTAGATGATCATTCGATCTTGTAGACAATTTCCTTATCGTTCTTCCTATGTAAGAAGCGCCACAATCACAATGGAATTTATAAATTAATACAGTCTTCTCTTCAGGTTTGAGTAAATCCTTTTGAAATGACAATGGGACATTAGTACAACAAATTCTAATGAGAGACGCAATCTCATTACTTTGCATTTCAAAACCATCATGTTCATCTATAAAAGATTTGATATTAAGAGTCTCCTCGATGGGTATACTAGGAAATCTCGATTTTTTCATCAAGAATTCGAATTTGTTAAAGAATTTTGGGAATCCTTCTCATGTTGCCGACTTTTAACATTTGAAGAAAAAAATTCTGAAAAAAATTATTTTTATGATTCATTTTTAAAATTCCCATTTGGCGCCAAAATCCCATTTTTTCGAACTTTGAACCGAGAGTTTTTATTGATTTGAAAGGGGGAGGCTGATCGAAAGAGGTTTTCCAGGATCAAGATTAGACAAGAAAGCTGACTAGCACCGTCAAGTTATCGGCAGTTACCCCATTTTTGAGAGATTCTGAATTATCGAAATTTCATTGATTTTCAAGTAGTAAAAATGATCAGAAAAACGAAATTCCGCTACCAAACGATAACAAGGTTAAGCATTAGATCAGATTCAATTGAATTGATTTTCTTGTCTAATCTTAATCCTGAAAATCAATTTTTAATCAGCCTCCCACTTTCAAATCAACATAAATTTTTAGCTCAAAGTTCGAAAAAATGGGATTTTGTCGCCAAATGGGAATTTGAAAAATGACCATATTTCTCATAAAAATAATTTTCTTTCAGAATTTTTTTTCTTCAAATGGTAAAAGTGGGCAAAATGAGTAGGATTCCAAAAATTCTTTAACAAATTCGAATTCTTGATGAAAAAATCGAGATTTCTGCAAAAATCATAATTTTCTTCAGATTGAATTTTTTATTCTAACAGCTTATGGCCTGATTCATTCATGGTATTCAATTGTGTTACAGACCATTCGACGAAAAAAATATTTTTTTTATAAATTTAATCTTTTTATAAAAATATCTAAAAAGTATAAATTTTTTCACCGAAGTAACCCCAAAGTAGAAGAAACAAGTAACTTGGATATGAAAAAATAATTGTAAAGAATTCATCTTTTTGGCACCAGTTATGGAAGAGCGGAAAATATTTACTATGAATATTTCAATTGTTTTTAATTTCTAGATGGATAGTTGTCTATTTAGTATGGAAAGTATGCTATATATTTAAAACATTATGCTAATTTGTTCAAATTCTATTTTTTTCAAAATTTTATAAATCTTTTAAAGCGGCAGTGATATTGTCAAAGATCACTTTTTAGTAAGAAAACTCTCAAATTTTTTCACCTGATTTGGATCTCTCCATTTCTAGAATTATTATTATTAGGATAGAATCTCTGAATTTATCAAAAAGGGACTTTTCTATACTCAAGAGGAGTTGAGCAAATAGATAATGTTTAAAAAATTTAAATAAACATCTCTATTATGAAATAAATAAATCTATAATTCCAAGAATTTATAAATTTTATAATGACTAATCCATGGTCTATTCAAGGTGTACAAAAAGGGCAGAAAGGAATAAATATTAAATATTTCAGACCAATCTAGCCAGCTAGAATTGTCTTGAGACGAATCTAGAAGTTTTTTCTGAATTTGAATTCTTTGGTCTCGAATATCTGCATTTAACTGCTTAAAATCCATAATAATTTTGAGCTCAAAAGTTGAAAAAGGGTAAAATGGTTGAGATTCAAAAAACGGCCTTAATTTGGTAAGATTGAATTTTTTTAGAATATTATTTTAATTTCCACAACTTATTGGATTATTTCATTATGGAAACCGAAAAATAAATTTTTTTCCTGACATTCCGAAGAAAATAATTGAGTTTTTTTGTAAAAAATTTAAATTCTCATCTTCATGTCAATTAGATTTAGATTCTGCCCTAGGCTAGAAATCGGTAATTGTAATCTATCTCTAATGTCAATTTTTCTAAGTCATAATTCCTGGTTCAATATTAAATAAAAAAATTTGTAATATTATCAAAATGGCAGCTCGGATTTTTGGAAGATACAGATATTTTTCATCACTCACAAATCTGTGTGTTCAGAATAATTACTCTCACAGACTCTAGAATTATAATAGTGGAAATAATGTGCTCGAGAATATCGAGTATCAACGTTATATTTTCGTTTAAGGCATTATATTACAATGATAGATTTCTAATCTCTTTGTATACACTGATTTTAGTTTCTACATTGGTCGTAACAAATATAAAATATGAAAAAATAGGAAATCAGTGAAACTAGCTTCCTGATGAATTAGTGAGTAGATTAATGTTATAAAATCCTATTAACTAAAGCTAGTTAGTATGAAAGGATTTATGCTTCAATACAAAATAATCTGAAATGAGTTCTATAATAAAATTTATTCATAATTACGTCAATATTAGAAAATGGTCATCCAAACGTTTCGACAGTGATTTTCTTCACACGCTTTCTTCAACGGTAAGACGAGCTCATCAAACACAGAATACTATTTAATGATCTCATTCCTATCAGTAATTTCCAATCAGATTAGAGAATAGAATAATGCAAGAGTTTGACCTACGATAATTAAGTATTAAAATTCAGAGGAATGGAATAGATTTTCTTAATTTTTAAGCTATTATTATATGTTGGAGCTAGAATGGTCTGAACTTCTAGATTCGTCTCAAGACAATTCTAGCTGGCTAGATTGGTCTGAAATATTTAATATTTATTCCTTTCTGCTATTTAATGATCTCATTCCTATCAGTAATTTCCAATCAGATTAGAGAATAGAATAATGCAAGAGTTTGACCTACGATAATTAAGTATTAAAATTCAGAGGAATGGAATAGATTTTCTTAATTTTTAAGCTATTATTATATGTTGGAGCTAGAATGGTCTGAACTTCTAGATTCGTCTCAAGACAATTCTAGCTGGCTAGATTGGTCTGAAATATTTAATATTTATTCCTTTCTGCCCTTTTTGTACACCTTGAATAGACCATGGATTAGTCATTATAAAATTTATAAATTCTTGGAATTATAGATTTATTTATTTCATAATAGAGATGTTTATTTAAATTTTTTAAACATTATCTATTTGCTCAACTCCTCTTGAGTATAGAAAAGTCCCTTTTTGATAAATTCAGAGATTCTATCCTAATAATAATAATTCTAGAAATGGAGAGATCCAAATCAGGTGAAAAAATTTGAGAGTTTTCTTACTAAAAAGTGATCTTTGACAATATCACTGCCGCTTTAAAAGATTTATAAAATTTTGAAAAAAATAGAATTTGAACAAATTAGCATAATGTTTTAAATATATAGCATACTTTCCATACTAAATAGACAACTATCCATCTAGAAATTAAAAACAATTGAACTATTCATAGTAAATATTTTCCGCTCTTCCATAATTGGTGCCAAAAAGATGAATTCTTTACAATTATTTTTTCATATCCAAGTTACTTGTTTCTTCTACTTTGGGGTTACTTCGGAGAAAAAATTTATACTTTTTAGATATTTTTATGAAAAGATTAAATTTATAAAAAAAATATTTTTTTCGTCGAATGGTCTGTAACACAATTGAATACCATGAATGAATCAGGCCATAAGCTGTTAGAATAAAAAATTCAATCTGAAGAAAATTATGATTTTTGCAGAAATCTCGATTTTTTCATCAAGAATTCGAATTTGTTAAAGAATTTTTGGAATCCTACTCATTTTGCCCACTTTTACCATTTGAAGAAAAAAAATTCTGAAAGAAAATTATTTTTATGAGAAATATGGTCATTTTTCAAATTCCCATTTGGCGACAAAATCCCATTTTTTCGAACTTTGAGCTAAAAATTTATGTTGATTTGAAAGTGGGAGGCTGATTAAAAATTGATTTTCAGGATTAAGATTAGACAAGAAAATCAATTCAATTGAATCTGATCTAATGCTTAACCTTGTTATCGTTTGGTAGCGGAATTTCGTTTTTCTGATCATTTTTACTACTTGAAAATCAATGAAATTTCGATAATTCAGAATCTCTCAAAAATGGGGTAACTGCCGATAACTTGACGGTGCTAGTCAGCTTTCTTGTCTAATCTTGATCCTGGAAAACCTCTTTCGATCAGCCTCCCCCTTTCAAATCAATAAAAACTCTCGGTTCAAAGTTCGAAAAAATGGGATTTTGGCGCCAAATGGGAATTTTAAAAATGAATCATAAAAATAATTTTTTTCAGAATTTTTTTCTTCAAATGTTAAAAGTCGGCAACATGAGAAGGATTCCAAAAATTCTTTAACAAATTCGAATTCTTGATGAAAAAATCGAGATTTCTGTAAAAATCATAGATTCCCAACTTCATATCAACCAAATTTATATAACCAGGGATTTGAATTCATGACTTCTCACATTTGCCTCTTCATATTTACAGATATTTGAATGAAAAAGATACTTAATGCTCGGAATTTAAAAAAACTCCTAGCCATCGATAATAAGAAGAACAACACGATTTCAAATAAACTTAAAGAGAAATAAGAGGAAATATTCTAACCGTTGATTCAAAATTTCTGTTATCATTTTATCTTCTTGAATTTTATCGTTTATTAATAATTATTTATTATTATGAGTTTCATTCTTGATCAGTGTAAAAATATATTGAAATTTGATGAATAATGTTTAATTGAATAATTTATATCTATAGAAAGATAAGAACATGTTAAAGTCATGCCTAATTAAATTACATTCGACTTGAATTTTTTATCTCCAATTGAATAAACATGAATTATTGAGAACGTTTTGACTATAAAGTTGATCACTTGCTACCTGACTAGTTTGAGTCTATCTGAAGAAAAGGATTCAGGAAGTAATTCTTAAAGTACACCTAGTTAATATGAAGATGGGAATTTATGATTTTTACAAAATTTTTATTTTTATCATCAAGAAATCGAATTTGATCAAGATTTTTTGGAATCTCGATCACGATGCTCTCGATAATAAGAAGAACAACACGATTTCAAATAAACTTAAAGAGAAATAAGAGGAAATATTCTAACCGTTGATTCAAAATTTCTGTTATCATTTTATCTTCTTGAATTTTATCGTTTATTAATAATTATTTATTATTATGAGTTTCATTCTTGATCAGTGTAAAAATATATTGAAATTTGATGAATAATGTTTAATTGAATAATTTATATCTATAGAAAGATAAGAACATGTTAAAGTCA
Organism: Gyrodactylus bullatarudis; assembly: GCA_012064415.1. Classification (NCBI taxonomy): domain Eukaryota; kingdom Metazoa; phylum Platyhelminthes; class Monogenea; order Gyrodactylidea; family Gyrodactylidae; genus Gyrodactylus; species Gyrodactylus bullatarudis. The sequence continues at coordinate 60,936 of SSNU01000093.1, forward strand.
TGCCTAATTAAATTACATTCGACTTGAATTTTTTATCTCCAATTGAATAAACATGAATTATTGAGAACGTTTTGACTATAAAGTTGATCACTTGCTACCTGACTAGTTTGAGTCTATCTGAAGAAAAGGATTCAGGAAGTAATTCTTAAAGTACACCTAGTTAATATGAAGATGGGAATTTATGATTTTTACAAAATTTTTATTTTTATCATCAAGAAATCGAATTTGATCAAGATTTTTTGGAATCTCGATCACGATGCTCTCTTTCACGGCACGGCAAGAGAGCAATTTGAAATCTTGAAGTAGCGTCAAATTCCCATTTTTTTTGAACTTTGAGTTGAAAATGATTAACAGGTTCACCTCCTCACCAACCTTGAAAATATTAGCCTTCAAAACTTTTGTCTTGCTCCATTTAGATTATACTGCTTCTTTAATACCGGAAATATCTAATGCCAATTCCCTTAACATTGAACAGATACAATATCGTTTTCTTCACGCGCTTTTCCCTTGGTTCGATTCTTACAACTCCTTAATTGCAATCTCTAGGCTAGAACCCATATGGATCAGAAGGACTGCTTTTATTATAAAGATGTTCTCAACTCATGCGAATACATATAGTTATAATTACTACTATTACTAGTCTTTATAAAATTCTTCTTCTTCTCTACGTAAGCCCTAAAAAATTTAAAAAATGTTGATTTCAATGTGAGAGAGACTTTCTAAAGAAACTTTTATAGATTCTGTTTCCTTGAAAATATGAACAAGAGACAAAGCACACTTTTCGATGAATTATAGTATATTTTTTTTAAAAGTTCACTGACAAGAAATACTTTTCAAAGTAGGTGTGAAGATGAAATATTGGGATAGATCAAAGGAACAAATTTTTTTTTAAATTATACTTTTAAGTATTATAAAGTATTTATTGTCAGAATTATATATGATTAATAATCATTGATTATCATAATTAAGGCCTCAAAAATTAAATCTTGCATTTTTAACTCATGAAAAAACGCAATTTAATGTATCTATGAATTTTTTAGTTTTGACTAACAAGTAGTATGGTCATTATTTCAAAATATTCATTGAAGTGCAACAAGTACAAGTAATTATTATTATCTATTGTCACTTCAAATCCATTAGAAAATAATCTTTTTACCACATGTGATTGACAGATTTGAATGGCGGGATTATGACTAAAGAGTAATTTTGCTTGCTTGAATTTCATTGGTCAAGATATTTTTATGGTGTAAAACCCTACCATACAATATGTACACAGTATTGAGACAGTCGGAACCGAAACTCAATGGCTACCCTCTTTTGAGAAACTCCGATAAAGTTATATATTTTGAGCTATTCTTGGTCTATTTCTACTGAAATGTATATAATAACATGTAAAGGTATGATGAAAATCAGCTCTTGACCACAACAAATTGTGGATTTAGATCATTGATATGAATGAAATACCATGCTATAATAAAGTATAATACCTTATCTTTAAAATAACACATTCTAAGACTTTCAAATCAAGCTAATATTTCTCTTAGATTTACCACATCTTTTCACTAAAACTAATACATAAAAAATTCTTGCTTTTATTCCAAATCTATATTGTGATTATAAGATTTCTTTTTCCCCTATAGCAAATCAACATGATGTAAACAATTTAGAATACACAAATTATTTATAAATTAGGTAACAGATTCTTCACTCTGCAGGAAAACTTTTGTCTCCTACCTGGGATTTTACCTTTGAAAATTTTCCTGTCACTTAACGAAAATATTTTTCTGCATAAGCCAAGAAAGTACAATGGCTTCATTGTAGAGTGTCAATCCAGAAAAACTAAATTTTTTTTCTCATATAAATTCAGTCCGATATTAGTCATTCAAAGATATTTTTAATCGTTTAATGTTAGAAAGTTATATAATTGGATCATTTTGTCATGGAAAATTAAGAATGAAATTATATTCCAGTTATTAGAATCGTTTCAATCGAATTTGAATTCTTCTCATGAATTAACCATCTTTTAAATTGATGCAGTTTTAAAATAGAGTAATATCTTATTTTTCTTGAAAGATCAATTTTTAACCTAGAAAAGAACAAATGTTACATGCTTTTTCAGTAGAAAATCTTCTTTCCTTCTTGAAACTAATCGAGGATTTGGATTCAAAAAATTCTCTAATAGACATTGTTAGTTCTTTTTATTTCATTTTTGGCTATCGTAGCTTGAGTTAATTTCAGTACGAATTTTGAACCATTTTTTGAGTTTAAAAGTATTAATAATTTTGACGTAAGTTTAAATAAATTTCATAATTATGAAACTAAAGTTGACATGAGAATTAACTATTCTTACAAAAAACTCAATATTTCTTACCGGATTCACAAAAAAAATAATTTTTTGAATTCTAAAACGGAATGAGCTAATAAGATGTGGATATTGGAAAAAAATTCAATCTGACCAAAATTAGGTCGTTTTTCGAATTTCGAGAATTTACCAAATCTCCACTTTTCAACTTTTGAACCCAAAATTTTTATCGATTTCGATGATTCGAAGCAGTTAAGTGATGATATTTGAGATCAACATTAGGCAAAGAATTCGAATTTGGCCACAGAGATAGCAAAGATCTTGGTTAAACTTCCAGATTTTGGATAATTTACCCTCGTGATAATCGAAAAATTCAAATGGTTCGATTTCCTACAGAAATGACGAATTTCATTGAACTTTTACAGATGAATTCTTCGTTCAATGTTGACCCCAATATCATCACTTAACTGCTTCGAATCATCGAAATCGATAAAAAATTATGGGCTCAAAAGTTGAAAGAATGGAGATATGGTACATTCTCGAAATTCGAAAAACGGCCTAGTTTTGGTCAGATTGAATTTATTTCGGAATTTTTTCTAATATCCACAACTTATTAGCTCATTCCATTTAGAATTCAAAAAATTATTTTTTCTGTGAATCCGGTAAGAAATATTGAGTTTTTTGTAAGAATAGTTAATTCTCATCTTCTTGTCAACTAGGTTTTATTTCAGATAATTTTCACTGAATCAGTAGGGCCCCAAAAAACCTAATCTTAAGATGAACTTTTAGAACAGAAAAGCTATTATTTTCAAATATCCACTCATAATTTGATATTCTCATTCTTTCATAAAATTAGTATTCATAGAACATGATTTATAAAACATTCTAAAAAAGTTCAAAATGATAAGAAATTCAAACCTGTCTTTACCAAAATTTATGCTGTGGTAAATTTATCGTCATCTAAGATGATCTCCCTGTGCCGCAAGTCATTTATTGAATACAAATAAGAATGCGAAAAAAACTCGTAACCAATGGTATTCCAGGATGTAGGAACTTTTTCCTATTTTTTTGATGAAATTTCAGCTTAACAGAAAAGTTCTGTAATTTATAGAGTTATAGCAAAACTATTTAATTTTATAATCTTTCTTATGGTGAGAAAGATGGTGTAGTTTTAAATCAGAGAATTAATAGAGATTAATTTTTGTTTATTTGAATCACTTGAAATCTTTGATCTTTTGGTATATCTATCTTTTTTTCAAAACATTTATTTAAGTTCAAAAAAATAAGATCAAAGTTAAAATTCATCAATCCGATAATTTTATCGAAAAGAAGATTTTTTAGATCAAGATTTTTGGGTTGATTTTAGATTATTCATTTTGGTATCATGGTTAGTGTTCTTCAGATTCAGAAAGATTCTGAAAATTGCCGAATCACCACAATCTGACTTCTTATATAAACAAAAATATTATAATAAAGTTAGTTGAGATTCGTTTTATTTTAAAGAAATCCATATTTGTAATCAAATGACAATTCTGCTTTGTTACTTATGGAGATTGATACTGATTTTAATAATGCTTTGCTACGATTCTTTGTTGAATCAGGAGAATCTATAAAAACCATAAGTACGATGAACTATTCAAAGAATTTGGGAAAAGTCTTCGTTTTCATGAAAAAGGAATCTTCAACTTCACTGATATTGAGTTATCTAAGGAGCAGAAGGAGATTCTATCACTTGGTCCTAATTTTTGTATTCCGAAGCGGAAAAATGAAATTGAAGACAAAGCGGCTTTTGAACGTTTAATGTATGAACTAGGTCTAATAAAGAACCGCAAAGACAATTCAAATACAGAGAAGTTTAAAATTGATCTTTTAACTATTTATAGAAGTTTTGATCGAAAACCTCTAAGATCTAGTTTACTTACTGAGAAGCATTTTGTAGCATTAAAAGAACTGAAATCTAATGAAAACATTTTTCTTACGAAACCTGATAAAGGGAAGGGAATAGTTATAATGTATGAGGATGATTACTATAGAGCAGGTTTCGATTTTCTCTTGGATGAGAGTAAATTTGCTAATACTGGGAGGGATAGTACAACATATTATAAAGAAATGGAATCCATGGAACGATCCATGTATAAGATAGCTAAGGGATTATTTGATAGGAATATAATTTCTGATAAAACCAGAAATTCTATAGCGATGAAACATACAAGGATGTCAAGATTATACCTACATCCTAAGACACATAAGATTGTAGATAATGTGATTCCTGAAGTTTTTCCGATTCGGCCGATCTTGGATATGTCGTCATGTCCGCAACATAAATTAGCAAAATGGCTTATTGGTGTCTTAAAGCCTATACATAATTACTATACTAAATATGTTGTTAAAGATACTTTTTCATTTGTAGATAGAGTAAAAGATTTAAATATAGGTTCAAATGAAATGGTTTCATTAGATGTAAGTTCACTATTTCCTAGTATACCTATAGAGGAGACTCTTACTATCATCAAAGCTTTCATAGATGAACATGAGGGTTTTGAAATGCAAAGTAATGAGATTGCGTCTCTCATTAGAATCTGCTGTGCTAATGTCCCAATGTCATTTCAAAACAAAGTGTTTATTCAGAAAGATGGGATAGCTATGGGATCACCTCTTAGTCCTCTCTTAGCTGATATCTTTTTAGGTTGGTTAGAAATGAATAAGATGTCTGAAACTATCAATACTTTCACTGATGTTTATATTAGATATGTCGATGACACTTTTATTCTGATGAAACCTGATGTATCAATAGATGATTTTTTCTTCAAGATGAACTCATTTCATCTGAATATTTAATTTACTATAGAAAGAGAATCTAATGGTATTTTGAGTTTCTTAGACGTCAAACTAACCAGAAAAGAAGATGGATCAATTTTAAGAAATATTTAAAAGAAGAGGACTGATAACGGGAAGTATCTTCATTATGCTAGTTTCAGTCCTATATCTCATAAAATAGGCTTAGTAATTGGTCTAGGGAAGAGAATAAGAAGAATCGCGAGTCCTGGGGAATGGACAAATGAAATAGAGAATTCGAAGTCATGTTTGATGGAAAATGGTTATCCATCCAAATTTGTTGACAAATTCATCAATCAACCTATGGTTAGAGATGAGGAAGTTGAAACAGAAGAGGTGGATAAAATTACTATTTTCATGAAGCTTAACTTCAAAGGAGATGGTTTCAGTAATGATATAAGAAGAAGACTATTAATCTCATCGATCAACATTATAATAATATACAATTGAAAATTGTATTTAAAACACAGAGATTGTTCAGTTTGATTCATAAGGATTTACTCAAACCTGAAGAGAAGACTCTATTAGTTTATAAATTCCAATGTGATTGTGGCGCTTCTTACATAGGAAGAACGATAAGGAAATTGTCTACAAGATCGAATGATCATCTAGATATGGATACCGCAGTTACTAGACATCTTAAGCAGGAAAACCACGTAGCTTCAATTTCAAATTTTCCGTTTTATACAAAAACCCTGGGGATGACAGCATAGATGTATGGGTTAAAGAGAAATTCTTTATCAATCAATACAAACCTAATCTATGTGTTCAGAAAAACTATTCATATAATCTTCATCTACCTTGACCTATGTGAGCTTTTTCACTTTTCTCTCCACTGTTGCTATTTAATGGAGAGTTTTGGTGTTTTTTCAGCTTGCATTTATTCTTAATTCTTGAACTTTTACTATTTCTTTCAAAATTGTAAATTATTATTTTCATTCAATTATTTAAATCAGAAAAATTTGAATTATGTTATATGAGTAATTTTTTAAACTCAAACAATATTTTACAATATAATTGAAGATTAATTCATGTTTTAATAATTATAATTATAATAATTATATTATTAAATTAATTGGTAATGGTGTAGAATAGCTCCTAAAAATTTTTCTGCCCAAAAATTTTCATTTCTACCCCAAAAAAACACAGGCCCCCTTTTTTCTTTGTTTGGGGTTGTAATGTAACACAATGTCTTAAATTATTTATCCCTCATTATTATGAAAGGTTTCTTTTTGATGAATATCAGTATCCGAATAAAATTCTCGAATTTCTGCTCAAACCAAAATAATCTCTGAAAATCAAGCTTTCTAATGGTACAATTCAATTTTTCCTACGATACATAATAACGTTTTAATGAAGACATATAAATTCATAAAATATTTTATCATTATATTGTACTAAATAACATTAAAATATTACAAGCTTCTAGTAAATCGTTCCATCTTTGATTAATTAATACTTGTAAATTTGTTATTATGATTCGAAACAAATTCACGCATTTTTTGGCGTTGAAACCAAAAAATTCGAACAATACCTTTATTTGGTGTTAATTTCTGAAACTCCATAAAACTCCACCCCTATAATAGTTATATCAATCGACGCAGAATTTAATTTTTTATCTAATTGCGAAATATTAATAGGATAACGTTTACAGTTTTAGCGAAAATTAATTTTTTGAGTTTGTGAAATTTTGAATTTTGGGAAAAAAATCTGAGCACAGATTCAGGATCAGCGCAAAATTTTACACCAGAATCAGTTTAACTTAACTTTTTTTTGAATTTTTCATGACCCCCTGTGTAATCATGGTTAGAATCATGAATAACATTATCATTCTGATATAATTTGTTATTGAACCTGTTCTTGCTCAGTTTGAATTTTAAAAATTGTAATACTGCCCTATCTTCTATGGATTTTCATAAGCCAGATAGTCAGGAAAAATTTATTTTGTAACTTATATGTGAATTGAGTTGTTGAAATAAAGCAAATTTCTGAAAAATGTTTAACCCTTTCGATCCCAGAGGTCGTATACGACCTCTAAACCAACAGTTTTAGGGGATCGCTGCATTTTAACGGGTTAATTCCCAGAATTTTGGAAGATTGAAATATTTGGCATCAGCATTGGACCAATTTATAAGAATTTGCCCAAAGTAGTTTACAGAAGTTCTTCATGGTTGTGAGAAATCGAACCATTTGATCAATGTAGAATTTTTTTATGACTCGCATTCAATCTTGTGTTTATCCTACGGTTTGTCAATACGCTAATACAGTTATTTTAACGCAACTATCTTTAGTTCAGGAGTTGTCGATAAAAAAATTTGGAGATTTTTTGATCCAAAAATCATGAAAGCTTTAGCAGATAGAGTTCAGGCGATCGCATATTTGAATTCTACGGGCATGATTATTTGATAAAATTGATCATACTTTTTATCTATTACCTTGAGAAAAGTAAATCGTGGGAATGAGAAATGCAAAGACAGGACTGGAATTCATCATATTATTTTTTTTATTATTTTTCAATCTCAGATTTTCGAATAACTCAGCTGATGAAAATGTATTATTGGAACCAATAACATTAATGAAAAAAGGTTATTCTTGATGTGATATTCCTAAGAAAAATTAAAAATTTAGTACATATACAATATATATTTATACATTTACTTGCAAGTATAATTCTACTTATCATTAGGGCATGAAATCTTTTCAGCCAATGAAAATCAAGTATTAATTTTATTGGCTTTAATGTTGAAAAAACTTTAGAGGGAGTATAAACAATCTCACAATTATACACAGGATTATTAAGGAATGTCTTTACAATAGCACTGCTATTAATCCCAATTCTTACGTTATGTGATTCAGAAACAATCAAGAAACCTTGTCAAGAGATCAAAAATGTGTAATGAAACAAAATTAAACTATACCGATATTTGTCCAGCCATTCATTCAAATATCGTATTTTGTAAATCTTTTAATATGATATTTTTTCCCTTTGTAATGCTGCTCTGCGCTTTTGGCATCTTTGGCAATATTCTCAACATAGTTGTTTTTACCAACAAGTCGTTTATTTCTTCAACAAATATCCTGATCGCGTTTATATCAATGAGTGATTTATTGTGCCAGTTGACATATCTTATTTTCATAACCTTCTTTGGACAGGAGTCGTATTCAAATCGTAAAGACGCTGTTTATCAGTTAATCCTAATAAATGCTATGCATTTCTTTCATACCTTTACTTCCGGCATGTTAATAGCTCTGGGTATATTTCGTGTGCTCTATGTTAACGCAGGTAATAATGCTGCTCAAATCTATACAATAAAAAAGGCGTTTATTGCAATAATTTTAGTTACACTGACGACATTTATTGTTATCATTCCTTACATAATAGGACACAGAATTGATTTTAACGACAACAAATTTATAATTGACTATGAACAAGATGGAACAATCAAGATTCTATTGTTCATATCTGTTTCAGTGATAGTCAAGGCAATTCCATGTCTAATTTTATCATTTTGCTCAGCTTATCTCATTTACTTTATCATTCAATCTCAAAAGTTACGCCAAAAGTTGGGCAACAATCGAAGTACAATATTACGCATGTCCAAGAATGATTTTAAACCCGATGCAAACACGATCATTATAAAATACAATGAAACAAGTAGCTACACTTCAAAGTCTGATAATGCATCAAAGCATATTCTGTATATGCTCCTATCAATCATGTTGTTATACATTATAACGTACTTGCCCCAAGTAAGTAATAATAATATATCAATATTTACGAATAAGAGAGTTGATTTCAAAGAAATTATGGATAATTTAAAATAAGATCAATGTTATTTGAGATTATTACAAAAATCTTCATTTTTCATCAAAAGCTTCTGATTGATGAGAGGTCTTGTAATCCAGAATGTGGAAGAGAAAAAATGGAATTTGAAATTTTTGCTGATTCGTGTCGAACTAATTTTAATTTTGAAGTTGGCAGTTTAACTTTGACTCTTCTTTACTAATTTTTACCTATTTTAAGCATGATTTTTTGATTATCTAAGAACGGAAATGGTGAGTTCTGTCGAAATCTGAGTGAGGAACCAGAGAGACTTTCGTAAATTTCATAGATTCCCTCCATCATACCAGTTAGCTTTATGATGAACTTATTTTGAGTCTCAAAAGAATCGTGTAAAAATGATTCAACTTACAAGTTAACTTATATCAGATACTTTGAGCTGACAATCATTAGTCTCATATTGAGCAAAAAATGATTCCGAAATGTCATTGAATTTATTTTCAAATTCAATCATGTATATCTTAAATCATATAATACACATGAAATTTTAAAATATTTTACTTCTTATTCAGAATTTCTCATGAATAATTTCGAAAATTCTTTCTTAAAGTTGAATGAAAGAATCTAATAGAATTAGTATGTGAAAGTATCGTGTTTCTAATCTTTAACCAAGAACAAATTCTTCAAGATTCCTTTTAGACCAGTCGGAAGTTTTAAAAATAAAAAATAGATATTTACCAATGCATTAACTTTTTATCGATAAAAAATATTTCAAATGTCTCAATTATTCTAAAGGTGTTATCTAAATTCGTCTCCCTAACGAAACTGAGAAAAATCCTTGGACCACATTTGGCAAGTTTGATTTCTTGTCTAATTTTGATCCTAAAAAACTTGCTTCGACCCCCTTCTCAATTCAAGATCAATACAATTTTCTTGTTCCAAGTTAAAAAATATAGAAATTTGAGATAACTAAAAAAATTTAACTTTAATTTATTCTTTGATTTAAGACAGTCCTTATCGGAAATGTGGAAATATGATTTATTAACACCAAATGTTCATGTCTCAAAGATTCATCAGAAGTGTCTCTTTGAAAATGATAAAATTTTCAAAGCTTGAATAAATCCTAAACATTCGAATTCTTCGTGAAAAATTTATATTTCCTGGATTTCCAACTTAAAAGTAAACAAAATCTACTTGAAGAGTTTTAGCATTTAAAATAAATTCGGGAAATCATATAAATACTGGCCTAGATCTAATTATAAGAAATTCCCAAACAATTTCTTCCCGAGCAAACATTTCAAAGATAATTCTTGAGATATATTTATGTTTAATGATTTTCTCCTTATTTCAATAATGATCACAGAAGGTAATATCATTAGCTGACATCGTGGACTAATAATGTTAACGGAATTCAATTTGGGCATTGAGAAAATTCTGAATTTGTAGTATCTTGACAATATATAAGCGAGTAGATTTGAATCATGATTGAATCAGAAATCTACCATAAAATATTAAATAAGGATAAATAATTAAATATAGCCCCAAAACAAACAAATGAATCATTAATGATTTATCATCATTTCTATGGGTGGTAAATTCAATGCCAGATTGGAGAAGTCATAAGGTAAATTTTAACTTAGGTGTCATTCGAAAAAATTAAAATTTTCTAAACATGAATTATTTATGATCCAAATTTAGGGTCCAATATACGGTATATTGCAGGATATATTCTAAAATGAGCCAATCATTTTCATCTTTTTTGATTTAAATTGAGAACCAGTGCGAAGAAATTTCAATCATGAAACACGAAAACAAAGTTATAGTTGCTCAACTTGCTGGAGAAGGCAAATTTGTGAAAGAACTGGCTTCACTCTCGACCATGTAAAATTTTGTAAACGCGTTGAAACAGCCAAAAATCCGCATCAAATTATGTATGGCTCAATCCAGAATTTTTTATATACTGTCCTATGAATCGATACGTGAGATGTATTTCAAGTGATTCAGCTTTTGATTTTAGATTCATGTGTAGATTTGAGAACAGAATCGGCCTATTGATGTCAAATAAAAAAGTTTGGATGACGTCGTACATAGTTTGCTGAGGATTTTTGGCAATTCCAACTCGTTTGCAATATTTGACGTGGTTCAAGGTAAAACCGGTTTTTTGACATATCTCTCTATTATTTAACCCTTCACGTGCGAGTTTAGCGACTAGGAGTTTATTTTCAAACTTCATGATTGAGAATTCTAGTGATGGGTTTCAATTTATGAGTAAGAGGGTTACAATGATTGGTTGATTTAAGAATAGATTTGAGAATATACCATTTATTGAACTCAAAAATTGAGTCCTAGAATAGAGTTTAAAAACTAATAAATTATTCATGAATTGAACGAAGATTTTCACTAATCTGGCGCTGTATTTATCATCCCCGTAATAAAATGGAATTTCTCATTGGGGGATAGAGCAGATTTTTTCACAATTGCATGATCAACTATAATTGATGATAGAATGGTTATTTTAAATCTAAGTTATGCAGTTTATTGTACGGTTTTGATCTAGAAATTAAAATCTTTTGAATGGTCTAAAAATTAACTGAAACTGAATTTTAGGGTTGAAAAATGATATTATGCCTACTTTCAAGTGATAACACGAAAAATTTGAAATATTTTGGGGGTAGAGAGAAGAGGGGGTTAATTTTCCACATCCATCTCTTGGGTACTACTGTATAGCAGAAAAAGTTTTGATTCACCAAATGTACATTTCTTTGTGTTCAGAAAAATTACTCTTATAATCTTCAATTACCACGGCCTATGTGAGCTTTTTCCCTTTTCTCTTCACTGTTACTATTTACTCACATTATACTCATTACTCTCATTATATACTCTTATATTTTTCAACTTTTAATATACTTCTTTCAAAATTTGTAAAATATTATTTTCAATGAATTTTAAACTTTTATCATTATTTATGTGTCACTACTGATGAACCATAAAGAAATGTACATTTGGTGAATAAAACAATGGTACAATTAGTCTAGAAGATGTTTCCTGTAGGGCCTAATCAGTTCACTAGGATAAAAATTCATTGAATTCTAAATATAATTGTAATTGCCAATAATCAATGGAAATTTTAGATCTTGACGGACATTGGCGAAAAATTAATGTTATTCTTATTTACTCTAAGCCGAGATTAAGATTGTCTTGGATCTACTGAAATTGGCCAATATTCTGTTTAAATAATATTTGCGATTTTCATAGTAATTGAGCTTGCATTAAAAATCATCAGAAATTTCCTATCAGGAACACAAGAGAAAAACAATTGGTTTCTTCAATCTTTCTATTGTTTATTTTGTGGATTCGGAGCAATACGGAATTTTTATACAATAGACATATACATAATTTTATGTATCACACTAATGAGTATGCCCGAAATAAAGGCCTTATTTGTGAAATAACTGACATCTTCTTATATTATTTCGAAACATGACCACGATAGCTCAGTTCAAAACTGATTTTCTTAAACATCCTACAGATCCTAATTTCTCACTTTTAAATCAACAGAAATTTTCAGCTCAAAGTTCGAAAAAATAGGATTTTGGCGCCAAATGGTAATTTGAAAATTGACCATATTTTTCATAAAAATAATTTTTTTCAGATTTTTTTTCTTCAAATTCTAAAAGTGGACAGCATGAGTAGGATTCCAGAGAATCTTTAACAAATTCGAATTCTTGATGAAAAAATCGAGATTTCTGTAAAAATCATAGATTCCCAACTTCATATCAATTAGCTTTACTAGGGTGTGTTCCATTTTTTAAGCAAAATTATCCTCCAGAGCATAAAAATCTGAATAAAATGGTGTATAAATTTAATATCTAGCTTTAAAATTGATAATCTGGGAACAGTCTTTGGTTTTATAGATTTTATTGCGATTTTAAAAAAACGTTCTATATTTTACTAGAGAAATATGGTTTGTTAAGTTCTTTTTTGAATTCGATTAAGTTTAGGTTTTTGACTGAGCGGTTAAGTTTTTTGAAAATTTTTTTGCATCTGTTAAAAATGGCAAGTTTCTTCATCTGACCGAATTCTGGAATTTTATTGCGTAGACCTTGTCGGTTCGAGTAGACTAGCGGTGATGATTTAATAAGAGTGAGCGATTTTAATTCTCTTCTAAGTCTTAAACAGTTTTTAGATGATTTCAGGTCAGTTTGGAACGGGGATGAAAGTCTGCGTATGAATCTTTTAAATGCAGTCTGAATTTTCTTTGACCATTTATCACATTCTGGATTCCATACTGCAGAGGAGTATTCAATTATTGGTCGAGCATATACTTTGAAGAGAAGTATATTAATAATGACAGATACAAGAGTTCTCTCAAAATTCAATTAAAAATTTATGGTTAAAGCTAATTTACAAATGGAATGTCCAGCACGTCTTCCTCTTTATTGTTTGCCAAACCAAGGAGATATCTATCGAGAAATCATTCATGCACTACCGAAGACAGATTATATTATCTACTAGACTTGGATGAAATTTCGTAAAACTGATGAAACCGCCTGTAATTTTGTTTAAATAATCTCTGAGTTATTTCTAAATCATTCTATCATGTCTGGTTGAGTCAACTCTTTAAATGATTTTTGTATCATATAAACAAAATTTCGGAAATTTTCAAATTTTGAACGTTCTTAATAATCTCTTGAATTATATTTTCATTTAAAATCCAAGATATGAAAAACAATTTAAATAAAAAATTTAAACTATTTATAACTGCATAAAATTAATAAAATCGAATATAATTAACAAAAATAAAAATAAAAACGTTCAAAATTTGAAATTTTCCGAAATTTTGTTTATATGATACAAGAATCATTTAAAGAGTTGACTCAACCAGACATGATAGAATGATTTAGAAATAACTCAGAGATTATTTAAACAAAATTACAGGCGGTTTAATCAGTTTTACGAAATTTCATCCAAGTCTACCTTTAAATTACAGAGGTTACGCTTTTTTATGGAGTTTCATCTAACTCTAGCCATTAAACAGTTCTCTATTACCTATAAATTGAGTTTGTTAAATGACACTCTTAGAATTCAATAAAAGTTTTAAAAAAATATGAAAATGACAGCTTACTTTGATCCATTGGGAAATTAATTATTAAAATAATTTTACGATTTAAAGAAGAATAAAATAAGTTAGTCTAAAGATAATTTTTCCCTATTTGCAGTGTAGTAATACTGTAATGTACATAGATATCAGAAATTGATAAAAAATTATATTCAGTATTCACAAATCTATGCTGTCATATTTAATGTTTAAGAAACAAGCAAGAAGAGGAATTATCAGTTGCATGGCCTTTTTCCACTAGTTTTCTATGTACTGATAATTATCTGAGAAATCTAATTTTAACATAAATAGATGGCTCTATGTTCTTTCTGTCAAAGTACAAAATACGTATATTTTAGTATATACGGGCCAAATTTTGAAAGTTTTTCAATGTTTTTATCGATTCCTGATATAAATAAATTGAAAAGAAGAGAAGAAAAGGGTATTACTTCTGCAAATTCAAATTTTAACCCTTTAAGTCTCTCAGTGACAAATATTCTTGAAACTCCACTGAATTCAAATTCACACTTAGATTTATAACCTAATACAAAAAGACTTTTATCTCAATGTATTTTATAAACTTTATAGAGCAAGATAAGAATGATCTTGAGAATCATGTTAAAGTGAAATAAACTAAAAGATTGAGAAAATTACTCCTTTTGTAGAACTAGGAGCCGAAAAGAAAGAATAGAATCTTATCAAGACTTAGAAAGACCATAAAAGCTTGCTGATCTTGATTCTGTTTATTCGAAGATGTGTAGAATCGAAGGTCTTTCCATCGATAATATTATCCCCAGAGTCTTTGACTGCTGAGGTGCTTGCTTCTGAGACTTTGTCTGCAGTAGCTATCAGAACCGATCCTTGCGGAATCGTATCCTCCTAATAACTCAGTCTATCTGGACTAGTAAGAGAAGACTTAATCATAGTAAGAAATATTTATTCTAGACTATGAACACTAAGAGAAGATCTCTGCCTGACTGCACTGTCCTTGGACTTTTTATAGTTTATTAACGACATCCAATTCAGCAATCACATATTAAGCATTCGTTTGATGCATGGGATTGTGGACAGACATGTACATTGTAATCTTTACAAAGATAAGAAAGATACGGTCTATTCCTTACAATGAGATTCGTTTTAATCGTTTCGATGATTATGAGGACGTTGCATATGTAACAACATAAATTGCTAGGTGTCCCATAGTGATATAAAATCAACAAGTCACAACTATTTTTTATTTACATTTAACAAGTTAATACTTTGGAATTTATTATCAATAGGTGCTTAATAAAATTGGATTTCGTTGGAAAAATTCTTTCTCAAGATATCATGGAACTTGGAGGGTTAAAGTGGAAATTTTGTAGATTATCGAGTTTATGAAGTTAATGTAATTGGTTAATAGGCCTTTTCTTAAAATACTTACAAATCTGTGATAATTTCACATAGTTAAAACGAAAAGTGTTGGGAAAACTATTTAGCTATAGCTAGTTCGTACTGAACTACTAACTCGTACTCAATTTTAAATTAGCAGGAATTGCGGAATGCATCGCATAGATCAAGTATATGCTAAATAATTTCTGAAATTCAACCTTGAAGTTTCTGTACTCGATAAATTTTCATTCATAATTTTTGAATGTATTTTTTTCAAAACTCATTCAAATAGAGAATTTCTACAACGTATCCACGTAACTTTTTAAAAATTATCAATTAACTAGTCATGAATTTCAGGTCGAGTTACAAAGATTTTTCCTTTCATTCAATCAACTTTTTGAATCTCATTATGTAACAAGTTCATCGAAGCATCCATTTGAAATGAAATTAAAGGAAATTATATGAATTCAAGAGTAATTTTTGTGTCTATGTTATAAAGTGATGAGAGTCTGTCAAATCTGTATATTTATTTTCTTCATTTTCTAAATTACTTTTGGGTTCAGAAGCATTTTATTGAAAATTTTTTCCTCAGCCCTCTGATTTTTTATCACTCAGACGGAATATTCTAAGGAAATTTTACTGATTTGTTATCTCAAGGTTAACTATGGAGCTAATAGCAGAATCGTTGAGCTTCAAGAAATGTACAATGTAAGTTTCAATGAAAATCCTGTTTAATTATTTTACAGCTTTGAAAGAAAAAATTTTGAGCTAAAAGATTGAAAATTAAGTCTTACAAAAAGGTATTTTTGATCAGTTACTAGGACTTCTAAATAGTCATCCATCTTAGGTATGTATTATTTTATATTCAGAATAGAATGTTTTTTCATCTTATGTAATTGAAAACTATTGGCTATTGTGGGATTGAGAAATTTTAAATTCTTGATTGCCATCTCATAATTTAGTTCATGTTTTTCCAAGTTTTATTTCTGGAAATTACGCTTAAATTTATAAGCAATTTGATGTTTAATTACAAATGGGATATACTTTTTTTTTGTTAGAAATTTTTAGTAAAGTATTCTAAAGTTTCTTATACAATATAATAGACATTTGAGCTCTGACAGGAGAGAAAGATTTAGACTCCTAATGATATCCTTGGGGAAATCTCATACAGATAGTAATTATTCTAACAACTAGATAAATCGAATTATTTTTTATCTCTTTCTAAAATTCTAAAGATAAACAAAATCGGAAAGATTTTATCTTGTAATTTGAATAATTCTCCTTCTATTCATAAGAAATTTTCCCATACGAGTTCGAAACATTTAAAAATCGAAAATAAGAATTTTATTATAAATATTTACCAAAATCTCACACCAATCAAGACGCCTGATATTTCTAGAATCTGAACTGAATCTATCCATCAATTGATAAAATTACATTCTTTATCTCCCCAACTTATTAAATTTTACATTGATTATCCACTAGAACGGAAGTTGAAAAAGCAAAAAAACAAATAATATTCAAAAAAGATATTTTTTCTTCAATGCATTTCAAAATAATAGTTTCCGATGCCGTTGCTAAATTTCGAGAGGTACTCAAAACAATTTAGATCGAAATCATACAAAATAAAATCCAAAAGAGAAAAATATTCTTAACACATCCATTCAAAAAATTATAAATTTAAAGAATCTTTTTTTCCGGCATAAGCAAATCTAATGTGAATATAGAACTTCTTAATTATAGGACATTATATCAGGAAGTTGTCTACAATGAACATTTCAAAAAGGATACAAGCAGGCCGTTAAGTTTTGAAAAATTAGTTCTGTATCGTGATGGATATTTGATTGTTTTCCCATGTCTGAGTTAAATGAAAAGAATCTAAACTAATTAATTAATGATAATTGATGCAATAAATAAAATTAATGACAATTTTCATATAGAAATGGGTGAATTATAATTAAAATCTGTATTTCAGTATACGGATTAGTTGAATTCATATTTGTCTGTAATCAATCTTAGAAAATAACATTTATTTAAAATGTGTAAAAATAGATTTTTATGGATGCAAATGTCTTTATCACTCAGAGGATATGAGGTAAGATACCCCCTATTCTAATAATGAAGGATGTTGAATAATGTTAGCAGATCCCTATCTTCACACCAACCTTTTTCACATAACCATTGAATTCATAAGTGAACTTCAACGTTAAAATAAAATAAGAACGGGGGTCTCCCAACTTGCCAAAGCTTACATGACGTCATCAGTAAGAAAAAACGGGGGTCCATAACTAAAGTCAGATTAAAAATGGAATTTTACCGATTTTCATTCGAAAACGAAAATCCCGATCATATCAACTTTGAACTAGTCTAGTTTTCACCCATGATGATATTGATGCATGATGGGCAAGTGAAACAACTTTTCATTCTGCATCGGATGGCGTTATTTTTATTGATGTAGATCGAAAAAAAATATTTCGCTTATTAATGGAGCTAGATTAATGGAAAAAGGTTTCGAGGCAAGAGTATAGTGATATTAGCCAAAATACAAAATTTTATTATTTTATTGTGAAGTTCAAGCCTTATTTGGCGCTTCAGAACATAAAAATATTTTTGAAAATTAATGGCCGTACTCATGAGTAATCAGGTAGAACTATTTCGATCGATTATTTTTAGGATAATACATTTTCTAGGAAGTTTAGTGTACAATAATTATCATCTATGACATAATTGAAGCTTACAAATAAAATTTCTTAATAAAATTGATTTGGTCTATTTGAAGAAGTTAATTTTCAAACTTTTAAAATATTTTTCCCAAATTAAATCATCCTTATGGCTGAATAATTTCTAACAAAACCTCAATCAAATTTCTTCAAATCTTCAAAATCGATTAAAATTTGAGCTCAAAGGTTGTAAAAAGGTAGGAATTGAGATATTTTCGAAATTCGTAAAATAGCCAGATTAAATTTCTTACAGAATTTTCTTCTACATTCCATCGGACTCATTTCATCACTGAATTCAAAAATATTCTTGGCTAAAATATTGAGTTTTTTGTAAAAACATTAAATTCTCATCTTCATGTCAATTAGGTTTATTATGAAATTATTAAAAATAACTTATTTTTCAGACAATCATTATTTTGTTAACGCATCGTGACGATTGCTTGATTAAACAGTATTACGAACCTCTTGGAGATTTCTTCGATACTCTAACACTTATCGACAGTTCTGCAGGAGTTCTATTTTATATTGGACTATCGGCACCATATCGAAAAACAGTGAAATTGATATTTTCCCGTAAAACAACAACCAAGTTCAATATGAAAGATAAAGAATTACCGGTAAGGATGTGACAATAAAAGAAAGTTTTGAAAACTAAAAAATGTTCATATCCCAAATAGTAAAAAGATCAAGATTATCTTCAATATTCACAATAATCAAGTTCATTTCTATAATTCACGATTTAGAGAAGATAAATAAAAAATCTATTTTGTTACAAATTTTTTTTATCTTTTCATTGAATAAGAAAATTTCGATAATGGTCTGGTTCGGGAACGACGCAAAATTTTATTTACGGGCGAATTACACATGAGTCAATGAAAATCCAGTAGGTCTCCGAGTACTATTCAATTCCTATTATGGTCTATTTAGATATATTCATGAGTATAATCAACCTATTCTTGAACTAGTCTATTCTCAATACAATTGTTTATGCCCTAGTTGAGGAACGAATCTTAATTTAATCATCTTTATCTAGAAGGCTATTAAAGATCCCTTTCCAATCCATAGATTTCTTGTTAAAGAGGTACTCGAAGATTTTAATCTCAATTCTGTGCGTCGCCACGGTCCTTCATGGTTCGCCAGGCTCTTTCAACAAAGTTAGTATGGACCGTATTGTCAGTTGGATAAATAAATAAACGAGGCTATGGTTAATCTTTAGATTCCAGTAGCCAGCAGTAGCTCACTTTGAGTATCCTCGTCATTCATCAGAAGTTAATGTTGAGCCTAGGAATATAATCTCACTTATAAAGTTCCCGAGAACCAGTTGATTGCGCTCTGTAACAATTTCCAGACGAATACATTTGGTCTCTCGGTCATAAGCACCCATTCATTTATCAGAATACGACCACGATGATATTTACGTCTGGCCAGCTTAGTCTCATCCATCTCAGCATGTGACCGATACCTCCTACAACATGTCACAAAAAATAAACTTTCACTTTTAATCAGACACCCAAGACACTAACTTTAATGGGAATTGGGCTTGCTAAGAAAAACTTGTTAATTAATTAAAATCAAATAAGAAAAGAAAGATAAAGATGATTAAATTAAGATTCGTTCCTCAACTAGGGCATACACAATTGTATTGAGAATAGACTAGTTCAAGAATAGGTTGATTATACTCATGAATATATCTAAATAGACCATAATAGGAATTGAATAGTACTCGGAGACCTACTGGATTTTCATTGACTCATGTGTAATTCGCCCGTAAATAAAATTTTGCGTCGTTCCCGAACCAAACCATTACCAAACCTTGTCCAAATTTTTATATTTAATTTTGAATTGTTTTTCAGATCTAGACAAATAGGAATACTGAGGTTCTTAGATAAAATTGGAGAGAGTTCAGGTCACAAGCGTCTCATCTACTGAAGAATACACATCTCAGTTCTATCATTCATCATATTCGTGCTAAAAGAGTGGATTTTTTTCAAGAAATTAATTTTTATTAAAACCAATTTCCCAGAGTCATAAATAAAAGATAAGAAAAATTGAAGTAATCATAAAATAAATAAATCATACTTGTAGAATTCTGAACTGCCTGAAAATTTTCTGGTAAACATTCAAATATAGCCTATTTTTGAGTAAGAAAATAATTTTTGATCGATTACTCTTGAACCAAAAAGAATAACTTTAGATTCATAACCAGAGTATTCACAGACCATATGACGGACTAAAAGAATCATGGAACTTCGAGGGTTGGGAGTCATAACTTAGGATCCAAAATCTTTAGTAGATTTTTCTTAAAATATCTTTTAATGCTTAATGTTTTAAATATTTTATTCTCTTGATTTTAACTCGAATTCACATTATTTCTATGATTTCAGTAAGAGATTATAGGAAAAATCATTACCATAACGACGAGTCTACAATGTAAAAAATTCTTAATTCTTTTTTGGAATCTAGATCACGAGGCTCTCTTTCACGATACGATAAAAAATTTAGAAAAAATCAATTTTTAAGGAAAATACGGTAAATTTGAAATCTTGAATAGCGCCAAATTCCCATTTTTTTGAACTTTGAGTTGAAAACTTTTGTTGATTTCAATGTGAGAGAGTGATCAAAAGTTGATTTTAAACATCACAATAAGACAAAAAACTGAAAATCATAACAAAAAATTTGATATATTCGTCATTCTTAGGGATCTTGAAATATCAAATTTCATCGACTTTCAAGTAGGGAAAATGATCTAAAAATTGAACTTTGATCTTGACACGATTGTAAGGTGATTCTCAAAACCAGATTCAGCATATTTGATTACTTTGATTAATCGTGATCTTAAGAATCAACTTCTGATCACTCTCTTTAAAAATGACGAATATATCAAATTTTTTGTTATGATTTTCAGTTTTTTGTCTTATTGTGATGTTTAAAATCAACTTTTGATCACTCTCTAACATTGAAATCAACAAAAGTTTTCAACTCAAAGTTCAAAAAAATGGGAATTTGGCGCTATTCAAGATTTCAAATTTACCGTATTTTCCTTAAAAATTGATTTTTTCTAAATTTTTTATCGTATCGTGAAAGAGGGCCTCGTGATCTAGATTCCAAAAAATCTCGATCAAATTCGATTATTTGGTGAAAAAAATAAGAATTTTGTAAAAATCATCTTCATATTAACTAGCTTTATATTTAATAAATACTCTATAAGTAATATTTATCGAGTCTTCTTCTCAGGTTTGGTAAAATCAAACTGAACCATCTCTGTGGTTTAATTACATTTATCAATTTTATATTAGAATGCTGATTGATGAGATCATAAAGTTTTTTTCTTATCTCATTACTAGAGCACCAAAAAAGTAGCTAATTTTTTGGCAAAAAGTAGCACCAAAATTGCTAAAAGTTGCTAGAAAGTAGCAAATCTGACCAATATGTAGCAAAAAGTAGCTAACTCAAATTTTCGAAAAAGATGAGCAAATTTGATTGATTTGTTATAAATACATGGATTGACGTTGACCAATCAGAGGGCGAGTAATATAATTTTCTGTGTTATCGACAAAAAACTGATTGATTTTCATTTTTTCTAAAAAGTAGCATCGAGTAGCAAATTACTGAACTCAAAGTGCTCATTACTGAAACTATCTTAAAAATTTCGAGCTCAAAATTTAAACAAGTCAAAATTCAACTCTCATTCAAAATGGCGTTATTTTTCTGATATTTTTATTTCAATAACTTCTTGACCATTCCATCACGAGAAATGAATTCATTCCTGCCTATTCGAACAAAAAATAATGATTTTTTACTAAAAATTGTAAATTCTCATCAACGAGCTTTAGTTATTTTCATGTTTACTTGGAATCTTATTGGTCTTCCAGTACTTCTGTCTGGTAAGACTCATCTATATAAACAAGTGATTGATGGATTTTTCCAATAACAATACTTATAATTCTCTAAATCATTTCTCGATCCCTCAGGATTTTCGATTCTTCTTATCCTCTTCCCTAAAACAATTTCTAAGCCAATCTCATAGGATTGAAACAAGGATAACATAATTCATTATGATAAAGATATACATTCCATTATCAGTCTTCATTTTGTAAAAATTTCTCAGAATCGATCCATCATCTTTTCTATGGTTAGTTTTACATCTAGGAAACTCAAAATACTCAATAATTCTCTTTTCGAAGTTAATTCAATATTAGATTGAAATGAGTTCATCTTTCTCACGAGGTTTGGGTATAATTTGGGAAAATGTAAAACAACAAAATTTGTAAAAACAAGCATCACACAAGGTAAATTTTAAAAGGGGAAAACACGTTTATCTAGTTAATATGAAGATGGGAATTTATGATTTTTACAAAATTCTTCTTCTAAGGATAGCGTCAAAAAAGTTTTAAAATTTGCAATTTAGTATAACAATCAAGGAACCAAGTTAATTTCATCCAGAATTGAATTTAACTTGGCCGAGATTTGTGGCGTCTAAACTAGGATTCGATTTTAGAAATTAAATTTTGTAACTACAAAAAGTTTAGTCTAACAAGTTATTCAATAGTATAAGTTTTATTTCAAATATTTTTTTGATTAATGACTACGGATAAGCTCTTTTTTCTCCTCAGTCATTAAGTACAAGCAAGAATATTGATCACATATTACGAAATATTTAGCAATATCATTATGTCTTGTCATGGTAACGAAAGAATTAATCCATCTTGTGGCGTTTGAAAAACCAGCACAGATAACGTAAGAAATACTCGGATAGTTTATCATAAAAACTTTTAATACATTCCTTTAGCTTACAATTTAAACAGTCATACTGGAATCCAGATGTGTTGACAAATAGGCAAGAGAAATTTTTTTTCGACAAACCATCGCCTTTCGTATTAATAAACGGTAGCATACTAACAAGATTTAAACAATCATCTTATTCCAATAAAAAATTTTTTTTCTTCTCTGAAAAACTTAGTGCTCAGAGGATATTCATTCCGCATCATTATTTTTTTCCCACATGATGATCCTTTTCATGATTCATGATATTTCTAAAGTTTCCACGCAAAAATGTTGGAACTCATTTAAGGGACAGTGTTTTAGTGAGTGTACTAGGGTAGAGCATTGCTTTTTTCAACTTGCAGAAGTGTGCTTAATTCTCATAGATAAACTTGAATCTATATTTTAAAAAGCTCAAATATATTTGTGGATCCTGAGGCCAATTAAATTTTGAATTTGACTTTTATTAAATCAAAGTATTTCGAACAAGATTCTAGCATGGATAAAATGCTCGCATTCTGTCAAATGCATCAAATACAATTTTGCTGGTTTTTTGAAGAAAAGTAATGCTCGAGTACTATGGCCAATCAGAGTTGAGTAAATTATAAATTCAGTGAATAAAACTTTTATACTTGAAATTTTGAACTTGAATACTACTATACATAAGAAAAACTATTTGGAAATTGTCTACAAGATCAAATGATCATCTACTGAAGGATACCGCATAACCTAATTCATTATGATTTACTGAAACCTAAGGAAAAGATAATAATTTACAAATTTCTATGTGACTGTGGAGATAGATAAATGTTGACATGAAGATGAGAATTTACTTTTTTTCCAAAAGACTCAATATTTTTTTTCGGAAAGTCAAAATATTTTTTGAATTCCATAATGAAATAAACCAAAAATTTTTTCGATTTCTGAAAAAAATCATTCTGACCAAAATTAGGCTGTTTTTCAACTTTCGAACCTAAAAGATTATCGATCTCAAAGATTTTAAGTAGCTGAATGAAGATACTGGAGGAATCTACTGTTTTAAAGAAAAGTTTTTTGATATCAAGTTGGGAATCAAAAATTCGAATATCTTAACCCTCGCATGATATCTCGAAAAAGTTACGATTTCGACATCTGGGGTGAAAATTTACCCCAAAATCTTATTTGAGAATATTCAATAATAATTTTATGAATTTTATTTCATTAATTTTATATTTATTAAAATAATGATTAAACATTTTTTAATTAAATCTATTAGGTCTTGCAAGAGTCACAAATTTGATTTAAATGTTCCTTGCATACACATTTTTCACATGAAGAACATATATTTTTCGTTTTGCGTTCTTCTTTTCTTAGGCAAAGATAGCATGTCTCTCAAACCCTTCACTTGTCTTTCTCCTCCTCATCGAGTGTGGATTTTCTTCGACATATTCCATCAGTTTCATTGAGAGAGTTTTGAGCAATTGACGGCGAGAATTTTTTTTATCTCTAAAGTTTCTGACCATTTTTTACTATAAAGAACATTATAAGCAGCCAGATCGAGCATATTCCAAAAATCTGATAGCGGTTATCGTCTTGTAGAACGGCGGCAAGAATAATTGCCAACTAGGTGATCAAGAGTGTCAACACCTCCTTTAGTTTCATTGTAATATTGAATCATTTCTGGCTTTTCATTAGAGTCATCTGAATCAGGATGCATTGTTTATTCTTTTTCTGTCGATAGCGTAGAATTGTAACATTATCACTGTAAATATATTAAATCTTTCGTTGTTCAATAGTTCTAAGCTGATAATATGCCGGAAGATATGACCGATTTTTCAGACATGTTCCAACCAAAGTGGTTCAGTTGTTCTTCAAGTACGCAAGTTCTTATGTGATAAAAAAGTCATCACAGGTAACTGTTCTTCCATGATTCAGAAATGGATGCTGTTTGACAACCCGAAAACCTTGGTCAGTTTCAGTAACATTATTTTCTTTTCCTATATAAATCTTGGCATAGAAAAGATAAGCTGTTTCAGATTTAAATCAGCCTTCCACTTTCAAATCAATAAAAATTTTGAGTTCAAAGTTCGAAAAAATGGGAGTTTGGCGCCAAATCGAAATTTGAAAAATGATCATATTTTTCATGAAAATAATTTTTTTTCAGAATTTTTTCTTCAAATCTTTAAAAGTCGACAGGAAGTGAATAGGATCATATAATAATATTCGAATTCTTGATGCAAAAATCGTAGATTTCCAACTTCATATCAATTAGCTGTATATAATAATAATAATAATTTTGCAAAAAAAAAAAAAATTAATTTGCAAAAATGATTTTTATTATTGTAAGCGGATCAAAATTTTGAATCAGAAAAATCAATCTCACTTTTTAAGACGTTTAAAAAACTTTTCTTTCTGAATTGCTCCTTTTTATTGTGCACGGAAAATACCTGCCTCAATCATAAAATATTGATGAAACTCTTTGTTTCCTCATCTTCAAGAACAAATGATTTTCTATGTATTATTTTTCTTGTAGAACAGGTATCACCAGTCAAGTGTATAGAAACCTTGAAATTTTAAATTCCCTCGCTATAATTTTTCCATAAGTATTTAGTTTAGAAAAATATAAAAAGATCGAAGTAAAGGTAATTTGTTTTATAAATAATTCTACCGATATGCTGAAACAAAGGAATTGAAGAATCAGAAAACATAGAAATAATTATTTTTATTGGGTTGATTCCAAAAATCACCCCAAGAAAATTTCAACTCTTCACCTCGAATCAATTATTCTCATTTCAAAATTCCCCTCTATTGAATGGTGTAACTTGAATCATTCAAATTCTTTATGCAACCTACATAGGTTTCAGAAAGATTGAAAGTGAGCTTTCTCCTTATATAGAACCTTTGATGGAAAAAATCTAAGTTCTTACAAATTTTTGCGATCCTCAAAGAAGATTTATTTCTTTTTTCTCAAGATCGAAATAGTGAAATAAGAAGAGTTGTTCACCAAACTCCAATGTCCTTGTAGTTTGCAAAAATTATTAAATATCCCTATTAACATCTGTATACCTTGGCTAAAAAGTTAGAAGTTGTTTTGAAGAAGTATGCCCCATATGAATACAAAGTAATCTCCTTGAAAGCAGCTTACTCGGAGATTATCATGCTCCGTGACGCCGAAAATCTGATGGAGTCGGAACTTGGAGGTTACAGAGTAAATAAAAAATATAGTAGACCATGCAAAAGCCGTAAAAGCCCTCTGGGGTGATTTTTGAAAATTTTTGGGGTGATTATTGGAAAAAAAAATTTTTCCGGGTGATTTTTGGAATTAACCCTATTTTCATTATAATGAATCAAATTTAAGATTAATACATTTTTAGATCTGATGATCCATGATTTACGTAATTTTTAAAAAAGTTAGAAAAATCGGTTAAAATCATATTTGCAGATATAAGAAAAGGTTTTATAAAAAATTGAAGCATCGTGAGTTTCTATTCTTGTCTCTGCTGATCCTTCTTTTCTTATCATCTGACCTTGTTGACAATTTTCTAATGGTAGGTCCGATATATGTAAGTTTCATGAGAATCGGTATCTTATCTCTTTCATTGGGTATATTGATGAACTATCCACTGATTTGTTTCTTTAGGCTGTTCTTCTGGACTAGTAAACCCTACATTCCTCTAAAAAAGAACCAATAACTAAACCAACTTTATGAAATTGAGGACTGAAACTGGAGGCATTTCTCATTTTCTGTTCTAGTTAGTTTGAAATCTGTGAAAATCAAATTTTTCCAATAATGAGTTCATCTTCTAAAATATACTAAAGTATCATCAACATATCTGGTTTAAAAATCAGTTGAAGCATTGATAGTATCAGACATGTGATTCTAACCAAATTAAGAAGATTTCTGCTAAAAGAGGACTCAGAGACGATTCTATAGCTATCTTTGGAATTAAAACCTTGTTTACAAAAGACAAAGAAACGGTTGTACAGCAAATCCTCACAATATCAGCCATCTCATCACTCTGTAGCTCAAAGCTTTATCAACAAAAAAAAAAGTATCTTTAACCACATTTTTAGCCGAATACGTTTATACAGGTTTCAAAAACATCGACTTTGCGGACATGATGACGACATCTTAGGGATGCTTCAAAAACTTATTTCTCATCAAAAAGATTTTTGGAAATATTGTACATGGAACTCTATACTAATGTGATTTTAAATTTCAACAAATCATCCACCCATATCCATTTTTTTAATTTTGGAGACAATTGGTTAAACTGTGCCTTTTTGTATGTTTCTGAATTTGAGATTAGAGTTAACATAATTCCCTCCGTCAGTATTCATTTTAGTTGCATGATGAAATCAGTTAGTTCAAACATTTTTTCCAGACTATTAGGAGCACGATAAACCAGAGTTAACCAGATCTAACGATGCAAAGTCTGCTCTTTTTGAAATTCTGTATAAAGCAAATTAATAAGAAGTTAAATGAATTACGAATAAGTAATTCACGTAGTTTTTCAAACACGTCCGAAAATCCACTTATATTCATAATTTAGAAAATTGAAAGAAGATATATTAAAACCAAATGTACATTTCTTGAAGCATCATCAGTGGTAATTCTTCAAAAATGATATTAGTTAAGAATTCATTCAAGATAATATTTTACAAATAGTAAAGAAATAGTAAAGTCAAAGAAAATAAGAATAAAATGCAAGCTAAAAAACCTCCAAAACTCTCCGATAAATAGCAACAATGGAGAGAAAAGTGAAAAAGTTCACATTGGCCAAGGAAGTTGAAGATTATAGGAATAGTTTTTTTGAACACATAGATTAGGTTTATATAGATTAATAAGAAATTTTTCTTTCACCCATACATCTATGCTGTCGTCATTAGGGTTTTTGTATAAAACGGAAAAATTAGAAATTGAAGCTGTACGATCTTCTTGTCTAAGGCGCCTAGTAGCCGCAGTATCCTTCTCAATATGATCCTCCGCTCGTGTAGATAATTTCCTAATAAAAGAATCATATTCAATGAGATATGTCCATTTCGCCAGGTCTCGTCAGTCTCAATTCCTGGTTCAATATTTAATAAAAATGGTTATAATGAAAAATTTTGAATGAAATTCTAGTAGTATTCTTATGAGCAACTCCAATTGATGAAAAACCAAAAAACTTTTCTAGTAGTAGAAAAGAAAAATCAATTGGGCCATGGCAGTTCTAAATTGTGTGTATGGTTCTTTTGAATGCACAGATTTGGGTCTTCCTTCATAATAAAGAACTTTTCCCTGATTTTAAGGTCCGTAAGATTGTCGCTTCTTGTTCAAGTGCTCATTGATCCTAATTCCTAATCTTCTTTGCGTTCTACCTATATACCTATCTCCACATGATGCTTCAAAGCAGTAAATGAGATTCGATTGTTCCGATTCTTTCAGCTTGTCTTTAAGTTGAAATTTGAAGAGACTTGTGGTCTTGTATACAACCTTCAATTGTATATCAATATAATGTTCATTTAAAAGTTAATTCAATTTTCTTCTTAATTAAAATATTTAATAATTTACAGAAATACAAGCGACAATCTTACGGACCTTAAAATCAGGGAAAAGTTCTTTATTATGAAGGAAGACCCAAATCTGTGCATTCAAAAGAACCATACACACAATTTAGAACTGCCATGGCCCAATTGATTTTTCTTTTCTACCTACTAGAAGAGTTTTTTGGTTTTTCATCAATTGGAGTTGCTCAAAAGAATACTACTAGAATTTCATTCAAAATTTTTCATTATAACCATTTTTATTAAATATTGAACCAGGAATTGAGACTGACGAGACCTGGCGAAATGTACATATCTCATTGAATATAATTCTTTTGTTAAAATTTTAATTGATGAATATTTCCAATTATCTGGACGTAAATGAAAATGTACGTATATTTTTATCTAATAATTTCCTAATAGTTCTACCTATATATAAGAGTCCATAATCACATTGGAATTTGTAAACTAATAAAGTTTTCTCCTCTGGCTTCAGCAAATCTTTATGAATCAAACTAAATAATCTCTGAGTTTAAATACAATTTCCAATTATGTTATTATAATGTTGATTAATGAGATCATTTAGTCTTCCGGAACTACACTATCAATTATTTTGTGTGTCTTTGGATGTAAATATAACCTAGACATCCTGGTATGCTTTTTAGCTATAAAACCTCCAGTTTGATCAGAAATTATTTTCTTATCAAATAGTCCTTTTGCTATTTTGTACATATTACGCTCCATAGATTCTATTACCTTGTAATATGACGATCTATCCTACCCGTATTTATGAATTTACTTTCGTCTGAAAGGAAATCTAACCCTGTCTTTTTAAGTCCACTTGTGAAGCACAAGCATACTCATTACTTTGAAGTCAAAAAGTATTCCCCATTTATATTGAGTACAGTTTGTAAGATTTAAATTCATTTCGATATAAATTCTTGAATTCTTTTGAATGCCATAAAATTACAAGAGGATTTTTTGTTTCCATAACTGATGACCTGTCAATAAATAATCTCCATTAGAATACTGTTTTATTCTTGATTATTTACCAAATACAAAGTTAAAATTCCAGCTAATTTTGAAGCAAAGATGAAATGCTAAGTTAATTAAAATGATCTAATTCTACTAGTTTTCTAAACTCCATTCGTCTGGATTTAGGTTGATCTTTAATCTTTGCTCTATTATAATACATGATGAGATTACCATCTGCTACAGAAAATTTTTCGAATACGATTTCTTTTATTCTCAAATACGAGTAATATGATCCTTGTTCTGGTGCAAGAGAAAAGGACACCTTCCGAGTGAATGCATCAGAAAACCTAATCAAAAACCTGGTACAAATCTTATTGAATCTAGAGTTATTAAATCTAAATTCATTGAATTTAATTTTGTTGACAACTCAATAAAGCAAAATTTCCTCTACTTGTCTATCTGCTCACTTAAATACATTCAGATGACCATAAATGGAATTTGTGCTAAGGTATTAGTAGCAAGTGGAAGTGTAGTGAACCTTATTCCTAATTGGTTTGTTGACAAATACAACGGATTCAGCGGATCACATTATTGTCACCCTCCATGAAATATTTCAGCTTGTCGGCTATCCACGAGTCCTAGCCTCAGATAATGGCACCAACTTTGTCGCTCCATGGAGGACTATGCTGAGGGCAAAGAAATCCTCTTGGTTCAGACCCCACCCGGACATTATCAGTCTAATGGTCTAGTTGAGTCCTTAATTCGGGATATACGAATGTTGATGGCCAAAACCAGCATACTATCGTCAAGCAAAGCTATCAAGGAATTTGTTGCAACTAGGAACTCTCAATCGAATTCGAAGGAAATAGTCCCTAACCAGTTGCTGTTTTCATTCCGTCCAATAACTGACTTACATCTTAAACTCAATGCTGAACCAATGGCTAAAAGGAAAGAAGAACTGGTTACTAGAAATTTTTCGTTCTAGGTGCTTAGATAATATATCCCACAGGAAAAACTGGTATTTTTAAAATCTTCTGGATAGGAAGGACCTCTTATGCTCGAATTTGGCTGAAAGGTTAAAAGAAACTCGCCAACTCCCAAAAACAGTTAAACCCCTAAATTTTGGATAGTTTTTCTTTGTGATTATCAATAAAAGTCAAATGGTTCAATTTACCACAATAATGACGAATTACCTTGAACATCTCAGAAAAAGATAACCAGATATTTCTCTCAAAATTAATATTAATAGAACTCAGATAATCAAACCTAAACCATTATTTTTCAAAATCCTGTTTTGCATGATTTGTTCCATTGAAAGACCGTATACAAAGAATCAGTATACACACGCACATGGTAATTCTCCCTCCACCAAATGTACTCGCATAATACAAACACCAAGAAAACTACAAAGAAGTACCAAAAGAACCACACACGCACTCACCTCTGAGGAGGTGAACAAAAAGAAGGGCCAATCAGATCAATTTTCATCATTTCTTGTAATTTTTGTATATAAATCTGGCATATAAAAGCCGATGAGTATGCCACGAAATAGAGCGCTATTCTTTTAACAAACCTGACATTGCCTTCTTTTATGAATTCTTCTATTGCTCAGATAAAATCAGAGGTCAATCAACACCTTTCAAACAACAATCAAAAAAATTAATTTTTTTTACTATCCGGAAAAATAATATTGAGTTTGTTGTAAAATTAGTAAATTCTCATTTTCACGTCAACTAGCTTCATATATTTAGATAATTTATTAAATTTTTATGAGTTTTTCTGTTTAATCTGGAATCAAATCATGATGTACAGGATAAAACAATATCTTTAAGATCGTAATCAACCATCGAAGTTAAGTTAAAGATAATAAGAATCTCTGATACACAGCTGTGAATCAATGATGAAATAGACAATCTTCTAGAATTAAACCTGTCAATTAAAAAAATTTCTTTAACAAATAATCAGCTTAAATCTCAAAACTTATGTCATTCATAGAAAATTATTAATTATTATTGACTGAATTATTTTGCCAGTATTTTGACATGAAATTTAAAAAGTTTATTAATCTCCCTAGCACGATAGAAGTTACTGATTGAATTTTTCTCTAAGGTTATTTTCTAAAGTAGTTCTACATTCTGGAAAAATACATTACTCTTGACTACAATTTCTTCCATATTTTAAATATTTGACTATAATGATCCAATTAAAATTTTAAGTTTTCTTTCCAGGTTTATTTTGACCATAGTTAATTTGAATTTTACATTTTTGACTATATAATACTTTCTAATTTATGCATTAAAAAATATTTAGAACACTTTTTAAGAAAAAATAGAACTTTCTATCGTGAATCAACAGCTGTAGATTTCAAATATGCAATTTACTGCTTGATATCTCTCATAGTTAAGCTGAGATAATTTATCCTCATCATATCTGAAATTGATATGAATCTAAATCATCATTATTTGTGTATTTGTGTAAAAAATTTTGAGCTTGGAAAAAATAGGTATTATTACAGATTAAATGCTCGATTGATCTATTGTATCTGACAAAATATATTGTAGTTATAGAAGAAAAAGTTTTTTTCACCAAATGTACGTGTTATGGTTCATCAGTAGTGACACATAAATAATGATAAAAGTTAAGAATTCATTGAAAATAATATTTTACAAATTTTGAAAGAAATATAGTAAAAGTTGAAAAATATAAGAATATAATGTAAGCTGAAAAAAACACCAAAACTCTTCAATAAATAGCAACAGAGAAGAGAAAAAGCTCACATAGGCCAGGGTAATTGAAGATTATAAGAGTAATTTTTCTGAACACACAGGTTTGGTTTAAAGTGATTGATGAAGAATAAAATGGTACTTATAGATGTCGATCCTGAATTTAATGATGCATTGCTAAGATTCTTCGTTGAAGCTGGTGAATCTATAATGAACCATAAATATGATAGCCTTTCACGAAAAAGGAATCTTCAACTTCACAAATATTGAACTATCTAAGGAGCAGAAAGAAATCCTATCCCTCGGCCCTAATTTTTGCAAGAGAAAAAATGAAATTGAAGACAAAGCGGCTTTCGAACGTTTGATGTATGAACTTGGTCTCACTAAGAACCTTAAAGACAATGCAAACACAGAGAAGTTTAAATTAGATCTTTTAACTATTTATAGAAGTTTTGATCGAAAAACTTTAAGATCTAGTTTATTAACTAAAAAACATTTTGAGGCATTGAAAGAGCTAATGAGAACATTTTCGTTACTAAACCTGAAAAGGGTAAAGGGATAGTTATAATGTATAAGGAGGATTATTATAGAGCAGGCTTAGATTTTCTTTCTGATGAAAGTAAATTTGTTAACACAGGGTAAGATAGATCAGCTTATTATAAGGAAATGGAATCCATGGAACGTTCCATGTATAAGATATCAGAAGGGTTATTCGATAGGAATTTAATTTCTGATAAAACCAGAAGTTTTATAGCAAAGAAACATTCGAGGATGTCTAGATTATATCTACATCCTAAGACACATAAGATAGTAGATAATATCGTTCCTGAGGTTTTTCCTATACGGCCAATCTTGGATATGTCGTCATGTCCGCAACATAATTTAGCCAACTGGTTAATCGACGTATTGAAAACAATACATACTTATTATGCCAAATATGTTGTTAAAGATACTTTTTCTTTTGTCGTCGAGTCAAAATTACGTTTAAATGAGAATGGTTATCCCAACAGATTTGTAGACAAATTCATCAATATGTCTGATGAATCATCAGTGATGATGTAGATGAAAGGGTCGATAGAGATGAAGGAGAGAAGACAACAATCTTCATGAAACTTAATTTTAAGGGTGACGGTTTCAGTAATGATGTAAGGAGACGACTGGTTAATCTAATTTATCAACATTATGATAATATAAAATTGAAAATTGTATTTAAAACCCAAAGATTATTCAGTTTGATTCATTAGGATTTACTAAAGCCTGAAGAAAGACTCTTTTGATTTACAAATTCCGATGCGGCTGTGGATCTTCTTATATAGGACGTACGATTAGGAAATTGTCAACTAGGTCAAATTATCATCTAAAGAATCATACAGCGGTGACAAGACACATCAAACAGGAGAATCATGAAGCTTCAATTTCCAATTTCTCAATTTTGTATAAAAATGCGGGTGATGACAGCACGGATTTTTGGGTGAAGGAAAAATTCTTCATCAATCACTTTAAACCAAACCTGTGTGTTCAGAAAAATTACTCTTATAATCTTCAATTACCCTGGCCTATGTGAGCTTTTTCTCTTCTCTGTTGCTATTTATTGAAGAGTTTTGGTGTTTTTTTCAGCTTACATTATATTCTTATATTTTTCAACTTTTACTATATTTCTTTCAAAATTTGTAAAATATTATATATCCTACTCATGTTGCCCACTTTTACGAGTTGAAGAAAAAACACCCTACCTTTATTTTGTATTTACCCTTTTTATATGTATAAGTGTTTTGTATATCAAAAAAATAATTCTTACACATTTTATAGTTTCTCAATAGTATCCGGAGATAACATGAAATATTCAATTACTTATCGAATATAATGTAACTGTTTTTCTGTAAACTCTAAGATAACAGAGTTATTTTGTATCGATTATTACTAAAGAAACTGATAATTTTTAGTAAATTTGTAAAAGCAAAATATCTCATGATACACGCAGTTTTTTTTATATAAAAAGCTTCATGAAGAGTTGTGAAATATTGAGAATAGAAAAATTCTGCTTAACTCTGATTGAACCTTGGATACTAAACGTGCATTAGCTAATAATTCGGAGAATATAGGAATAAAACCTCCATGAAATATTTAATCCTTCATGTCCCATTGTTCCACCAGTGAAACACAAAACTTTCTAGAGCGATAATTTGCACTAAAAGATTCATAAAATTCTGTTTTCACCCCCCCCCTCCATTAGAAAGGAAATTTATTAAGCTACAACTCCGGAGTCATCATGTGTGAAATTGACTGTACATAATTTCTGTATCAATAAAAATGTTTCGATTTCAAAAATAATGTCTAATTGTGTTTTAGAGAAAGAAAGTTTCCAGTTGAGGAGATTTTATGTAAAAATTTATCAAGAATTACGGTGGTTTTCGAGAAATTTTTAGAGGTGAAATAACGTTCCTATTTAACAAAAGAAAACTTTGATAAAAATCATAGATTATAAATATGTGATAGAGCATATGATCAGGACCATAATTATGTTCAGCTACTATCAAATTTTAAAAATTGTAATCAAAAATATTGTGTTGATGTATAATTTTCCTGAATGTCACAAAAAATTTTTTCTCCTTTGAAGTTAATATAATTTTCGATTAATTTACGAGATGAATAGTCTAGTTTCCTACAAAAATGATTAGAGGATTATTCCCTTTGAGAAATCCGAATATTTGTATTCGATTAATATATATCATTTAGTAGGAAGCATGCTTAACTTACCTTACATTTGCCTCATAATACGCAATAGACATGTATGAAATTTTTTTTAGGACGAAAAATAGAAATCCAAAAAATCATTGATAGATCAAGTGTTTCGAAGCTCTTCTCTATGAATTTGTGATTTTACAAAAGTCTCAATCTTTTATAATCATGTTCTCAAGATTTTTTAAACCTGAATCAAGCTCAAAATGCATTATTTATGAGAAAATTCATGTCAACAAATGCAAAAAAACTGATGGAATGAAAACAGTTCTGATCAAAGTTTATGCACACAGCTATGAAGAATGAAGCTATGTATGAAATTTAAAAAAAATACAAAACTGGTTTCTACTAATTACTGCAGTGATTATTCTACCTTTTAAGGATAAAATTATTATTAATCAAAAATCCATCTAAAGCTATTCTCGATGAATTTGGGAATTCAGGACTTTTACAAAAATCTCAATTTTTTCATCAAGGTATCGAAATATTTGAAAGATTTTTTGGTAACTGATTCAAAATTTACACTTTCACGGATTTTAGAAAAAAAATTATAAAAAGTTTTATATTAGAGAGAGACTATTTTTCTTCGTCTAATGATGATCCTGAAAAATAACCTTTGATCCCTCTCAGACCTTGAAATCAACAAAAAACTCTCAACAAGTTCAAAACAATCGCGCCATCTCGAATTTTAAAATGTCTCTAAAATTTTCCAAAAATAATTTTTACAATTCTGTAAAAGTGTACATCTTGAATCAGTTACCAAAAAATCTTTCAAATATTTCGATGATGAAAAAATAAGATTTTTGTAGAAAGTAAGTCCTCTCGTGAGAGTTTCGGAGAAAAAAAATTTCACCCTTGCCTAATGCACACTAGTTATAGAATATTGTTCGCCAGTATGGAATCCTGAATTTAGAAAAAATTCAATCTGCACAAAATAAATTGTACGAATACTATCTTCGAGTAATCAAATTGAACTAAACACTCCAAAAAACTCTCTCAAAATTAGATTGCAATTACTCCCCTATGGTTTATGCTATTTGGCAACCTAAAGATGCTGGCAATATTTTAAAAAATGGATAAACATATTTAAAAATTTCATTAGACCAATCAAAAACAGAAATATACTTTTGATCAATCTCTCACTTTGAAATCAGCAAAATTTGTCAACTCAAAGTTCAAAAAAATGGGAATTTAGCGCTACTTTGAGATGTGAAACATGCCATAATTTCCTTATAAATTGAATTCTCCGGGATTTTTTGATCTTGTAAAAATCACCTAGGTGCACAGAAGAACTCAATATTTCCAGAAATCTTCTCAAATTTAAATCTAGACAGATTTTGAAAATTCTTATTGCAAAGTATGGCAAAATTTTAAGTTTAATCGACTCAAGAAATATTAATCGGAGAGCGTTTACGGTTTTTGCCAAATTTAAATTTGAATTTTTCGTTTTTCCTAATTATCTCAGAAATTATAGGGAAGTCTTCAGATCTGAGAAATGATCAGGAATCAGAGCAAAAGTTTTCACCAGAATGAATTCACTTTTCCCATCTACTTTAATATGGATTTTTTTATGAGCCACTGTTATCTTTTTATTATTTCTAAGCATCATCAGTGGAATTACTTTAATGATATAAAAATTATATATCTTCTTTTATATTTCTAAATTAAGAGTTAACGGCGATAACTAAAAGACATCAACATTTATTCAGGATATGATTAAATTTTACTCAAACTTGGTCAAACCTCTCTTCACAAAAAATGAGATGCACGAATTTTAATATCAGCAAAACATGGAAATCTTTTTGCTGATTGACTGTATCAGTATTTTTTGATTTCTACTCTTTGTAATTTCACTAATCAGCAAATATAAAAGTTTAATTTTTTCAATTGAGATTGACAGATCACTTCATTTATAAATTTTTTTTAATATCTCCGATTTTTATATAGCATTATAATATAAAGTTGGGAATCTATGATTTTCACAGAAATCTCGATATTATCATAAAGAATTCGAATTTTTTAAAGATTTTTTGGAATCCTGTCCACTTTTACCATTTGAAGAGAAAAAATCTGGAAAAAAATTATTTTTATAGTCATTTTTCAAATTCCCATTAGGCGCCAAAATCCCATTTTTCGAACTTTCAGCTGAGAATTTTTGTTGATTCGAAAGAGTTTTTTCAGGATTAAGATTAGACAAGAAAGCTTACTGTCAAAGTACCGACAGTTACCCCATTTTCGAGAGATTCTGAATTATCGAAATTTCATTGATTTTCAAGTAGTGAAAATGATCAAAAAACGAAATTCCGCTCCCAAACGATACTAAGGTTGAGCATGAGATCAGATTCAGTTGAATTGATTTTCTTGCCTAATCTCGATCCTGAAAAAACTCTTTCGATCAGCCTCCAACTTTCAAATCAACAAAAATTTTCAGCTCAAAGTTCGAAAAAATGTGATTTTCGCGCCAAATGGGAATGACCATATTTTTCATAAAAATAATTTTTTTCAGATTTTTTTTCTTCAAATGGTAAAAGTGGGTAACATGAGTAGGATTCCAAAAAATCTTTAAAAAATTCGAATTCTTGATGAAAATATCGAGATTTCTGTAAAAATCATAGATTCCCAACTTCATATCAATTAGCTTTACTTATATTATTAAACTTTCGAGGAAATTCCCATTGGAATCAGATTACATAAAAAAATTATATTTATCAGAAAATTAGAACATTTAATCATGATGAAATAAATCTTATCAATTTTGCATTGACTAGTTCTTTTGTATCAATCTTAATTAGATTTGCGGAAAAAATTTCTACAGAACAGATTTTTCTATAACAATTTTTGATACAAGTTATAAAAATTATTCTCAGTCGAAATGTTAAGATTAATCGTGATTGATGATTTGGTTAATAAGATAATAAGTCAAATTTTTCTGTTAGGATCTCTAGTTAGAAAATAAAGAATAATAGAGAAAAGGTTCGAATCAATCAACTTTTTTCATATTCCTCATTTATTGGGGTATTTTTCAATGGTCAAATACTTGAACTTCTAAAATAGCCTATCGAAAGGATAAAATTGAAGTATATTATCATGCTGCCACAAATAATCGCATGAATATCTTTTATATGCTTTTAAAAATAAGATGAACAAAATTACGAAAATTTTCAAGTAAAAGAGCCTTGTTCTGATCAGAATATAAATATGAGAGATAATTTTTGAAATTTCTGAATAAAAATTATTTTAATGAAAAATATGGTAATTTTTCAAATTTTGATTTGGCACCAAAATCTCATTTTTTCGAACTTTGAACTGAAAACATTTAGCAGATAATGAGAGCTTTTATAAAATTTTGAAAACAAGTCTTTTTTTTAATTTCAGAAATTCGGAATTTTCGTATAGAGTGGAAAATTGATCATTTTATGAAAAGGCAGAAATAATCAATAATGAGCAGAATGTTCCTGCTGGCAATTCCTTCTTACTCCCCACTAGTGAGAGCTGATATAGACAATTATATAAAATAGTAGTCTATTGGCTGCCCTGAATTTCTTGCAATGTAAATGCTTAGAATCTGAAACATAACATCACTAAAATATATGCTAGTTTTTATCTTACATTACTTATGAGTTTAGAAAGGAGGCAAACCAGTTAAATATCCCTCGGGTACTTTAATGTTCAAAATTATTCAATCTTATCAATTGAAACCAATGGAACAATATTTTTGCGAATTTCTTGAATAAATTACGCTTCACTTGAAATATATATCTACTATTTTGTCTGCTTTTTGGAGAATTTCATACTTGATCAACAATAGAATAGAGAATAATAGCTCTGGATGAAAAAATATCTCTTGGTAAATTTTATGCCATCTCTAGTGAATTTATGAGAATACTCATATTTGCATAATAACGCTCAGAGAAACAATATTTAAATGAAACTTTATTGACTTTATTAAAAGTTTGATAAAAATATGTAATACCAGCTATTCTCGATGAATTTGGGAATTCAGGATTTTTACAAAAATCTCATTTTTTCATCAAGGTATCGAAATATTTGAAAGATTTTTTGGTAACTGATTCAAAATGTACACTTTCACTGACTTTAGAATAAAAATTTTGAAAATAAGGTTTTTTTTGGAAAATTTTAGAGAGATAATAAATTTTGAGATGGCGCGTTTTTAAAAATTTTTTTTAACTTTGAGTTAAAAAGTTTTTGTACGATAATATTGTCGAACCTCATCAAGAATATTATTGTTAGATTCTAAACTCATGTGGAAGGTTAGAGAACAACAAGCGTAAATTTAACCGGGGTAGAGTCTGAAGAGACCCGGCGAAATACAACGTTTATCACTCAAATTTACGCTTGTTGTTCTCTAACCTTCCACATGAGTTTAGAATCTAACAATAATTTTGAATCAGTTGCCAAAAAATCTCTCAAATATTTCGATACCTTGATGAAAAAATGAGATTTTTGTAAAAATCCTGAATTCCCAAATTCATCGAGAATAGCTTTAGATGGATTGTTGATTAATCATAATTTTATCCTTAAAAGGTTAAATAATCACTACAGTAATTAGTAGAAACCAGTTTTGTATTTTTTTCAAAATTTCATACAGAAAGATTTTCAGTCTCCTATAGCTTCATTCTTCATAGCTATTTCTGCACAAATAATTATAATATATCAACCAGGAAAGAATTCAACCTAAAGTACATTTCAATTTATTTGTGTAGTAGGCATAAGGGATATTATTTAGCTAAAATATATTTATTCAAAGATGTAATCATGTTTCCTTTGTATCAAGATAAATATTCTGCTTGGATAGTCGTCATATGTTAATTGGATAATTTATTTGAATGTTGTTTTGATCCTAAAGATTTTCAAATATTCACCTTAAGATCAATCTGTTAATACCATTTTTGATATCAGAAGAAACGATAACTTAACACTCACTTCTATAGAAGAAAAATTTACGTATTTCAAATCTTGAAAAATTTTAAGATGTAAATTATTTAACTCTTTAGGCATCAAAACTAAGTAAAATTTACGCATAATCTAAATTATTAATTGACTTTCTTTCTGTATTCTTTGTTAATTCCTTAAAATTAATAATTAATTAAAAACTTAGTTGAAGAAGTAAGAAAAAAATATTGTAATGTTTGAATTCAAAAAAAGGTTCATGAGAGAGTTTTCATTTGTAAAATGCAAAATTTTTACTTTAAGTCTATCTTAAAATGTACAAACTTCATACGAGTAACAGGTTTAGCTGAATTGCCAAGGAGTCTTGAGACTATCAAGAGTAACAAGATTAACGATAATATGTTACCGTGAAAATGGGCAATCAGCGAATGAACGGTAAGCCCTAGTAAAAATGGGAATTATCTCATATAATGAGATTTTATTTTATCTAAGGACTTGTCTCTTTGATCATGTTGTCTTGTATGTACAAGGATCTCAATCTGCCATATCTCCAGACTTTCCGCTTCGATCTCCTCTATGAATTTTCATCTCATCTCACAATTCTAGGTGATTTCAATTTCTCGACCTCTCATAATTCCCCTGTAACTCCATTTGACTTAGACAAATTATTGAATTCCCTTAAACTTAAACAAATAGTTAACACCCCAACTCGCCTTAATAACATACTTGACTTCAAAATTCAATAGTAGGAAGAGAATATATTAAATCACTAGATGTACATTTCTAAAAGGATCATCAGTAGTGTCATTTTTAATTAGATCGTGTAGAGTTACAGTAAAAATATTTCTATTGAAACATCTTATTTTTATTGAAACACGAATATTAACCCCCTAATTAAGTATTATTTATCTCGACCTATCTAAATGTATGGAAATCAGTTGCTGCATTCTGATTGGTCGAGCCAATACTTAATTAGGGGGTAAATATTCGTGTTTCAATAAAAATAAGATGTTTCAATAGAAATATTTTTACTTTAACTCTACACGATCCAATTAAAAAACAATAAGGATTTCTTGGCCGAAATAAAACTGTTTCAAAACTCAAGTACCAAAACTGGTGAAGTGTACTAGGAAATAGTATCCCAATATTTTGAAAAAATGGCAATGTCTTAAATTGGAAATATTTTTTGATCTTGAGGGCCTATTTATGACTGTTATGAGCTGATTAATATCAAGAGAAAAAAATTCAAAAAATTTTTTCAAAAATTCCTGAACTAATTCAGTGTGGATATTCGTGTTTGAATAATTCCCTGAAGAGGAAACGAAGAAAATAATAATCTACTTTTAGCTTCACACCAGAACAATTGAATTTAAATTATGTACACAGCGATGTATTTTTCTATGTTATTGTAAAACTGCATTTTTTTCTTCACATTCTACTGGAAATTCACAAGAACACAAAAAGTTATCATATTAACTAATCATGAACTAATTTTTCCAATTTGAACTAGTGTAGTTAATAATTCAAGATAATTTGCAATTCTATTTTCAGAATAACTTTATTTGGAAAGATCAACTTTTCCTGTTTCTTCAGATAAGAATATTCATCAGAGATAGATTTTGCAAACTTTTGATTTCTAGCCTGGTTCAGAATCTGAATAGGCTCTTCGAATGATGTATAAAACATATGATCCGAAATCTATTTGGTTGCAATAGAAACAATTTTTTTGTTTTAAAAATTAATGTGATGAAAAATTTGCTGAATTTGAATTCGGCTATTTTTCTCATCATTTTTCGACTAATTCTGATCTTAAAAATCAACTTCTGATCACTCTCTCACATTAAAATCAACAAAAATTTTCAACTCAGAGTTCAAAAAAATGCGATTTTGGCGCTACTTCAAGATTTCAAATTTGCCGTATTTTCCTTAAAAATTGATTTTTTCCAAATTTTTTTTCTCCGTATTGTGAAAGATGGCCTCATGATCTAGATTCAAAAAAATCTTGATCAAATTCGATTTCTTGATGAAAAAAATAAGAATTTTGTAAAA
The DNA here is from genome assembly GCA_012064415.1 of Gyrodactylus bullatarudis. Classification (NCBI taxonomy): domain Eukaryota; kingdom Metazoa; phylum Platyhelminthes; class Monogenea; order Gyrodactylidea; family Gyrodactylidae; genus Gyrodactylus; species Gyrodactylus bullatarudis. The sequence goes on from SSNU01000093.1 coordinate 102,706, forward strand.
ATCATAAATTCCCATCTTTATACTAACTAGCTTTAATATAAGTAAAATAAGTCATACCGATCAACTCTTCTATCATAAACTTCTAAATTTTTATGACTACTTGGAAGTAATAATATCAAACTTTTAAATGAAATTTTTAAATAGAAATTGAACTTTGACACTATCGCTGCCATTTTAATAGAAAATAACAAATAGAACCACATTTTCACTTAGGGAAAATAAAATTGAAAATATTAAAATCCATTCAATAAATTTGAAATTGATTAATTCGAGAAATAATGTTGAGATGTTACCCATTCATAATTTCTTCCATGAACATATTCTAATGTCAGCAGGACTAACTTGGGCTTAAACTTTGATAAAAATTTAAATTTGCCCGGTGTGGCGTAGTGGTATCTCTCTCACCTCTCATTCGGACCCTCTTACTCTCGGTCCTAGGTTCAAACCCTCCCACACCGGGCACATTGAACACTCTTTCCCTGTTCCGTTATTTGTACAAATCAATTCTATAAATAAATATAAATGTTTCAATTTCAAAAAAAAAAAAAAAACTTCAATAAACATCAGTAAACGCTTTTTTAAATTGGAATATAACCAAACTTTTTCTAAAGCCTCTTCCAGACGTTTCGTTACTACCGTTTTCAGAATAATTTTCCTAGAGAATTTGAGCTGTTTTAGAATAACATCATCCCCCTAGTAGGGTTCTTTAGTTAGTTCAGATTCGGACCCGTTTGAATAAATCCGAAAAGGTACAAAAAATAAAATTATGATGTCTCTGAAGAATCCTACTCCCTACTTAACTGATATGTAAAGTTTTAAGGAAATTTAGAGTCATTATTAGGGCCTCAAAAAGTCTTGAAAGTCATATTTTTTTCTAAGAGACATTTTCACTGGAGGATCAAGAATTTGCCTTCAGAATTTATTTTTCTTGATCCGGATCAAAGTTATAAAGTCTTGGATCGGTCTAATTTTTTTTATTAGGTCATAACGTCTTTAGGTCAATTTTTTTAGGTCTTAAAATCGAAATCTCAAAATTAGATATTTGAATAACAATTTCGAAATTATTTTGAAGAAAGCTCACAAAGAAAGTGGCATACTTGACTCCTATTGGTTTAAAAAATTGATTGCATTGTACAATGTACATGTCTGTTCTATTGTATGTGTGGCGCATCTAACATGTAATATGAGGCATTAGCCAATCAGATTCATTCACGCCATGTCAATATCCCATGTTGATTAGTACTCAATGCTTAAATTTGAAAGCTGTCAGTCATTATTATCATGCCTAAGCAAAGAGAACCATTACCGAATAAATCCTTAAAATACAAATTAATGTATCCAGATGAGTTCCAATTTACAACACAAGGAACTTTATTGTGCAAACTATGCAACAAGATTGTTAAGTGTGTCAAGCAGTTCAATGTAGACCAGCACAGGATATCAAAGACCCACCAAAAGCTCATTATAATAAAAATGTTAGATTTTTTTTTCTACTTGAAAGTAGTATACTTTTTATTATAGGAAAAATTATTTGAGGTCTTAAAAAATGACCTAAAAATTTCAAAAGTTGTTTATAGGTCTAGAAATTTGGTTTTTAGGTCTAATTTCTTGAGGCCCTAGTCATTATATTTCTTTTAAATTCTTTTGTCTTTTCGAATAAAAATTGTAATCACTAAGAACTTCATAATGATACTTTTTAACTTATTGTTTCATATACTGTCAAGTGGAATACATCGTTGTTTCAGCATAAATTCTCTAGAGGATTTCAAAGAGAGGGAAATTTTGTTTGATGATTTTCATTATATAAGCAAAAAATAACGAGATTTCTTTTTTATCACTTTCGCCAGATGGAGCTACTTCATATCTTTCAATCAATCTGCAATTATATAATGTGAATTTTTATTTTAGTCGAAAAATTATGTCTGAGAAATATATTTTCTAAAATTTGGTAGCAGCTAATTTTTGTAAATATCACATATCTAATAACTTTTTAGACTGTTAAGCTTGCACAGAAATCGGTTATCTACCAGAAGTTGACGATAGCGTCTCTCATTGTTTCGGAACATCATATAAATAAATAGATTTATGAGTTCGCCTCTTAGTTCTCTTTTAGGCTGGTGAGAACAAAGTAAAATTTCAAAAAATCTATTGCTGATGTTTACATGTCGATGATACTTTAATTTTGATGAAGCCTAACGTATCAATAGATTTTTTTTCTTTAAAATGAACTCTTTTCATCTGAATATTAAGTTTATTATGGAAAAAAAAGCTTCCAGAAAAGAAGATGGCTCAATTCAAAGAAATATTTTCGAAAAAAAAGACTGAAAATGGAAAATATTTTGCCAGTTTTAGTCCTGTTTTTAAAAAAATTGGCTCATTTATTGGCCTCCAGAAAAGGATAGTAAGTCCAGAGGAAATACCTAATGAAATAGAGAACTCGAAGTTGAGTTAATTGGAAAACGGTTGTTCTAATAAATTTGTGGACAAATCTATTAACTTGTCTGGTGATAAAGATCTCGTTGAAAACAAAGATGAAGTTGAGAAGACCAAAATATTTATGAAACTTGATTTCAAAGAAGATGACTTTAGTAATGATTTAACCCTTCATGTCCCGTTGTTCCACCAGTGGAATACAACACTTTCTTGAGCGATACTTTTAACTAAAAGATTCTTAAAATACTGTTTCCCCCCTCATTAGAGAGGAAATTCATTAAGCTACAAAATTATGTATAAATCATTAAGATAGATTTTTACTCATGCCAACCAGAGTTATATAAAGAAAAGTGATTTTTTGAAAATGCATTCAAATATTTAGAACGTTTTTTTGAAAACCTATTTTCTGATGCCTTGGGAAAAATAAAATAACTTTCGTAAAACAATAGCCGTAGATCTCAAATATGCAATCGCTTGCTCGATATCTCTCAAGGTTTAAAAGATTACTAGTTTTAGAGCCAAAAAGTCGGCTTTCAAAAAGGAATTCAGATTCGGAATTTGATTGGTAAGGTTGCAAATTTCCTAATTTGTGTGGTGAAAAATAATTTGGGACATCAAAGGTTAAAGAGAAACCTAACAAATCTCATCAATCAACATTATAGCAATACGATTGAAAATTATATTTAAAACTCAGAGATTCTTCAATTTGATTCATGAAAATTTACTGAAATATATTTTCAGTTTTGACAGAATCGATTTTAAATGATTTCTATTGTAATTTTAGCTTAATTCAGGAAGATTTAGATTAAAATCTCTGTGTCCTATATATTTGAGTTTTCTAACCTGAGTATGTGTCGAAAAAGATTTTATAGAAAGATCTAGTCACATCTCTATATTTAAAACTAATATGATGCGACTTTGATCGATTTACATAATTCTTCTCTTGCAATAAAATTAAGATCAATGAGATTATTTCGTTAATGAGCCAAACTGAAATTTGTTCGCTGTTTCCTTTGATTAATTTCTCTGCTTCAATAACATCGATAGAAGGGAAGGTTATACCTGGGTAATTCTATTTTTATCTGATTATGAAAAGGAATTGAAATGATGAATTTAAAACAGAAAATCTTAATATTTTTCCTTCATTTAACTTTTTTTAAATGGCCCTTAGATTTCGAATTAACCCTTGCATGCAAAATCATGAAAATTACATATTCTACAAATGGGGTCTTTTAGACCCCAAGTGGAGTTTTGTATATTTTTAGCTATTTTTCACAATTAATTTTGCAATTATGAAATGTAAAATATTGTTGTACAAAGGATTTTATTCATGACAATTTTCACAGATAGAATGCATGTGTTCCTTACAAATATTTCTTTCGCAAATTTTACAACTTATCTGTGTCTTTCTATCAACCGATCTTGGACATATATAACAACGTGCTTTGACTGTAGTTTTATTTTCCGGTTTCTTTATTCGACACTGTTGATTTTCTTCTGATTCATGGTCAGTTTTTTTCATCAATTGAGTGCTCAACACTTTCAAGAATTCTCTTCTAGAGTATTTCTTCTTGTTCAAAGACTCAGGCCATCTAAGGCTATATAATGCATATGCATTATATGCTGCAAGATCTAGAATGTTCCAGAATACAGTTAGGGGCCATCTATTTGTAGATCTTCTACATGAGTAGTTAGTTACAAGTTGATCTAAGGTGTCTACACCTCCTTTGGTTTCGTTATAGTATTGAATAATCTCTGGCTTAGGTCCACTGTCATCTGGATTTTGGTGTAATGATGACATCATGACAACTGGTTTGTTCTTCTTCTCAGCAAACCTGAGAATTGCGATTCCATTACTATATATATATTGAATTGTACCAGGATCAATATTTTTGCATTGAAATGATCCGGGTAAAAACTTCCTATTCTTCCGGCATGTACCCACTATTGCTGTACGGTTAACTTTGAGATTTTGAGCTAAATCATATGATGTGAAAAAATTATCACATGTAACTGTCCTACCAGCGTTTAGAAACGGATGAATCAATTGCTTCACAACTCTTGATCCTTGACCAACTTCTTGAGCATCGCCGTCTTTCCCTATGTAAATATCTGCATTACATATGTAGGCTGTTTTTGCATCACATGCCGCCCAAACTTTAATTCCATATTTACCTGGCTTGCTCTTCATATAAACTCTGAATGGACATCTGCCTCGGAAGGAAATAAGTTGTTCATCAATAGTTATTTGTTCTGAGGGAATATATGCTTTCTGGCAATTGGAAATAAACTCTTGGAATATCATCCTTATTGGAGCAAGCTTGTCTCTATTTTGCCCAATCTTTCGTAGTGATTTATTATCAAATCTTATGTATTGTTTGATAATTTTAAACCTTGAATAGCTCATTGAATCTTTGACAATCTGTGCTCCAAATTCATCTCCCCACAGTTCTTCCAGCTCCATATTCTTTTGCTTACAAACTCCAAAATAGAGAGATATTCCAATCCACCTACGAATTTCGTCATTTTGAATTTCTGAGTTTTTGCAATTCATGCTCCTCATGTATAAATTTGTATACTTGGTAACATTTTCAATGATATAATCATTTATGAATAAGAAGAAAAAATCCGCCTGGTTCACGCACCTTTTTGAGATCTTAGTAAGTCCACTGGTAAAATTGACCACATTGTGAATAGGGGTTTGACCTAGATATGGTCGTGTATCCGAATAAACGATTCCACCACACTTAGAGAGATAGGCTGAATTGGCTGGGATAATATTTGCCTGTTCATCGTCTGTTGAATCACTTTCATACTCTACATGATCTTCTTCCAAGCTATCATGAAATTCTTCATCAGTTACAATATTTTGAAAAAGCTCTTCTTGTAGAGCGAGAGCTAAAGTAATAGGTCTGTTACCTCTCTCCATAAATGAAATAATGATTCTATACTAAAAAATAAGTTTTTTTATCCAAACAATCCTGTTTTCTAATAAGAAACAGCATGGGGTCTAAAAGACCCCATTTATCCAATGTGTTACCAATCAAAAAACAGTCACTAACTCTACGACCGAATGTGATATAACTTCAAACTAAGTAAAAAACTGTTTGTTATTCTTATCTCGAAGCTATATTAAAAATTCATAGAGAAAAATTGTGAAACAAAAAAGTTATAGCCATTCAAAGTTGCCCTGGGGTCTAAAAGACCCCATTTTGCATGCAAGGGTTAAAAGCATCATTTAAAAATAAATAATAGAGCCCTGATGTCAAATCATTTAAGAATTTAAAAAGAGTTTTAGTTAGATTACAAGAGGTCGATAGGGCTGAATGAAAGAAGGTTAATGGTCAAAAGTTACTCAGATGTGGTCTTCAAACAAAGTGTATCTTAAATATTTGCAATTCATTATAGCCCATCTTGCAATAATTTTTCTACAATTTAAAATAATCCTGTATATATTATATTCTAATTCTGAACTTTGAATCAGTAACTTGTTAATCTTGTTAAACTTGGTAAACATTATCAAGCCATCAGTTAGACTTTCAAGAGCTACCTTGTAGCAATCTTAACGTTAACATAAGCCTAATTGACATGAGGATGAGAATTTTTCTGAAAAACTGAATCTCTGGATAAATTTACTTTATGAATTCCATTAGAAAATGAGCCCATGAGTCGTTAAAAGAAAAAAATTTAAATTTCCCATATTTTCAACCTATGAGCACAAAATTTTTGATTCAAATCATTAAAATTAGTTTTTTTCCGACTTTATTGAGTTTTTGGTGAAATTAGTAGATTTTCATCTTCATGTCAATTAAGTTTATATTGTAATTAAAGTCGTTCTGGAAATAGTTTTCGCATATGTCGAATCCAAGAAACTATTAATTTTCCAACGAAATTGAAGGGAAAAACATAAAAATAAGGAATCAAATTTACGATTGATAAATTTTGAGATCTAATGATCCATTATTAAGAATTTTAGAGACCTTGAAAATTGTTAGAAAAATCGATCTGGGGACAAGGACAATATGAAAAAGTTCTGTTGAGAAAAATTAAAAGACCATCAGAAGTTGTGTGAATTAATGAAAAAATAGACATCGAATTTCCTCAGAGAAGAAATAAAAGCAGGCTTCAAATCATCTGGCCGTAGACTCATCTTCATCTTCAGCAGCTGAAATTTTTTCTTAGAATCACATAAGAATCAAAAGAAAAATTAAATATTTAGAATAAAATCGAAATACTCAGAAGTAAAGCTGGTGTTAGAAAATAAATTTTACATTTCTGATATCTTCGGGCGAAAAATGCCGAGCGATCTTTGATCAACAAGTCAGGGTGGAAAAATTTTTTTTCCTTGATCTGATCCGATTTTTTGGGTCGATCACACGAGTTTTCTTCAAATTTGTTCAATAATTCTGATTTTTTAGGTTAGAAATCTCCAACTCGTCAAAATAAACTTTTTGTGAAAAAATTGTCAAAAAAAATTTTCAACCCTGTTTTTGATCCATACTCTGAGATCTGATCTTAATCGAAAAAAAATTTTTTCTCTTCCTAAATTGCTCTTCATCTTACGCTTTTTATCAAGATATAATTTTATTTGTTCGCAATAAAAAATTAGCTAGGAAGATCATTTTTTAGCGTGAGCCTCAAATCTAACGCCAAGACTATTTCCAGAACGACTTTATTGGCAAATGATATGTAAAAATTGAAACTTACATGTAAATTTTATGAGCTCCCAGAATTTGTTAATATAGCAAGTTTTTTAGGAAACCGGTTCAAAAGACACACTTTGACTAGGTTAGGAATAAAACTTGAAAAAATACAAAATTTTATTTTCCCTTTATCAAAATTGATGTTTAAACCATGAAAAACACATTTTTGAAAGTCAAAATGAAAATTTTTCATGTTTTGTTACACAAAAATCCCTCATCAAAATTTACCTAATTTCCTGGGACTTTCTTTCGAAAAGAGACTCAATTCTTACCATAAGCCCTATTATTATTCAAAATGTTGCAAAAACTATTAAAAAATCACAGTTTTGTACTTTCTCGTAGTGAAATTCATTGAAAAAGTCTTTGCGTGTGTTCAAGATTTGTCATTTTCAATCGAGATTTTGTATATCAGAACAAGCTCGAAAACGTTTTATAGGTTTTATAGGAAAAAATGATTAGAGTTTCGATAACCTTCAAACTGAGATTTTTTTGTTAGAAAATAAATCTATATTGTGAAATAGGTAATATGTACAAAATAGAGATTAGTAATCTGGGTTATTTAAGGAAACATCATTTTATCTATTTTTTGCTGATTTATAAAGAATAATATAAATATAATGTCATTCATCAATATAGAGTTAGTTGATATGAAAATGAATGAATCTAACAAGTAAATTATAAAAAATTCTGGTTAAAGGTCTGGATAAAGGAGAGTTTTTGTGTAATCTATTTTGCTACGAATGTGATGCATTATTTATTTATTTTATTTTTATTTCTAACAAAAAAAATTATAATGGATTTTAAACACTTAATATTGTCACAGTCATTGATTTGAAATTCATTATTTATTGCTTCGAAAGAGAAGAGAAGGAAGGATTTTTTAAAAGATTGGTATCTGATATTATAGTCTGAGATTAAGGCTGGCAATAGTTGAAAAATTTAATATAAATCTAAAATACTTAAAAATAAACAAAATATATTATTCATTTAGATAAATCCAGTTAAACAGAGGGTTAAGTGAAAATGCGATTTTCATCATATGCAGTTCTAAGTGATGGAGGTTTTTGCAAAATAAAATTTAAAAATTTAAATTTCCTGTACCCATAAATCTTGTTTTCAGGGAAATATTAAAAATTTTCAGAAAATGATCTGGATGTTTAGAGAAGGGATTATAAAAAAAGAGATTGCTCGAAAAGTAAATTTATCAATTATTGTAGTAAAATTCATTCAAAATTCGTAATTTTCAAATGAGATTTTGTATATTAAAATTTAAAAGATATAATTCAAAGGGATCCGAAAAAAGGTATTACCCTAATGAAAAGTTTGAAAATCTATGTCATCAATATGAATCTAAATTCCATAAGTATCAAGTATTCCACCAATCATAGTTTTGGCGATTCTTGCGTACTTTTTGATCGAAATCGAGTCCCATGCATATATATTATTTATTGATTTTATTTTTTCTCTTGATTATTATTATTTCACATAAAAATATTCAAAAAAATAACAAGATAGGAGTGTATAAATTGTAACTAATTAGTTCTACCTAGAGGAAGAATAGGGAGAATTTCGAATATTTTCTTTGAACTGTTCCTAATTCATCGGAAAGATTGATAAAATCAAAATCCAAAAGTTTATTGTCTGAGAATTGATTAAAGAATAAAGAATTTTATTACATAGTTTTTTTGTGTGTATTAAACAAGTCCTACCATCCACTCTTTTGATGGTATTCTTGCCTTAAACAAATACAAACTATATTTCTTGTTTGTATAACTTTTTCATTGTTTTGACTTGATTTGAATAATCTTTCTGCCTATTCATTTTATTTTTCATCAGAGTATTTTATAGAGTTGAAGAATATTTTTTTGGAAGTATTGGCAAGTGGGGAAATGCCAAAATTGTCACTCAAACTGAGACAATGAAACTCTTAGCCAGATGAAGAATGAAAATAACCTGTCTGATTAAATTATTATTATCCTGTCTGATGTCAGATATATATATCAGTTAAGTGAATCTAAGTTTTATTTTAATTCATTCCAAATAAAAAATTTTTTAACAGGCTTTTCACATAACGATTTTAATTTGAATAGTAGAAAAAAGATAAATTAACACCAAATGTACATTTCTCAAAAGTTCATCAGTAGTGTCTCTTTGATAAGGATAAAGGTTAGAAGACAAATGAAAATAATAATTCACAAGTTTTGAAAGAAATAGTAAAAGTCAAAGAAATTAAGAATAAAATGTAAGCTGAAAAAACACCAAAACTCTCCTATAATAGCAACGGTGGAGAGAAAAGTGAAAAAGCTCCCATAGGCCATGGTAGTTGAAGGTTATAGTAACAATCTGTTTAAATACATAAGTTTGGTTCATATAAATTTATAAAGAATTTCTCCTTCACCCAAACGCGTATATCAAGAAAACGAATATTCTTTGAAATCCAGATTATGTAGCCCATATTATAGATTGGAGAAGAAAATTTGAAAAAAACTCAATATTTTTCTTCGGAAAGTCAGGAAGAAATTTATTTTTAGAATTCCAAAATACGCCAATAAGTCGGGGAAATTAAAAAAAATTTCTGAAAAAATTCATCTGACCAAAATTGGGCCCTTTTTTGAATTTTGAAAATGCCTCGAATTTCCACTTTTTCAACTTTTGAGCTCCAAATTTCTATTGATTACAAAGATCTGAAGCAGTTAAATACAGTAATTCGAGATCAACATGAGACAAGGAATTCGAATTCGACTGCAAAAATTCACAGAAACCCGTTATTAATGTTAAAATTTTGATTTATTGATTATCACGAAGCGGAATGATTGAAAATTCAAAAGTATAACTTTTTGTTGAAAACGGTAGATTCCTTTCTAACTTCACGGCCCTAGCTGCAAAAAAATTTTCAAATCACCACCAGTGTAATGAATGAGGCCCCACAATCACATTGGAATTTGTAAACTAATAGAGTCTTCTCCTCTGGCTCCCGCAAATCGTTATGAATCAAACTAAATAATCTCTGAGTTTTAAATACAATTTTCAATTTTCATGAAGCTTAATTTTAAAGGTAACGGTTTTAGTAATGATGTTGAGATTGGTTAATCTCATCGATCAACATTACAATAATATACAATTGAAAATTGTATTTAAAACACAGAGATTATTCAGTTTGAATCCATAAGGATTCACTTAAACCTGAAAAATCTATTGAATTACAAATTTCAATGCACTTGTGGGGCTTCATATATAGGACGGACTATAAGGAAACTTTCTACAAGATCTAGTGATCATTTTATCTGGCAGATGAGTGATTAAATGCGACTGGGGAGCTGGGTAGACAGCTTTTTTGATGTTTTTCTCAAAAATTTTAAACTTGAATTGATATTGCACCGAATTATTTAGCGGGATAAAATCATGCAGCGATGCATAATAGAATGCAGGGGATCTATTGAGACCGAAATCAGTGTATTCCGATCATTAATAACGGTTTTTCTATAACTCAGCTCAAAAGTATACCAGGATAGAAATTTTTATATGGAACAAAAGAGGACGTCATAATCCATTGATCAGTTAACATAACTACTTGATCACTCAAAATATAAAGGGTAGAGTGTCGTTTAAAAGTGTGAGAAATCCTGAAAAATTTAATAAAATAAGCATACATACTTATAAGTAGCTGTGTAAATAACTGATTTCAAAGGATTCAACTCTTCATACAATTGTTAGGAATTTTAGTGTATTTGGTGTTAATATATCTTTTACTCCTATTTTGATATAAGTTTGAGTGGATTTTCGGACGTATTTGAGAATTTACGTGAATTATTCAATCAGAAAAATCTATCCTACCGGTTCCCTGAACAGGAATTATTGCTGAACTAGTTCTAAAAGGTTTGGTGTAAATTTATGTTGTCAATAAATTAACTGTTGTGAGTATTTAATGCTTTTTATTAAGAATATTAATTAATTATATTATATTTTATATTACATAACTACTTACACGGGATATATTAACGATTATAGGGTGTTAGGCTCATCTTTAGTTTATCCGATTTACTGAAACCTGAAGAGAGGACCATTTAAGGAGAATACAATGTCCGACAGACCATAACGGTATATGCCTCTAATTATGAAAATAGGTTTAAAGCTTAATTAATTAATAGATTATCGACTGAAATTGATTTCTCTTTAATTGTAGTTTAATTTTTTATCAGCAGCTTTGATGGAAAAAATGAGCAGTTGACTAAATCCAACAATCAATAAACAAGAAGTTTAAGAAAAGAATTGTTTTCAGAGAGATATATTCGTTTCGGTCTCATCAGCCTCAATCTTAATGAGGTTCAATATTTTATAACACGTTTGAATGAATGATAAAAACGGAAATAGTTTTCTTTTATAAATTCAATTTAAAAAAAGACCAAAGAGATTCTCTAGCTTTATCTATCTTGTACAAAGAAAATTTAGTTTTAAAAATAATATAAGTCTTGTTGATAAAATTTCCAAGAATGGAAATAATATTCTTGAAGGCTGTGGTGTTTATAAATTGAAGTGTAGCTGTGATAAAATTTGTATTGGTCAAACTGGTAGAAATTTCAAGACAAGAATCAAAGAACATAAAAACAGTATTTTAAGAAATGATAATAAATCTCATGTTTTTCAAAATGTTCTCAACAATAATGGGCATAAAATCAATTTTGAGGAGGTTAAAATTCTTAGTGTACAAAAAAACTTTAGAAAGAGGTTAATTCATGAAGCTCTAGAAATTGGCAATGGAAATGTTGGTGAAGTAAACATTGATCAGTGTTGGATTCAGCTTTTTGGTAAAAGGAGGAAGTTAAATTAAATCTGATGAAAAATTATAACTCTATTCTTTTCTGATTATCAATACTTTATTATCGTAGGTCAGCCTCTTGTATTATTCCATTCTCTAATCTGATTGGAAAAGACTGATAGGTATGAGATCATGAAAGTATATACAATTGTCCCACAGGTTTGGTATATGGAAAAGAGCACACCCTAATTTTCCAAGAAGAAATGTATTTTTTATAATAAAATTTAAAACTTAGGTCAACATTAGAACTCTCAGCCATGGTCAATGACCATTGGTCATCCAAACGTTTCGACGGTGATTGTCTTCACACGCCTTCTTCAGTGGTACGACAAGTTTATCAAAAACCAAATACTATTTACAATTGTCCCCTAGCTTTGGCATATGGGAAAGAGCTCACCCCACCTTTCCAAGAATAAATTTTTTTCTCTTCTTTCCACATACTTTTTAGTAGGTTAGTTTGAAATTTTTTTTCCGAAAAATATCGAAAATTTTAGATTTTCATATAATTTAATTTGTAGGAAATTAAATTCTGATCAGAATGATATAGAGTTTCGGTATCAAATTTTTTATGGTGGTGGTGTAAACTTCACAAGAAAAGCTTTTCATAATTTTCTATTTAATGTTGAAGGTACGAGTTCTTAATCAAGAACGAAAAACCTAGAAGCTTCAACAGAGTGCAGTATAAGGACTACCGTTCAAATAAAAAATCAGGATGGATGACCAGGGCCATTTTCCAAGAATGAATAAAAAAGTTTGCAGAGTCTGTTGGCCGCAATGTAGTTCTGATATTAGAAAATTTCAGAGCACATGAGAGAATTGTTTGTCCAGAAAATTTTTTTATCCTCTATTTACCTGGAACGACCACATCGATATCACAGCCATTCAATAATATAAATCTCAATACAAGGAGATACAATACAACAACAAAACAAGGAGAATTTTTAAAATGGTTTATAGATTTAAGGATGAGGATCCTGATTAAGAATTCCTTAACTTTATTGGTATTTAAAATTGATAGAACTTATTTTTAAATATAAAATATAAAAAATATAAATTTTTTCATGATTTTTATATAAACCTTCTATAAGGGTTTTAAGTTATAAATGTTAAACACTTCTCCAGAATTATTTTGCTGAAAAAATTGTGTTCTTATCTCTATTAATAACAAAGTTATGGCTAACTAAAGTTAGTGGCCCTCAAATTTGTATTAGTGGAAGGATGAAGAAATTATAATATAGGATTAATCAGGAAGAAATCATTATCGATTTTCTGCATTAGTTATAAAATGTGAATTGTACATGGTTCAATGTGAAGAACATGTGACGACATTGTGGTCCCTAATTATAATTGGCAATTCGTTTAACCTGTAATTATCGTTCTTGATTAAAAACTCGTACCTTCAACATTAAATAGAAAATTATGAAAAGCTTTTCTTGTGAAGTTTACGCCACCACCATAAATAATTTGATACCGAAACTCTATATCATTCTGATCAGAATTTAATTTCCTACAAATTAAATTATATGAAAATCTAAAATTTTCGATATTTTTCGGGAAAAAACATCCTACCAATTTGTATAAGAGAATTTCTTAAAACACAGCTATTCTCGATGAATTTGAAAATTCATGATTTTTACAAAAATATAATTTTTTCATCAAAGGTATCAAAATTTTTCGGTAAAAATTTGGAAAATTTTCAATTTTAAGCTGGCGCGATATTTTAAAACTTTGAGTTGAATAATTTTATTGCTGAGAGGAATTAAAATTTATTTTTCAGGATCATCACTAGACAAAGAAAAATTACTCTAATTTTTTTTTTGAAAAAAATTTTTTATTTTTAACTGATCAAGGATCATACTTTTTCAATTTCCAAGCAGTAAATTGATCGAAATATAGGAAGTAGACTTTCACAAAAAATGGAGTGTTTCTTCAAAAAATGTACAAGAGTAATTATTTATCATTGTCTGGTGATGATCCCGAAAAATACGTTTAATTCCTCACAGAGCTTGAAAGCAATAAAAAATAACGTGAATTATTGATTCAGAAAAAAATTTTCAACTGACAGCTCAAAATCACGCTAGCTCGAAGTTTAACCCTTTCGATACCACAGGTCATATATGACCTCTATGTTCAAACTGACTTTTTTCAATGATTTTGAAACATTTTTTATGATTATTTTTTGATAGTATATCACAAACTATCTAAGTTTGCTATCATGCTATATTTTTGCTAGCCAGGCATGCCAAGAATGCCATAGATATTTGAGCTTTTACCGAAGGAAGTAGAATTCCTTAATTTATGATTCTTTTTGATCGAAATGATTAAACTTATCAATGTTCAGAGATTATAAGATTAATTTTCGTAGAAGCTAAATAGTTAATCCAAAACCAGGTATATTTTATATGTGTTACGACCAATGTAGAAACTTTAATCAGTGTATACACTGTTCATCTCAACTCAGTTTCTACATTGACCATTTTTTCAATTTTATTTATTTCCCCCTTATGACTAAATAAGTAACAAATAAGAAAATATTTATTTCAAAATTTCACAAATATAGTACAAAAATTGATTAGTAACACAAAAATTTTGAATCTATTTGTTTTTACAACTCAAACTTTTGTGGCATCGTGAATTGCATAGAATATTTCTCTTCAAACAGGAACATCTGTTATTCACGCAGCCTGAAGTACAATCACATCTCAGCATGCCCTGTCCGTCAGACCGAGAATTGAGTTTTGAAGCTGATCGAACTGATAATTTTGAGTCTGGAACATCTTCTAAGCTTAAAAATTCGTTCTTCAAAATATCAAATTGTCCTCTGCTAAATAAACCTTCAAAAGTTCCCGATGTGCACCCTATTTGGTAGAGACCTCTTTCATCTTGACTCTTGACGATCCCAATAATATTGCTGGCATCAATCTGACTTTTGTCGACGTCTGGTATTTTGATACTGACGTTCGTGCCAATATTCACATTCCCAGATGTCTTTTGTACCATCTTTTCTGCACAACAATGCAATGTTAGTGGAGCAATCCTTGTCAATCAATGTGCGATCGAAAAAATGTAGAAACTCAGTTTCTACATTGACCATTGAGATGAACAGTGTATACACTGATTAAAGTTTCTACATTGGTCGTAACATATGCATGAAATCAATGAGCAGTTCCATCAATAGTCTCGTGAAAATGGGGCAATTTTCAACCCCATTTTTACCTTAGATCTTCAATATATAGGTTAATTTGTAATAACATCGAATGAAATTTAAAAGATATCCTTTTTGACATTAATTGAGTCTTTGAAACAATTAACTTTCAAATAAATCCCTTCATTCGCAAAGTTTCACTCTAAATTACTCACCAGTAGATGGGAATTTCAAAATAAATCAGACCTTGATGAAATTATGTTCAAGAAAAATTTTTCATAGAATTTTGTCCTGGTAAATATCTTTTATCATCACATTTTAGGTAATTCTGTGAGAGAATTAAGCCTGAAACTTTATTCGTTCAGCTATGGTATCGAAAGGGTTAAATCTCTCCAAAATTTTTTTTTAGTAAAAGTGTAAATTTTGAATCAGTTATCAAAAAATCTTTCAAAAAATATAAAATATAATGTGACAAGGAGTACAATGAAAAGTCCAAATATACCAAAGAATAAAATTGAGTTTATATTTCACAAAGACCATACTCATTGACATTGCAGTCTACAGGCACAATATAACCATGATAACTACCGCCGTATTTTAAATATACACACGAGCCGTAGGTACTAGTCCAACCCCAATTCCTAAAATTCAAAATTATGTTACAAAAACTTACGAATATACATTAGAAGTGTATCGAATATTCACCCAAACATTCGAACCATCATAGGCTCTGTGCATGCCTACGTAGCAATTATCAGTTGAGCAAACATTAGCTGCCTGGCTCTACAAAATAAGCTATCATAATTCTTACAGCTGTTGATGAAGTGGGGACATAAAGATGACCCTTATCATGCTGAATGCACCATTTATTTAGAGTATCAAAATCTCCCTTAATAGATGTCCTTGATACAGAAATAATACCTTGTATGGCGAATAAAGCAAAGAAAACAAATAAGGACTTCATTGTTATATGAAATCATACTTTAAAACTTCGTATATTTATATAGATTAGTAATCTATAGTAATCTAAGATAGTTATCTAATTACCAATGTTCAATGCTCACAACGTGAAGATAATTAGATCCCATATATCATTCAATGCTTACAACTAGGGACCTGCATTGCATTGTAACAATCAATTCAATTAATTTTTATGGTTGTGAAAACAAGTAATTGACCAATTAATTCCAAATACACTAAGTTTTTTAGATTTCAAGTTAAAGAAGAGAAGTACTTTCCAAAAAAATATACATAAAAAGAATTCAGATGCAAGAGAGCTTTCGCCCGAAAATTTATAAATCAAACTTCAATGAGGAAGATGTACTGAATGAGATAAACCGATTAAAAGAAAGACTGAAGGAAAATGGATATCCAGATAACTTTGTTGGAAAATAAATTGAGAAAACTTCGGAAGAAGAAACTAATGGAAAAGATACTCAAATTGAATCAAATATACAAATTCATGTCAGATAAACAATTCAAGGTTATATTTACACCCGCAATTTTGATCAAATTTTAACTTTCTTCACTGCTTTGAAGCTACCTGTAGACCAAAAGAAACTTGCAATCATAATTCACGAGCATCACAACAAAAAATGGATAGATGCTGTTGTGAGCCATGCGAAGAAAATTTTAGAATTTTATTCAAACTCCAAACGAAGAAATTAACTGAATTAATATAAGAGAAAAATTCTTAATGATGATACAGTCAATTCAATACATAGTGACCAGAGATAGTAATAAATGCCAAACCTTAAACTATCACATTGATTAGCAAATAGAATTCGAGTAGATGAAATGAATATTTTTTCTTCCTCTGCCCTAAAATTGAACAAAATAAGAATAGTGTATGATCAGTGATCACCAAGCCCTTTTGGGTTGTTTCTAGGATGGAGTTGTTATGCTGATATGATTGTTATTTTTAAGATATATTATTGAAAAATCACGTGGGTCTCTTCATGATATTTTTTGTGAATATTTTTATTTAAACATAAATATATCATCATCAATATTAAATTTTTCACAATCAGATTGAAACTTGTTCTAAAAATCTTGAAGTAGGCCAAATTTTTCTCCCTTTTTTAAAAGTTTAGTTAAAGTTTTAGTGTTGGATATATCTACCGAAATTTTGTTTTCTGCAATTTCATAAGAATGAATAAACTTATTGTGAAGAAAAACAATTCACTATTGTTTCTGGTTCAACCTCATTCCAGGATTCTTTTGCAAGGATCAGACATGATTTTAAATTTATTGATGCCTTAATATTAATTTTATCTTTGCAAATCGTCTGGTTCAATTTTTTTCTATATATACTAATTTGAAAGATCGGATGACTCCTGCGTCCAGTGTTTGACAAACAGAAGTACAATTTGGTGGTGAAAATTCTCTCTATGAATTGAAAAAATTAAATATTAAATTAAAAGAAAATGCTGTTAGAATACAATATATTTTCTTACTTTAATATTGGATTACTCTTAATCAATATTATAGCTAGGAGAATTATCAACAAAGAGAGGAATTTTTCGATTATCTCGAATCTATTCATGATTCCATTCAGTAAGACTTTCAATGTCTTTCAACAGGCCATAATTGAGGACACTTTTTGATTTTTCATCAATTTTTTTTGTTAGAATAAAATCTACAGGTGAAGTACCCGCTTTCTTTCCATCTCTGCCCAAAATAATATTTGTACCCGGTATATATAGTAAAACCAAAAAAGATTTCGACCAATCAGAGAGCCTGAAACCATTGATCAATGAAATTTAAGAGTACTGATACCTTTCATTTGTTCATTCCAATTTTCTCATTGAAAATTTCTTTATAATTAATTTTATTGAGCCTAGTAGACAGGCAAATAAAGTTTAAAATAATTTATTCAAAAAATTCGTTCGTTTTCTCCAAACTAAGAAGTTCATATCATAAGATATTTTAGATCAAGTTCGGAAAAATCAATCGCTCAAAAAATCAATATTCTCTCCTTACTAATTTAATGAAATTGATTATTAGTACTCATTTATGCCGCACAAGAAATTGATTATGTTATTGGATTATATAGAAATACAGTATTCTTTTTCAACCCTCGAATGAGAAATTCATTTTTGCTAGTTGGAGCTTTAACACTGTAAATTGTATACAATACTACATTGTATAGACCCCCAAATTTCATTCTAGGGTTAATCTGAAAAATGGTGTGAAAACTATAGGACCCCCTGTTCAACATCCCTTTTTGAATGTACAAAGGTCGTTAGAGACCCCTCTTTCCATTCAAGTTAAGAGCACTCAAGATGTTTGCTAGTTTCTCGAGAAGAACTCTCTGATCACTCATGGACAGTCTTTCTATTTCTGGACTTTGAATTAGTCCAGTATGCTGCCAAAATTTGACTATAGTTTCTGTACGAATTCCTTCCCATACACGATGAGCCATATTGATAGCATCTGCCACATTGAACATTTTTGAGAGATCATCAACTGGAACATCTTGTTGGCGCCGTTTTTCGTCTATCAGCTTATTATATCTAGCTTTGAACGTCCTTACAACCCCATTGTCGATTGGTTGTAACACGGACGTAGTGTTAGCAGGCAAAAAAATAATCTAAAATTGAAAAGAATTTCTTACTTTAATATTTCTAAGTCTTGGTTGTAGATCTTGAATCGTTCCATGACCTCGACATTGATCCAAAAATAAGACAATTTTTGTATCTCTTAAGAATCTTTTTCGAGACAAAGCTCTATCCCAAGCCAATATGTGGCTGATGAATATTTCTTTGGTAATCCAGGCATTTTTATTTGCATCATACTTTACAATCCTTCTTAATGAAGGATTTTCACGGAAACATCTTGGATTTTTTGCTTTGCCTAAAACAAATAGTTTTCGTTTCTCGCCGGTTGCATTGCAACAAAAAACAGCAGTCAATCTTGTTTTGTTACGCTTGAAACCACTAACATTGGCTCCTTAAAAATAATTAATCTTAATATCATACCTTTATTAGCAATAACTCGAGTTTTTTCTGAAACGCCTGATATAGTTTTTGGAAGCTTTGAAGTTGTTGATTTCTAATTCTCGTGCTATATTTTCAGAGATAATTGTTCTAACTCTTCGACGTTAAAATATCTTCCCTCATCGATGAAGGTTTGCAATTTTTCTCTGAGTTTTAAGGTGACAATATTTTTCTGTTCCAGCACCCTATTTGAAGATGGATTTTTCTGAAAACTTGATTCTAATTTCAAACTTTTTTTTTTGTAGATGAGGATACTTCTTGGACAAATACCAACTGTTTTCGATAATAGTTGAACGTTAATATTATCTTTGAGTAACGCAACAATTTGTAATTTCTTGAAAACAGAACAGGACTTGAAACAGGCTTAATCGATCAAGATTGAACTATAAAGTTTTTTTATCGAATTTGAGAGGGAAAAATCCATTTGATAATCTTCTTATCAGAGTTTGCTTTCACTACCATATCTAGAATTTCTTGCAGAAGAATTTGATCCTCATGCACAAGAGAATAATTTATTTCTTCAACCTTTTTGAGAAAATTTTTAGCTATGTTTTTCAGGACCTGCTCAATACTTGTTATTGAATTTTTTGAATTAACTTTTCATTAATTAATTCTGTTTTGATAGGCTTTAGCTGGTTTCTTAGTTCATAAATAATGAGCTAAAAGATTACAAATGGAATTTTACTTTGGTGTTGGGAATCAACGTCCAATTTTTTTTCAGCATGATATGAATCTGGCTATCGTTTTCAACGAGAAGAACTGGGTTTTTACACAAATTTTTTTTCTCGAGTATAAAATCAAATGTTCTTGAATAGGCCAAACAAGGTTCCCTAACATAAAGAGACAGCCTTGAATTCAATTTTTTATTTCTAAAAAAAAGAATTTTTTTATACTCACCAGTGATGTTAGTGATCAAAATATATTTGAGAAAGTAGTTTTCTTGTTGGTAGTTTCTCTCGGATATTAGAAAGACATTGTTCTCTGGTTCATTAAATTTCATGATATTCAGTATTCTTTTAGAGAAATTATATCTGATATCGTTCTTAAAGAGTAAGAAGTATGCTTACATTATGCTGATGAATTTTTAATTCCCGAAAAAATTTAGTGAGGTAACTTTGAGATCCAGTTATTCCATCTATGTTACAATTTTGAGAAGCATTTCTGATTGCTAATTTTACGTCTGATCTAGAAATAATATTTCTTTCTTGCATTCAAGCTCGTATTTCTTCTGAAACTTTCTCTCTAAGTCTAGCAAACCGATCCTGATAATCATATTCAATGCTTCTCATAATCTTGTTTTTATCTGCAATCCACCTTCGAAATGTTGTCATAGATACCTGAACTTGTTTAGAAAAGGCTCGAAACCCAAGGAGAGATTCTTCAAATTTCAACAAAATATCATATTTTTCTTTATTAGTGTAGATTTTCATAATTGAAATCTCATAATCAATGTCTAAGTTCTAATATCTAATCTATATCGAAATTCTTAAATCTTATTGGTTTGATTGATTTAAGCTCTCTGATTGGTCGAGATTTTTTTTGGTTTTACTATATATACCGGGTACAGATTTCTTAGATTGTAAGACCTTTCAATTCTGATCGAAGAATCAAAGAATATTTTATGATGAAAGCGTAACGACGGACCCATGAAGGATTGAGGCCAGACGCCGAAATGCGAGCATTGTATGAATTAAGTTCAGGGTAGAGAGAATAAAGAAATCTACTTTGAATTCTTTCGATATATCTGGCTTGGTCAATAGTTAAGTTAATTAAAAGAGGTGAGATATAGTCAAAGTGTGTGAGCACTACTGACTTATACGCCTTCATTCTTAAGGATAGAGATTTCGAAAATTTAAGAATGGCCATAATCATGGAGTTTATTTTAAGCAGGTTAGAGTTAATACCGAAACCTAGATCTGAAGTGAAGGAGACAATTTCTCCAGGAAGTAGAAGAGATTCAAGGAGGGTTGCAGGGAGACCTGGGAGCAAAATTTTGCATTTATCTCTATTAATATAGAGCCCCATGGTCTTTAAGAATCTTTAAGAAGGGAGAAGTTATGATTTATTTTAATAATATCAAGGGAATTTTTCACCTTGAAGACGGACTTTAGATCGTCTGCAAATTTAAAGAGGGCACCCTCAGTACCCTCTGGAGCTGAATATCAGCGAAGCAAATATTAAAGAGTAGGGGACCAATATTGGAACCTTGGGGAACGCCTGAGTTGATGCGTTCTAGACTACTGGTGGTGTTATTAAATTCTACATATTGGGCGATATTACAGAGAAAAAACGTGATAAGGTTAATAATATAGTGGTCAATATTATATTGTAAAAGTTTTTGTTTAATGTAGGAGAATTTGAGTTTGTCGAATGCCTTTGAAATATATAGGTAATGGATGATGATGTGATAATCTGATTTTAGAAGGGGGAGGGAATAATTCATGAATGCCAGCATGTTAGTCGAAGTGTTTTTTATCATATAAGAATCCATGTTGAGTTTTGTCCGGGAAAGGTTTGGGTAGACTGTTAGAAACTTCATCAGTAAGGTAGCGATCGAGATTTGCTAGGAAGATATTGAGGCAGGATATTGGCCTAAGATCAGCAAAGAAAGAATACTTCTTGGATTTGGGTATTGGGGTTATTTTAACAATTAACCAGTCATGAGGGATGAAACAGTTGGAGATACAGTAATTGAGGAAATTACATAGCAATATGAGGAAGGAGGGAGAAAGTTTAGATAGTAGAAGGAATGAGTTGTAATGAGTATCCATTCTGTTGATGTTTTTACAGTTGGAAAATATTCTGTTTATATCGGAGATAGTAATACAAGGGGGGTTAGGTAAGTTTGTTACAATAAAGTTAATGATTTCAAATTGATTGAATGAGTTAGTGAAAAACTTATTGAGTTCAGAACAAAAATTCTGGTCAGTAAGTTGCGTGAAATTTTATATAAATGAATTCTTATTAATATTGAGGAGTTTTCTAAATTAAGTGAATACAAAATAAGAAATGAGGCATTGAAGCACAAACTGTTTTTGAAAAAAATACCTGAAACTATAAAATATCTACAATAACCTATAATCTTCAACTACCTTGGCCTATGTGAGCTTTTTCACTTTTCTCTCCACTGTTGCTATTTATTCAGCTTGTACTTATTCTTAATTCTTAAACTTTTACTATTTCTTTCAGAATTGTAAATTATTATTTTCATTCAATTATTTAACTCTTATCATTTTTAAAGTGATACCACTGATACGTGGATTTTCGGACGTATTTGATAATTTACGTGAATTATTTAATCAGAATAATATACTTTGTCTAATTTCTTCAGAATTCTAGATTTGTCCATTAGTATAAAAAAAGAAAAGCTTCTGTCAGCAATGTTGCATATTCAGATAATTAAAATCTCATTATCAGTTGACCTTAAACTTAAAAGATTTTTTTTATTAAAAAAGAAAGAGACATGGGTTAACAGGCTTTAAGTGATCTAGATAAATATAGAATATGAACAAGTTAGTAAAGTCTCAAAATTTCAAAAGAAATTGTTAATATTGTGATTTAGTATGCTTGTTCAACTCATTACTTCTAGATATATCATGGTTTTTTATAATATTTTTTAAGCTGAAAAATCTTTAATTCTATTGGTTTGTTTGGTCTCTTCAATCTTACTGAATACATGTGCTAAACTATAATCATTTTATTTAAATACTTTTTTATTCAAGTTGAATCCAATTTTGAATAAAATGATTAAGATGTAGCATATGCACACAATAAGATTGAAGAGACCAAACAAATCGATTGTCAGAAATCATTGTATAAAATTATTTCAGGGAATTTTTACAACCAGTGTGTATTTTTTCTTCAATCTTATTGAATTGAAGAAAAGCGAATATTACCAAAAAATTTTGAAATATTCAACATTTCCGAGAGATTTTGAGTTATCGAAATTTCATCGATTTTCAAGTAGTGAAAATGATCAAAAAATCGAAAATTTTTATGATGACCATCGGTTTTTTTTTCTTATTGTGATCCTTAAAATCAACTTTTGATCACTCTCTCACATTAAAATCAACAAAAGTTTTCAACTCAGAGTTCAAATGAATAGAACTTGGCGCTACTTCAAGATTTCAAATTTGCCGTATTTTCCTTAAAATTAATTTTTTCTAAATTTTTTTTCTCCTTATCGTGAAAGTGGGCCTCGTGATCTAGATTCCAAAAATTCTTGATCAAATTCAATTTCTTGATGAAAAAGTTCAGAATTTTGTAAAATCATAAATTCCCATTTTCATATTAACTAGCTTTAGTATATGTAATGAATAGCTACCTACATCAAATTGGTAATACAAGATCCATAACCGAAAAGAATACAATCATCAACAAATATTATAAATTATTAACGCAAACGCAACATGGCAAACCTTTATAGACCGTATATTCAGGAAAAATCCAAATGTGATCGCTTATGTTGATGATATACTGATAGCCAGCGAGAACTGGAACGAGCATAAAGAACATGTCGAGGAGGTATTAAAAATATTAGCTGAAAATAAAGTAAAAATCAGCAAAGAAAAATGTGAAATTATGTGAGTATTATGATGAAAATATAATAAATTTATTTGAGATTTGAGAGATTTTAGGGCCGAAGATGGATTAATTTCTGGTTAAATTTGATGAAATTTTGAATTTGCACTAAACCTTCAGAGCAGAACGACTCACAGATAAAGGACAATATGACAATAATCCATCACAGAAAGTACAATCCAAAAATAGTTTACAAATATTATAAATTATCCATAAATATGAAATATTAAAACAAAATTAAGATTGTACAATTGAAAACTAAGTGATAGAGATTGTTTATATTGGTCAATAAAATAGAATTCCTTACGAGACCATTCTAGTTATAAACGTGATTACACTACTAATTATGGCAGAAGATGATGAATTCAAAGAGGAACATAAAGAATCTAACTGTGGCAACAAGATAAAACACATATACCAGTCTGTGCGTGGGTTTATACATTACATAATATTGCGTGTACAATGTAATGTAAATTAAAAGGGGGTCAGGGTAAATTACACATTATTATTTATCCTACAGATAAATACATTACAAATTGCTCAATATCTCAGGTTCTACAAAAGATAATCCAAAAATTCAAAATACTATCGTGTTTAAAATTTTACGCTTAACAAGATGGTATAATTCAAATCTGTAGCTACAATAACAACAAAATTACAATATTAAGTTATAAGTGGAGCATTTGCAGTTGGGCCAAGTCTATTGAAGTTGTCTTGGAATAGCTGCAGGGAATCATCAAATTTCTTGACTTATTGGTTAGAACAATCCTTCTTCAATACACCTAGTTAATTAAGCAAAAGGATTATAAAATTACTAGAAATAACATAAGTACATTGACTTGTTTTCCTCCTCGTTGATTTAAAATACTTATTTTTGATAAAAAGCCTACTTTTTACTCTGATTTAAAGGCTCTGATGGCTATAGTCTTTCAAGCAACAATAGGGACCCTAGTGTTTCTATATAAATTCAAGACAAGTCTTTCAATGATAAATATCATTTGATTCTATCAATCCCTATATCAATACCTAGTAACCCAAGAGTTCATAGAAAACCGGTTTAAAATATTTCACAGGTGATTTTTGACTATGAAAGTTAAGGATACTTGCCTAGTTACAGAAAATGGTTTCTTCTTATTGACTAATAGCCCTGCAAGAAAGAGTATATCTAGATTTGAGACCCCTTAAGATGCATATCATTATGCTTAACGCTCCAGACTTATTTATCAATACTCAAGAAGAAGCTATGGAGATCTGCAAGAGATACTCTTTGATTAAATATTGCCCAGTTCGGTGTCCTAAATGTCCTGATGGTCTGATGATACCAAAGCTATTAGCCCGTGAATGGAAGCATCAGTGTCTTAAATGCCGTAATAAGGTATCATTGTTTATCGGCTCAACATACATGAATATTTATGCTGGTAACAAGTTAATTTCTTTCATTCAATAGAGGCCAAAATCCCCATGCACATGATATTTCGATTGATGTTCTATTATATCAATAAAACCACAATCGAAGAGATAGTTCTTCAAACTGGGATAAGCAACCACTCTGTGATCAATAAAGATCAGTAAGAATAGGAGGCCCAGGTTCTATAGTAGAAGTCGATGAAACGCATCTCTTTAAGCGGAAATATCATAGAGGTCGACTACTTCGTCACGAGCGCTTTTGAGTAGTTGGAATGTTTTGTCGAGAAACTCGTCTGATCCGGTTGAAATGCATGCATAGGAGAACACAAGTTAATTTACATGCTTTTATAACAGAAATGGTCAGACCTGGAACATTAATTATATCTGACA
>SSNU01002994.1:0-19100 GCA_012064415.1 Gyrodactylus bullatarudis
AATTTTCTTCATTCCCATAAAATCTTATTTTAAAAATTGCCTCATTGTTAAATTTTCCATTCATCACCTCCAAATGACCCTCGATATTGAATACAGGGTTATCCTTGCAATCAATGCTTATTTTTTTTCCATTATAATATTCAAGCGATTCAGATCCTATAATGATTGATATAACTATATTTCCTCCAGTTGAAGTTTCATATTCAAACGAAATATTTTTATGATTTTCTATTAATATAAAAAAAATATTAAAACGTTTATACTTAATAAATTGCTAAAATATTACTTCCAAATCAGTGCAAAACATCTAAAACTAGCTAAGGATTCATTTGTATTTAACTGGATCTTTCCAGGCTACTATATTTCCAATTTATGAATTCTTTTAACATATATTTCTCTGGAGAGTTTTCCATCAGGTTTTCTAGTCAACTTGATACCTAAGAAACTTGTCGCTTGTATGTATTAATAATCTGATTCATTCGCTCAATTTAAATGAATCCAAGGAAAATGTCAGCTAATATTTTTTTTATAAATAAATATAAAATGCAGAATGTAAATGTGCAACAATATCTTTTGGTAAAGAAACGATGGTATGACAAATAAATTAGGATAATATATCAGCACTTTCGATAAAGGTTGAAATGAAATCAAAATAAAGTTTATTTCATGATGATATAGTTTATGATATAATATGATTAGTAATCATTGTTAACACGACAAATCATGAAAAATTTTAAATTGCAGGTTAAAATAGATAAGGTGAATTAATTAAGGTGTAAACTTTTCGAAATCAACTCTCAGATCTGAATATTTCCTGATAATACAGGTAAAAGCTCTGTAAAGAGACGAGCGTTGTCTAAAAGTAGAAGTAAACGTTACTTATATACCAGTAGACTTTAGACAAATAAAATTACAAATCACCCTCATAAAAACTATTGACTCAATTCTTTTCATTAAAATTCTTGGTATAATAAACATATCAACATATATTCTGTAGAGACAAATCCTATGTGACCAATATTTTCAATTTCTTGAATTACGTATCATTTCTTAACTAGAATAAAAAGAAATCAATCATAATTTATATTGACTTGTCTAAAGCCTTTGACAAAATCTATATTCAGAAAATTATTGGAATCTGTCATCACAATGGAGTATGTTCACATCTCCTAAAAATGCTAAAAAAATATGCGTCCTTTTAAAATGAAGATTCATTACCTGAATTAATTACTTCAGGTGTGTCATAAGGCTCCAAAGAAGGTCTTCTACTATTCAATATTGTATTTTCTCAAATTTAGATTTAGAATACAAGTAAAAGCTCTGTAAAGTGACGAGAGTTGTGTGAATGTGCAAGTATACGTTACTTAGATACCATTTCTACCTCAAATCTCATGAATAATAGACCAATAGAAATTGAGCATTTGTCGACCAATCAGAATCGATCAATATTCCTCCTACAATTTTCCCAAGGTTCCAAATATATTTTGCTACCAGAATCTCAAATGTTACGATAGGCTGATGAAATTTTGTAGATGTTCTCAATCTTTTATTCTGATTAATTTCCACTTCGAATTTATTTTCTATCTTTTCAGGAAGAGGCCGTAGCAAATAGAGCTAAAGCAGCAGTCAGTCAGACTTAAATTTAGTACCATTATATTCAGCATGGAATTTAGAGTAAACTTGGAAATTTTCAAGCTTCTATTCTGAAATATATGGCTAAAATTCGATTTTGAAATCAGTCTCAGATTTTGAATGATTTTAGATGAAAAATCGAAAAAGTCATCTTTCGTTTTCCCAATCCCATACCCCTCCCCATGATTAGTCATGGGGTTGACCATTTGTACATTGTACATACATAGGTGTGAATACAAACATGTCAATCAAAGCTGTCACACTGTTCTCTTCCTTTTACATAGAATAGGGGTTTCTAATCACACATACGCACCCACTATCACAATGAACATAGAGTAGGTCAATTTTTGGATTTGCATCAGTCTGATCATTATTATTAGCAACTTGAGTTGAAGAATGGATTGGTTTATCATTGAGAATTTCGGAAACCTTGGCTTCTTCATCATTTTAATGCGTTCTTTACCTTACTTTTAGATGTCAATAGCCACTTTGAGGGGTTAACATAAATACATTTTTATTTTATTTCAATGTGTAGATCAATCCAATAAGTGATATGACATGATGAGATTTTCCCTCGACACAATGCATTCTCGCAAATGAATCAAATTTTTTTATGTCACCATTAAACTTTAAGTAGTGGAATGGATTTTAGGGTGAAATGAAGAAATATGATTTATCCTTTATTTGTAATTTGTCAGGGGAGAGAGCTGTAATAATTTTTTCTTGAGATATTTTTCAAGATATTCCTATACGTTTTTTTAATTCCCACAAAGATTATTGAAAATAGGCAGTTTCTGTTGTGGAATGATTCATTTACTTTGTTTTTTCTTGTTTAGAAGTGGAAAAACGAATGAATAAAGGCAAAAAATATTCTTGTATCATTAACAACAATTTCAATGCTAGATAAAAACAGGAGTGAATGTGATCAACCTCAAATAGAAAATTTCTATTGAATCAATTTATCACAAAGATTTTGGTGTTCAGTTAAGTGCTTACGCACATCGGCTTTGAGCTGGGCCACCGAAGTCATGTTTGATGAAAGAAGAAGATGATGCCAGTTGTTTCACAAATAAGGCCTTTATTTCGGGCATACTCATCAGTGTGATACATGCCATATAAGTACAAATTTGCAAAAAAGAAAATATACATTCATTGGCTCAATGTTATTACATTTTTGGGAGGCAGGTAGTAGGTTAGGCTTTGGCTTTGGAAGGTTCATTGGTTTAATGTGATTCTTTTGTACGCAAAGATTTGGCTTTTCTTCATTAATTAAATAAGCTTCAACACCTTTCAACATGCTAACGTTGTTTCCATATGATTTGTAGATAATTTCAAAGTTTTTAGGGGAAACATTGGCTTTGCATGTTCTGAGGTGATCTCAGATTGGCTCCTTAAACGACTAAAAAGAAACAAATGCTACAAGTGAACTGGCAAAATGGCTGACAGAAATATTAGAACCTATGAGAAAAGAGTTGTGCCAACATTCGCTAGCTGACACTTTTGAATTCGTGGAGAAGATAAAAGATGTGAATGCAAACGATAAAACTTTATTATCATTAGATGTAGTATCATTATTTACAAATGTACCCTTGGAAGAAACAATTCAATTCGTTGCCGACTTTGTAAAGGAGAACCAGTCAAAATTCAATTTACCATCCAATTGGGTCAAGAAACTACTGTATTTATGTTGCAAAAATGTGGTTTTCAGTTTCAATGGAACAATGTACGTTCAGAAAGATGGTGTCGCAATGGGATCCCCGCTAGGTCCCTTGTTAGCTGATGTTTTTCTTGCCAAACTTGAAAGATCAACCCTCAAAGCTAGTATAGAGAAGTTTAGCCATTTCTATCGTTACATGGACGACACATTTATTGTGGTTGATAACAGTACAAATTATAATAATTTATTACTAGAGTTCAACCAAGCCCACCCTGATATAAAGTTTACTATGGAGAGAGAGAATGATGATAAAATCCCCTTCTTAGACGTAATGCTTTCCAGGAGAAACGATGGTACGCTAGTGAGATCAGTGTACAGAAAGACCACTTTTACAGGTCGCCTTTTAAACTTCAACTCTTTTGTTCCAATGAATCAGAAACGAGGTTTAATATCATCCCTAGCCAAAAGAGTAAGACGAATCGTATCCGAGGAAGTTTGGGAAAGTGAACTGGAAAAACTTACATGTATCTTCTTAGCAAACGACTACCCTATTGAACTTATCAACGATAGACTTTCAAAATTGTACACTCCAAGGAAAAAGCCAAATGAGACGACTGATGGCCAAGCGGTTCTCAACTTACCCTTCAAGGGAGATCTAGCAATCGCAACCTACCAAAAGAAGATCACAGCTGCCTTCAATGAAGCCTACCCTCATGCTTTCCTGAGGTTCGTCTACAAAACCAACAAGATGCTCAAAAATTCATCAAAAGACCCAATAGATGACTCAAAGCAGACTCATCTAGTATACAGATTCAAATGTCCATGTGATGCAGTTTATATAGGTCACACCACTAGGAGGCTAGAGGACAGAGTGGACGAGCACCTCCAAAAAGGGCAGACCGCTGTTAGAGATCACCTCAGAACATGCAAAGCCAATGTTTCCCCTAAAAACTTTGAAATTATCTACAAATCATATGGAAACAACGTTAGCATGTTGAAAGGTGTTGAAGCTTATTTAATTAATGAAGAAAAGCCAAATCTTTGCGTACAAAAGAATCACATTAAACCAATGAACCTTCCAAAGCCAAAGCCTAACCTACTACCTGCCTCCCAACCCCCCTCGAGGAAACGAATGAGAGCTGAAGTGGATAGGCAAATTACAGATTTTTACACTCTCTCACAATGAGGTGTTAATTCTAATTTCGATATGTCTTTTCAAACGAACTTTCTACTATTAATATTAATTAACTATTCAATGTATTAATTATAATCATATCTGTAATTAACTAAACATTAAAACTGTTATAATGAACCAAAACGTCAAGTTAACCCTGGTAACAGGGATGGACCAATCAAAAATGTAATAACATTGAACCAATGAATGTATATTTTCTTTTTTGCAAATTTGTACTTATATGGCATGTATCACACTGATGAGTATGCCCGAAATAAAGGCCTTATTTGTGAAACAACTGGCATCATCTTCTTCTTTCATCAAAGATTTTGGCCTAGAAGAGTAAATACTAGAGTAATAATTTTATTTTCCCACGATGTTTTAAAGAGAAAAACATATTTAGTAAAAATTATTTACTTTAAACCCTAGTAATAAATATGGTAAGAAAATGTTCAACATGAGACCAAGAAAAATTTGGGACTTCTCTAGTAAATAAACTACATAACTTGAGCATGGCCAAAGCGTTTTACAGGCCATCTCACTGAGGAATAATATCAATGTCAATTTCCTCCACGCTTTTCGAAAATAATATGGAATACTGATGACATAATACAAACAAACTACTATTACTCTTTTCCTATTGTTTTAAAAGGCTGAGGATTTGAAAACCTTTAAATAATTTTTCGATTTGACTATTCAGGGCATAGATATAAGAGCTCTCTCAACAACTCAATTGGACTGTTAAAATGCATTAAGTAGTAAGATAGATAACTTTTATTTAACGGTCAAATCAGTAAATGTCCAGCAAAAGACTATTGGATGAGTTTATTGAAATATATGACCAATTTATGGCAAGCTAAGATCCATCAAACAATCTGTTATGTGAGTATTTCTTTGCTTTAATAAATAAATTGGATTATATGATAATAATTTTTAATATAAACTAACTACTTGTAAGGCGTAGATGGCATTTTCAAGGTGTTGCGCTAATGTATCATATTAGCCTTTGAATCAACTAATGTCATTTGATGTCAACTCGTTCTTTACCAAAGTGCCATTAAGAGATTATGATGACAGTGCAGAATATTGATTTCAAGTTTTGTGACAAATACTTCAAGAAGATAGATGGAGTCGCTATGGGAAGTCAAATTGGGCCTGTCATCATAATCAGTTCCGAGATAACATCAGGAGGAACTCTGCAAATAGATGGAAAGGAATTTAATTTCTCTTTTATGAACTCAACCGTTTCTCTTAATGGCACTTTGGTAAACAAAGAGTTGACATCAAATGGCATTAATTTAGTTGATTCAAAATTGATATCTAAAAGTAAGGTAAAGAACGCATTAAAATGATGAAGAAGCCAAGGTTTCCGAAATTCTCAATGATAAACCAATCCATTCTTCAACTCAAGTTGCTAATAATAATGATCAGACTGATGCAAATCCAAAAAGTGAACAAATCAAGTAGTGGAAACTATGTCTCAATGCAATCAAGTCAGTTCTTCCCCAGCAACAATTGTAAGTGAGAATTCAAGTGCAAAAGAAGAGAAGCTAACGGATGTTAGTAATCAAATCAATTCTCAACCTGCAATTAGTATGAACCGAGAGGAATCAAACATTGTTGCTAATCAGAGAAGAGGGAAGAAACGGAAACGATACAGTGGGCAATTATCGTTGGACGGGTTTGTGAAAAGAAGATAATTACAATTTGGAATGATTTATCAATTAGCCTTGGTGACAAATTTTAACTCATTAACCCAGTGAGATTATACATTTTATTGTACATTTTATTTATTTTCTCTATAAATATCGAGCCGGTGTAATAGTCTGACGAGATCCGGTGAAATATAAGCTTTATCACTAATCATTCACTTGACTTCAAATTCCTCTAGATGATTCCTTCATCGTCACCAAATATTCATTTATCTAACACCTTTTTCATAGGACTTGATGATGCTTAAAAAGTTAATTTCATATCTCAACATGGATTATGACCAAATTGATTCATTTTTTTACATGAGATCGGATTCGTACAAACACAAAGACGATTTTTTTCTCACAATCAGAGTGGCGAATTTTAATAGGACAACTGAATA
This sequence comes from Gyrodactylus bullatarudis, assembly GCA_012064415.1. NCBI lineage: Eukaryota > Metazoa > Platyhelminthes > Monogenea > Gyrodactylidea > Gyrodactylidae > Gyrodactylus > Gyrodactylus bullatarudis. The sequence goes on from SSNU01002994.1 coordinate 6,559, forward strand.
TTCTGTTAGTTTCTCCAATCTTTTCAAGTTAGGAAACCTCAATTACATTTACGTCAAAAGTGAATTCAAAATTGTCAAGCACCTTATCCAGTTCCTTTTCAATATCAACGAGAGTGTTCGGTCAACAATATATTTTCTTGTGAATCGTCAAGAATCTATCGGACAGCAACTATACAGATGTATCCTCATGTTTCCTCGAATCATTGGTGTATTCTTTTCAAAGAAATTGGACAAAGATCATCGAGTCCCCAGTATTTCTCTGTCTGATTTAGTCCCTAGATTTCCCATCAGAGTTACAGATATTATAGACTTTTTACTTAGTTACAATTTGTCATCGAATGAGATTTCAATCAATCAGACACAGGAGCGAATTTTCCAAGTTCTAGTTAACATAAGCGTCAATTTGAAAATTTTGAAGAATTGGCGCGATCATATTTTGGTAGATTGGATCCGAAAAATCCACTTTCCAATTTACGAGAATTTTTGCTATAGATTTCAAAGTACAAGTGAGTTCTAACAACTTTCATACTCATCTGATAAATTAATTTTTTTAACTCCAGAAATTAGTCCACTACTCCCTACATGCAAGTACCTGAAAGGTTTCAACTTATCACACTTTACAATGATGGTGTGGATCCCAAATTCCTATCTGATGCCTTCAACTGTTCCCTCACTACTGTCTACAAAACTATAAAAGCTAAAACAAAGGTTATTATGGCATCAGACGCAAGAAAATCTCGAATTCCTTCTGGCGAGAGCGATATTTCACTGACGATAAAGGAACGTCTAGATGATTTACTTTCTAATAATTCAAGTTATGCAGACTTGAAGAATTTAAGAATGGAAATCTCTATCTAAGGTTTCCCGAATTTCAAAGGCAGTCAAAATTTTTTTAGACGTTTCAGATCTCGCCATAAACTGGTTCTAAGAGCTGAAAGTTTATGTCACCACAACTCTTTCAATTTAACGAATTCGTAATGTTTTCTTATTTTTAGCCGTGTGGTGACACGCTGGATGCACCACTAGACAAGATGAATGAATTTCGTCGAAATTCGGATACAATAATGGAAGGGTATTTGCCTAAACAATGTTGGAACTTTGATGAAGCCGGGTGGTATGTATACAATTACTATTAAAGAGTTATTGCAAAGAAGGGTTCGAAAGTTTTTGGAAGGAAGAAATCTAAAGTTCGTTTGACACTCTGCGTAGCTGTTAGTGCGATTTTATGAGTTGCTGATAGACTCATATCATTGTTATAATTTTCATTTTTGAATTGGGGGGGGGGTAAAAATAATAATTTGACATTAACAGGAACAACTGGAATTTTATGAAACAAAACATTGTCAGCAAGTAATAAAACATTTTTGCCCCAATTATATTCTGAAAATTTTTCCAGCCATTCTTGAAAGAGTTCAGCATTATTCCAAGCGTTTTTATTTCCTTTGTAATTTTCCGGAATGTTTCTTCTGAAGCACCTCGGTTTTTTAGAATGACCTTCCAAAAGTTAAAATTGAAACTTACCAAGTACTAACGGAGGATATTTTTCACCAGACATACTGCAGCATGCAACGACTGTTAATCTATCTTTTGATTTTTTCGAACTTCTTCAGTTCTTAGAATTCATATCCAATGTCAAAATGCCTCTTTCTTGAAAAAATAAAGATGTTTCTTCAACGTTGAATATGTTATCTTCTGTATACTGTTGAAGTGTGTCTTGATTATCCAGTTTTCTATTAAAATCCAGTCCACATCTTTGCCTTCTCCATAAATTGACAAATGTTTGAAGTTATGGCGCTTGGTGAAGCTTCGGGCCCAACCATTACTGACGTTTGACCTTACTTTTAACTTTTTGAGTTTAAACTTGAGCTCATCCATTCTTATTGGGAGATTCAATGCTAATCTTTTTATAGTAATTAACTTGATTTCTTGTAAAACCAGTTCTTCGCATAATTTCAGCAATTGATAATCCATCACGAATAAGTTTATGAACAGTCATTCTGTTATCGTAGCTAGTCATGATGATCCTTTAGATAAAATGAAATCTCCCAAATTTTACAAAAACAAATTGATCAATAATTAATTTTGTTGAAGTAGGTATTGCCGAGCTTCTTCGAAAAATAATTAATTTAATAAATAATCAGAATACTGGATCTTAATAGACTCAATATATTGAATGAATACACGTCATGAAATCGTATTCAGTGTTAAAAAGCTGAGAGAAAATAAAAAGCGCAACACATTGTTTAACCGTAAATGTTTGACACCTCTGAAATGAATAATGAAGCATATTTTAGAAAGGATTGTCTCGCTAAAATAACAATGAATAGTTGGGTATACAGAGTTGAGGGAAAATTTATGATAAATTAAAATCTGAAAAACTTTGAAACGCAATATCTTTGCAAGGAAAAGTCAATTTGCAGTGAAAGCTACACAGATGGAAAGATCAGAATAAGCTCTATTCAAATGTGTCAAAATTGTAAAAAATAGGTAATAATGCTACTTTTAAGTAGCTTCATAAAAATATGAAATATATTTTTCGGAAGAGATTGAAAAGTGTTTGATTTTCCACACACAAGTCTTAGGTACAACTGTAATACCGCGACCCCCCCTCATTAATTTCACATAAATATTGCATACTAGATTTCACTTTTCATGTTTAGCGCATTTATATTCAATTCAATATGAATTCGATATAAAGGATAAAGGATAAAAACTTTATTTTTATAATAATTATATAATAAATTTATTATATCTAGAAATTCTTAATTAACCAACAATAGTCCGAAATGAGGCCAATGTCATTATCTATTCCAAATCTGTCTTCGAAGTCTTTCAATTCTTGGTGAAATCGCTCCCCATGTTGATCGGTTGTTGTATCTGAGGGAAGTTTTTCGATATGACTCCATAGAAAATGTAATTTATAAGTCATTCTAATGTTACACCGTTTAAATGAGTGAACAAGTTCTCCTATATTCCCTCGGAAGTTTGGACCTCTGTCTAACTGAAGTATCTTGTAAGCTGATACCATATTCTCAAGAAACTTCCTTTGTGGTTTATTCACCAAGTCATAGAATCTTTTATCTATGAGAATTTTATTAACTTTGGGCCCAACAAAAGCACCTTGTTCTGCTTTTGCTATGGACATTTTGTACTTGTCTGCTTAGTACTCATGGCATTCTGGGGAAAGCTTCTTGCAGAATTGTGCAAAGATTCCTAATTTCAAGTGTAATATTAATATTATATATATTCAAAAGTGCTACATCAAAGCGTGAATGGGGGTCTTCTGGTTTTCTCTCAGGCCAATAGCGTTGAGTGTAATGCTTTACTTCTTCTTGAGATAGCCAAAGGCAATAAACACAAGGATAGCCTGAATAGCCCCCTGATAAACCACTTATGATCGAAACAATCTTTAAATCACACATAATACGCCACCCTCTTTCATTGACTTTCAAGAGTTGAATGATAAGCTTCAATGATTCGTAGGTCCCCTTGAGTGTTGAAGAATATCCTATAGGAACTAGTGGATATTTAAAATCATTGTCCATTAGAATAATTTTGAAACTTTTATTTGAGCCATCAAAAAATAATTTCCATTCCTCATTTGAGTAAGGAATATTGAAACAATCTATTGTAGACATATAATTCTTAATGTCTTCTGTTAGCTGTGCAAACGTTCAGAGAATATTGAAGAAAAAAGGATGCCGAAAAGTGAGGAATAAGCGCTATATTTCAGGCATACTCATCAGCCTCTTACATGCCAAATATATAGTAAAATACAAAGAAAAATATGATAAAATCTGATTGGCTCTCTTGTGTTGGTTGTGTAAGGAAAGGACATCTATGTGACATCATGTCAAACGGGGGTAGAGGTTATGTGTTAAAGGTGATATTACCCACCCTAAGGTGGGATATGCAAATGTATGTTTAAAATGTAATACATGATATATGATGTTAACATATGAATAAGTTTCGTATATGAGGTTTCATATATTGTCTAATACAATTGTAATATTTTTATTATTTTTTCTATTATTATTGTGATGAACCAGATGCATCCTGGATTGAAATTCAACATGGAAAGAGAGATCAATTACACACAAAAATTCCTCGAAGTCTCAATCGAATATCCCAAAACTTAAAGCTTCACATCGAAGATTTATAGTAAACCCGTATAGTCTCAACAGATCTTCAGGAAGAGAAAGAAAAAAAGTTTTCAAGAAATTCGAATCATGTGGTTACCCGAAAGAGTTTATTCGGAAAAATGTTCGGATTGAAGAGAAAGACAAAATACTATATGATACCCCAAACATCTGCTGCTACAACTACCGTTCAAAGGAGACGTCCCCAACTAAATCCTGAAGATAAACTTTCCAAACTTATGAGGGTACAAAGTACGTCTGCTCTCGAAAACAACAAATTTCTCCGAGACCGCATCAAGCATCCAGAATGGCTCAACAGAAAAGATGTGGCTTATGAGTTCAAATGTTCTTTTGGGCAATCCTATATTGGCATGAAGATGAGACCGATTTCAGCAAGGAACAAGGATTTCGCATTGAATCATGAGATTTTTTTAGGAATTCTAATTCATTCTTACAATATGACATTCGATGTAATACTGCAGCTTTGATATCTTTGGCTCCATGCAATATAATATGTAATTTTGCATGGTTTACGATATGATTTCTTTTTTTAAATAACCACATATAACAGAGATATTAAAAGGCAAAAAATTTTGTTCAAACACGTATAAAGATATTATTAAAATTTTAGTACAATAGATAGAGTATAAATTTTGATTTTAAGAAACAGTAACTTCATATGGGTCGGTAAGAAGGTGAAAATTTTATGTGAAAAAAATCTAGATTTTTATTCGTCAATGAAAATTTAACACTCTTTAGTCGTGATTTTGGGGTAGAAAGGTATAAAAGTGAACCTCCGTGATGAAAAGAATTTATCTGAAGGTTACTTTTATCTGAATAAATATTTCAAGTTCTCAAACAAAAGAAATAATGATTTATCAAAGAAAAATGATAACGTAACATCTGAATTTTTACAACAAACTTTTATGTCTGTGTTTAACCAACTATATCCACTTAATCTTGAACTTCTAATTCATAATGAATCTTGTCTTCACTATCATAATACAACATTTATGAGTTTTGCTGAATTTAATAAATTAGTGAAAAAAGAAAGAAAACACTAAAGATGTTTACAAAATCAGTATGAATATACTTATAAGTAGTCATGTAAATTTTATTCACAGTATTTATAGAATTTTTCAGAACCTATTTTTTTCTTACACCATTCCTGGCTATGTACTACTAGCAAGAGTTATTCCCATACCTAAGCCTAATAGTAATGAATTTAGGCTAATAACATTACAAAATAATCTTATGAAGATCATAGACTCAATTTTATTGGTTAAGATTCTTAGTATAATTAATTTAAATAAAATTGATCCAAATCAGCATGGTTTTTGTCGAGGAAAATCATGCGAAACAAATATATTTGATTTTCTAAACTATGTCTCAATTCTCGAGAAAGAAAAAATGAAATCCATTGTCATCTACATTGATTTATCTAAAGCTTTCGACAAGATTTATATTCATAAAATCCTTGAAATATGTCATTAATATGGCAACAACTCCTATCAATAATAATATATGTATTAATGATAAAATAATAAACCCCAAATTCACGGTTCGTGATTTAGGTGTTAAATACAATAATTTTCTTGATTTTACAGAACATTATAAGGAAATCTATAAGTCTTTTGTCAGCAGATGTATACAAATACACAAATGGATCAAAAATGATTTTATGAAGGTATTCTTATACAAAATGGTGGCCCGAACTGTTGTCGAGTTCTGCTCTGGATGTTGGAACCCAGAAAAAAATTGAATGGTGCAAGAAGTTTCAGAGAGTCGCCAGAACTTTTCGAAACAAACTATCTGCCCAGTACAAAAAACAACTTGTTCAACCTTCAGATTCTATCAAAATTCGAAGAGATATAAAAAGTCTCATACTTATTAGAAAATACCTAAGGCTCCAGAGAATCTCTAAACTAAGAGAACGCTACAGAATTGAAGAACATGTAAAAAATCTAGCTATTTTTAATCGATGTAAAAAACACTTTGATAAACTACCTAACTCCTTGAAGAGAAAAAACTTGAGAGAGTTCTCTCAAGAAATTAAAGATTTATAAACTAAAAGAAAAGAAAAGAAGTTATTATTATTAAATTTATATACAATATCAGATTTTCTTAAAGCATATTTTAAAGACGAAGATATATTTATATACTAGTATCAAAATATTTAGTTAATCAACATCAAATTACTCAAAATATGTCAACTGACTCTTCATAAATATCAAAGTCTTCACTGATCATTAGAATTAAAAAGATAAAATTTACCAGTCACAAACTAATTTGTTGAAAGTTGCTCGAAATATCATGTATCTAAGGCCATTGCAAAGACGAAAAAAAATAATATAATGAACTGCTCTGAGAGCAGTGCTCTACTCGTGATATTTTTCAGCCCATAATTATAGAAAAAAAATCGAATACACATAATAAAAGGCTGTCTATTGCTGTGGGAATCTTCACCATCAGCTTATGAAAATATTTCTGAAATGAATAAAAACTGAAGTTATCAACAAATTAAAAAAGGGACATGTAGATTAAATGTAAGGGGTATTTGCAAAATTGGTGACTTGGACCTTCCCATTTGCAGATATGGTGACAGTGGTAGGCCAAAATACAATTTTGGTTAATTTTTTACATTGGATTTGAGGACCCCTAAAATTTAATTCACTTTAGGTTCCTTTTTTCAATACAATACTTTGAATATTGCACTTATGGTTACTTTTTCCTGTGTTGAAATTTAATAATTGCAGTCATGGTTAGTCCTCCCTATACTGAATGATATATATTTTGCAGTTATGCTTACAATCTTGTAAAATCTTTTTTTGATGGCTGTTTAAGTTTATTCATATGTGTTTTTATTCAGGGCTATTCCTAAGTACTGATTTATGTTTACTCGAGTTTAAATTAAGATAATTTTCCTAATTAATTCAAAATATCATGAATTATGAAAGAGGAATCGTCATCTACTAAATTCGAGTAATCATAAATCAGTACTTAGGAATAGCCCTGAATAAACTTAAACAGCCATCAAAAAAAGATTTTACAAGATTGTAAGCATAACTGCAAAATATATATCATTCAGTATAGGGAGGACTAACCATGACTGCAATTATTAAATTTCAACACAGGAAAAAGTAACCATAAGTGCAATATTCAAAGTTTTGTATTGAAAAAAGGAACCTAAAGTGAATTAAATTTTAGGGGTCCTCAAATCCAATGTAAAAAATTAACCAAAATTGTATTTTGGCCTACCACTGTCACCATATCTGCAAATGGGAAGGTCCAAGTCACCAATTTTGCAAATACCCCTTAAATGTAATTCATAATGAACGATTAACTGATATAAAGAGATTGTTTCAGGAAGAGAAACAATATAAATGAAAAGAAAGTAATGAACAGATTGTAACAAAATACTATTTATCTTCATAAGGTATAATGCCTGACCGTAAATTACAAATGCTTTGATACTAGTTATCATATATGTACCAACTCTTTATCAAGAAGATAAAAAATACTAATTAACAAGATGCATTTATTTATTATTCTTATATATATAGAGTTATAAATATTAACTTATGATACTTATTTTGTGAGAAGATTAATTTCTATCAACTTTTCTATGTGAAAATGAAAATTGTAAAGCAGAACATATGCGTTGTTCAATAAATTTTTCATTCATTCATTCATCTCGGGTCATCATGTGTGAAAATGACTGTAGTTATAAATATTTATAATTATTTATACTGAATCCGAAATTGAAAATAAAAACTTAAATTTACCGTATATTTTTAGTATATTTTCCCAAATAGTTTTAAGTACTTCAATTTCACCTTCGAAATCAAATAAATCTCTATCAACCAATGAGTGTATTCCTATGTATTCCTTTAAATAACATATACGATGTGTCAGACTGATTTTTTCACTATCTTCCGAAAAATACTCAACAATTATTCCACTTTCAAGATCTGGTCCATAAATAATTTTTCGAACCAGTTTCTTGTTACAGAAAATTCCTGCTTTAAATCATACAAAAAATTAATTTCAATGATAACATACCCCGGGCACATTATTTAGAAAAAAGCTGTGTATGAAATTTTTCAAATAGTAGCCTGATAGAAAAAATAAGCATCACTGAGTACTGAAATAAAATAAGTTTTGCGAGATGGTATTTTTTTCATTAAAATCAAAAATACAGTTCGACCTGAGACTGATCTGTCAAAAATTACCCTCTTCTCTCTGCCCCTTTTTAAAAATTGAAATAGATATGCAGGATTACTAACAAGTAACAAAATTTAACACAAAAAAACCTTAAAATTGAATTTATGAAAAAAATATACCATACGATAGAGATTTTTCTCCTGATTTAAACAGTCTAGTTTATTGTATATTTAAATGTTCTAAATTATAGAAATAAGATAATTTAATTTTAATTTGAATTTTGGATTTACTAAAACATGAAGAAGGAGTCTCTTGATTTACAAATAACAATCCGACTGCGGAGCTTCTTATATAAGAACTTTTATGAATATGTCAACTAGGTCAAATGATCATATAAAGAAGAATAGAGCGGTGAAAAGACATATAAAATAGGAAAATCATTTGGCTTCAATTTCAAGTTCTTCAATTTTGTATAAAAATTAGAGTGATAAAAGCATAGATTTGTGGGTGAAGAAGAAATAACTTTAAACCAAACTTGTGCGTTCAGAAAAACTCTTATAATCTTGAATTACCCTGGCCTATGTGAGCTTTTTGACTTTTCTCTTCACTATTACTCTTTATTGAATAGTTCTGGTGTTTTTTTAGCTCACATTATATTCTTATTTTCAACCTCCACTATTTATTACTTTCCAAAATTATTTATTATTTTCAATGAATTTTAAACTTTTATCATTATTCATGTCTCACTACTGATATACCATGTAGAAATTTACATTTAGTGAAAAAATATATTGTTTAGAGTTTTTTTTTATTTATAGAGTTATTTCATTATTTTCCTTGATTCCTGATGTTGACTACTAGTCTGAGCTGAAGAGGCAATTCTATTGTTCACATTTGGGCGATCAAGACCAAGAGGTTTTATCATTTTCTTCTGATTGTATAGGCTAGAGTTTTCTTTCTTAATGAAGAAAGCTTCGGCTGTTTTCAAAGTATTGACATTCTATAGAGTATATAAAAGTTCGATGAGGAAGTTTGTTTTTAGATATTAAACCTACTAGCAAAGTTTGGTCACTATATTACTATATCCTTTTGAATCTATCATAATGGAGATTTTCTTCTCACACTTAGTTGTTAGAATTCGAACAAACAAGTGTCAATTACATAAGAGAGTCAAATAATATTCAACTCGCGGTGGCAGATGTAGACGCGATTCGTCCTTATTAAGACTCGTCAATACACCATAGCCAGGATTCAAACACGAGTCTTGTAATATCAACATTTAATCTCATTAGATAACTTTTAATTTAATGGATTTATTCAAAATGAGGATTGTTTGAAGATTATAAAGATGGTTGTTTTGAAAAAATAGAAAGAAGGCTAAACATAATATATTAAAGATTATTAACTGGTTTAAAAAATGACTTTGTTAATAAAATATATTTCATAATGTATCATGTGATGGTTTCATGTAGAAAAGAAATATAAGTGAAGGTAAAAATAAAAATAAATGAATGATAATTGATTAAAATGACCGAAGGGTAACAAAATACTGGATATTTTTATGAGATAAAATGTTAGATCCTAAATTCCTAATATTATAATACTAGTTTGGATGAATGCATCAACTCTTTGGAATTTTTTTTTGAGACATTAATTGCCTTATTTCCTCGAAGATATTTTGTGGATGCTGACTAATGGTCATGCTAGTGGTGAGAACGACGAAGTTGTTTAGGTGAATAAAAGCTTTTATTTTCGTCGGCTCTCTTCAGACCTTACACCGACTTAGAAGTTATATATGTTACCGTGAATATTCAACTCCGATCACAGACATGACAACCTCGTTGGCAACAGAAACTCTCACCTCAACATTAGTTGATAATCTACCCTCCACAGGCTGTCACGTCATACAAGCTCCTACCCCAGCAACTCCCAACGATCGGAAAAGAGTGTAATTAATTCCAAAATTAGCGCATATTTTTGAAATTTATTCCTAAGTCAAATTGAAGAAAATGTACTGTTCATTAAACATGGAATTGTCAGATTTAGATGATTTCATGGATAAACCCTTATCTGATTGGAAAAAATCATTGAAAAGAGGAAGACCCAGACAAATAAGAATCAAATCTTCTGCAGAGAAAATTATATAGAATTATTAATTTAATATACTTATTTCGAATCAAATAAACCATTGTAGTTTTCTCAAGTGTATTACTTAATTAAAATAAACTCAACAACAATAGCAACTACAGTTTGGAAATAAAAGTGAAATTATAATTTATCTAATAAATATTATAACACTAATTAGGCAGATAGAGGGGTTAAATAACCTTTTTTTATGAATAACTAATAATTTTGAAATATTTTAACTTTGGAATAAATTTCAAAAATATGCGCTAATATTGGAATAAAACCGCCTAAATACGCTTATTTTGAAAAAAAATTAGAAAATTCGCGCTAATTTTTGAATAACAACTCTTATATACGTTAATTTTGGAAATATGTGCGCGAACGAAAGTTGATTGGTGAATGAAGCTTTATTTTAGTCGGTTCTCTTCGGACCAAACACCGACTTGATACATTTATATACATGAAAAAATTAGAGAACATAATAATAAAGTCCAATAGCAATCATTCAACCAGTTCTGACCAATGGGAGTAGAGTGTGTTCATCTCTTAGGCGCAGTGAGGATTGCATCTATTGTCTGGACACCGAATGGCACTCTTCTTCTATGCTTTCCTCTTCCCTTTGGTTGCTTGGGGGAAACCGAAAGATTCCTTTTCCGCGATGGCGTGGGGGCTCGTGTTTCTGGTTGAGAGAAATACCTCATACGATCATCATAGATGTCGAAATCTTTTTGGTTGCTGGGGGGAAGGAAACTATTAGACAAAAAATTATGTCCGACAAAAAATATGCACTAATTTTGGAATAACACCTTTAAAGTGCGCTAATTTTGGAATTAACTCATATATATGTGTGTTGGGTCAGAAGCAGTCTTAGTATTCTTATCTTCGACTTGATTCTCCTCGTCGAATGAGTTTCTCATGAAATCTTTATCTGTCATATTTTAGTAGTGATTATTCACGTTTATAACTAGAATGGTCTCGTAAGAATTCTGATTTATTGACAAATATAAACAATCTCTATCACTTAGTTTTTAATTGTACAATCTTAATTTTTGTTTTAATATTTCACATTTATGGATGATTTATAATATTGGTAAACTATCATTGGATTGTACTTTCTGTGATGGATTATTGTCATATTGTCGTTTATATGTGAGTCTATTCACCATATAAATATACCTTAAAAACATTTTCTACTGTGTTTCAACATCTGAACACCTTATTATTTACCTTGATTCCTGAGCTTGGCTACTGAAAAACACATTTTGTTACAGGTAAAAGCTCTGTAAAGTGACACGACTTGTGTGAAAATTGAAGTGTAACTTTCACAACAATTTGGACCAATAGAATTGCGTTATTTTTCGGCCAATCAGAATGAAGCAATATTCTTTCGAAAGAATCTAACCAAGTTTATTGTGTTTCAAGGAATATCCTTGTTTTACCAAACTTTTTAGATAATCTCAACTTATATTTCTGATTAATTTAAACTTCGAAATATCTTTATATCATACCAGGAAGTGGCTTTAGCAAAAAGATAGCAGTCAGATGCACTAAATTTTAGTATTGGTTGAATTTTCAACTCTATATTTAAGAATTTGTGGCTACAATTTAGTTTTAAAACCAGTTTTAGATTTCAAATGATTGAGATTAATAATTTCAAAAAGTTTGGTGAAACAAGGATATTCCTTGAAACACAATAAACTTGGTTAGATTCTTTCGAAAGAATATTGCTTCATTCTGATTGGCCGAAAAATAACGCAATTCTATTGGTCCAAATTGTTGTGAAAGTTACACTTCAATTTTCACACAAGTCGTGTCACTTTACAGAGCTTTTACCTGTAACATTTCAAATAAAATTTTTTTTTCGAGTCAGCAAGCTCAAAATATTTTTGAGGAAATCAGGCAACTCTTGTCTTCAAATGATGATCCCCCAATTTCCTCCGTGCAGTACCGTGACTTGAAATTCTTCATGAATACATCATCTTCTCTGGCTGAAGACAAAGTACTCTGTACAGTTCTACATCAATCCTTGGAGAATCAAAAATTCCCCAAAATGATATGGGAGAGAGTTAAGAAAGCAAAAATGACGAAATCAATTGCCAATGCCTCCCATGT
>SSNU01002998.1:0-19512 GCA_012064415.1 Gyrodactylus bullatarudis
GAAATTGTACTCTAACAACCGTTCTTTGACTTTTTTGTAGTTCATATCATGGTCATCCTCCGTGGTTCCGCCAACAAGAATATCATCCTGGTAAGCCATTACTAAGGGGATTCCTTGAAGCAAAGTGCTCATGATTTCCTGAAAAATCTGAGGCGCTGCAGAAAAGCTAAATCCCTGATCAAAAGAATCTTCTTAGTGAAATATAATCTTCTAACTCTAAACTTTATTATTCTTATGGCCAATTGAAGTTTTATCGTGAATGTCTTGATCGGAACCAATACCCAAGGTCCTTTTGGAAGAAAGTTCCTCGAGATGTTCGTTTTCATAGAGAAGAACATGTTGTCTTAAAGATCAAAGAGAATATTCAGAATATCGAAGAAAGAATCCAAGTCTTACTTAATTTCATCGCTAATAAAATGGTACTTATGGAAATTGATTCTGACTTCAATGATGCTTTACTACGATTCTTCATTGAAGCAGGTGAATCTGTAAAGAACCATAAATATGACACTTTGTTCAAAGAATTTGGAAAGAGTATTCGTTTTCATGAAAAAGGGATCTTCAACTTCACTGCTATTGTTTTATCTAAGGAGCAAAAAGAAATCCTTTCTCTTGGTCCTAATTTTTGTATCCCAAAACGTAAAAATGAAATTGAAGACAAGGCAGAGTTTGAACGTTTGATGTATGAACTAGGTCTTACGAAGAACCGCAAAGATGATTCCAACACAGAGAAGTTTAAACTTGATCTTTTATCTATTTACAGAAGTTATGATAGAAAACCTCTAAGATCTAGTTTACTTACCAAAAAACATTTTGACGCATTAAAAGAACTTAAATCTAATGAAAACGTTTTCCTCACTAAACCAGACAAAGGTAAAGGGATAGTTTTAATGTATAAGAAAGATTATCATAAGGCAGGGTTAGATTTCCTTTCGGACAAAAGTAAATTCACAAATACGGGTCAGGATAGATCGTCATATTACAAGGTAATAGAATCTATGGAGCGTAATATGTACAAAATAGCAAAAGGACTATTTGATAAGAAAATAATTTCTGATCAAACTAGATGTTTTATAGCTAAAAAGCATAGTAGGATGTCTAGGTTGTATTTGCATCCAAAGACCATAAAATAGTTGATAATGTAGTTCCGGAGGTGTTTCCAGTAAGGCCGATCTTGGATATGTCGTCATGTCCACAACATAATTTAGCGAAATGGTTAATTGATGTATTAAAACCAATACATACATATTATGCTAAATATGTTGTCAAAGATACATTCGCTTTTGTAGATAGAATTAAGGATTTAAATATTGGTTTAAATGAAATGATTTCATTAGATGTAAGCTCTTTATTTCCTAGTATATGTAGTGATCTCCTAAAGAGATTCGATTCGATAGATATGTTTCTATTAATAAGTGGTCGAATTTTTGGGCAATTGTTGTACAAAATTTAGATAAATAAAAATTGTTTTGAATGAGCCTGTTGATCGAACAGGGACTTTTGATTTAAAATTTTACCAAGAACGAGGAATAATAATGATATGTCTTCTTCCAGCAACATGGCTGATTCTCCGATGTTGGAAGTTAATAAATCCAAGCCAAAGATCATGAAATGGGACAAGAAACTTATGAGGGAGTTCTTAGCCTTCAAAGAACAACATGCCAATATTGACTTGGATGACGAATTTAAGACGCAATCACAACATATACCTATTGAGGAGACGTTATCTGTTATTAAATCTTTCATTGATGAACACGAAGGTTTTGAAATGCAAAGTAATGAAATCACTGGTCTCATTAGGATCTGTTGTACAAACGTTCCTTTATCATTACAAAACAAAGTATTCATCCAGAAAGATGGAATAGCTATAGGTTCACCTCTTAGTCCTCTTTTAGCAGACATCTTCCTAGGTTGGTTAGAATTAAATAAAATGTCTGAAACAATCAATTCTTACGCTGATGTTTACATCCGATATGTTGATGACATTTTTTTCTTAATGAAACCTAACGTATCAGTAGATGATTTTTTCTCCAAGAAGGATTCGTTTCATTCGAATATAGTTTTCACTATGGAAAGAGAATCTAATGGTATCTTGAGTTTCTTAGATGTCAAATTGACTAGAAGAGAAGATGGATCAATTTTTGAGAAATATTTATAAGAAGAAGACTGACACCGGGAAGTATCTACATTATGCCAGTTTCAGCCCTATCTCTCATAAAGTTGACTTAGTAATTGGTCTAAGTAAGAGGATAAGAAAGATAGCAAGCCCTGAGGAATGGTCTAACGAAATAGAGAACGTAAAGTTAAGTTTGAAGGAAAATGGTTATCCCGGTAAATTTGTTGACAAATTCATGAATGTATCTATGGATAGAAATGAGGTTGTCAAAACAGATGAATTGGAAAAAACAACTATTTTTTTGAAGCTCAACTTCAAAGGTGATGGGTTCAGTAATGACATTAGAAGAAGGTTAAATGATCTCATCAATCAACATTATAATAACATACAATTGAAAATTGTATTTAATCTCAGAGATTGTTTAGTTTGATTCATAAGGATTTACTGAAGCCAGAGGAGAAAACTCTATTAGTTTACAAATTCCAATGTGATTGTGGAGCCTCATATATAGGTAGAACGATTAGGAAATTATTTACACGAGCGGAGGATCATCTGAAGAAGGATACTGCGGTTACAAGGCATCTTAAGCAAGAAGATCATACAGCTTCAATTTCTAATTTTTCCGTTTTATACAAAAACCCTAATGACGACAGCATAGATGTATGTATGGGTGAAAGAAAAATTTCTTATTAACCTATATAAACCTAATCTATGTGTTCAAAAGAATTATTCCTATAATCTTCAATTACCTTGGCCAATGTGAGCTTTTTCACTTTTCTCTCCACTGTTACTATTTATTGGAGAGTTTTGGTGTTTTTTCAGCTTGCATTTTATTCTTATTTTATTTGACTTTACTATTTCTTTCATGAGTTGTAAAATATTATCTTGAATGAACTTTTAACTAATATCATTTTTGAAGAATTACGACTGATGATGCTTCAAGAAATGTACATTTGGTTTAAATATATCTTCTTTTAATTTTCTAAAATTGAAGATAGTTAAACTGGTAGTAGTAAAGGGTCTACAGTTTTCATCCATTTTAATCTGAAGATACGCCTCCTTTAGATCGATGACACTTTAAAACTTTACATTTTCTAAACTCATATATCTTCGAAGCGGGGAGTATGGTAAGCATTCACATCAATGAACTTGTTTAGAGTCATACTGTAGTCCGTAGTTAACCGCAGTGAATCTCCTGATTTCTTATGGACCAAAAAAATTGGGGCAGCAAAGGGGGGTTGTTGATTTTTGCTATTATACCAGCCCTTTCGAGCCTGTCAAGCTCTTTCTTTACCAGTGGCTTGATCGAGAAAGGAAGCGGTCTTGCAGCATATACTCTCAGATTATCTTCAAAACCGTTCTTAAGGTCCTCCATCGAATCATTGAGGAAGGTGATAGCATTTACCTCATCTAATGGTAGTCTGATTTGGTTGATGTCCATCCGAATTCCAAGTCTTCTAAGATCTTTTAGACCCAAAATTGGTCTGTCATCCACGTCGGTGACTAGGCAGTCAGCATGTATGGAACTTCCGCAGACATCGATCTTCAATGTGGCTTCTTGAGGAGTGACCACAACTTCCCTTCCAAACCCGACGAGTCTTCTCTCATAGGGTCTCAGTTCTAAATTAATAGCTTTGGCAAACTCGAGGGGTAACAGAGTGCACGACGCACAAGTGTCAACGAGTATATATAACTTTTGCTCATTAACCAAGGCGGGCACAGTGATAAAGTCTGAGCTATCTTGGGACTGAGTAAAACAGGACAGGCAAGAATTTAAAGTTTTATTTGTTGGTTTCTTTGGAACTTTTGGACAAGCTCTAACAATGTGACCAATTTCCTTGCAATAGTTACACTGCTTGTCAATATAAGAACATCTTTCAGGCGGGTGCTTGCCGAGACATCTAGAGCACGTCACATCAACTGCAAGGACATTTACCTCAGGCTTGGCCCTTCCTGATTCATAATCTGAGATTATTAATCTCTAATAACTTTTATCATCTCTTTAGGTCATACTTCTTCATCTAGTCAAGAATTCGAGCGTCGAGGTCTCATCATTTAATCCAGTGTGAAGAAAATGACACGTGACATTGTCCCACATTTCCTCAGGCCAATCACTTCTCTTGACCTTGCCTCTGATGCGATCGGCAAAATCCTCAATTCTCTCACCATCTCTACTCCTCATTCTGAAAAGATCATTATGATACACAAACGCTGATTTGTTATCAGTATATCTCTCCAACAGCGCGGAATCTATCTGATCGAAATCCGCTTCAATAATCGAACAAGGGGCCAAAAGGTCCTTGATTTTATCGAAAGCCTCTGCTTTCAAGCTTGTTAAGAAGAAGGCTGCCTTCATCTTCCCAAGGAAATCATCAAAAAGACCAAATCAAACTCCTTAGTCGTTCATCATCCTTCTGCCGATCCACCAAGCATTCAAAAAATCATGTCAACAGTCCAAAACATGCCCCTGGATACCTAAAGTCAAGCCTAACAACACCACCATTGTGAAAGTAGTACCTAGCTTTCAGGCCAAATCATCCAGAACATTCATCAAGAATTAATTCCCTTCAACATTGTTCTCTGCCGCCAACGTTCACCCGAACACCGCTTTCGTTAAGCCTGGCTTGCAGAGAAGAAGAAGAAATCCTCAACTACAAACCAAGACATTACCCAGCCCCAAGAAATTCAAGATTCCTCTGTAAGCATATCCAAATTGCACACAGACCATGTCTCGCTGGACCTTCAACCACTCCCCAAAAACGTATAATGTCGCCTCCCTCCACCGTGGTAAAAAAAATTTTTCGGGACTCTTAATAATATTATTCTATATAACTCTCGCGCCCTGCTCACCTTCATGTTCTATATCAAGCAAATAGCTGCGAAATACTCCCTAGCCTTGATACTCATCACTGAAACATGGCTAAAACCATCACATCCCACGGACAATATCGCCATCAACAATTATTCATGTCACAGATGTGACCGCCCAAATCAAAAAGGTGGGGGTGTTCTTGCTTTCATTCATCATTCCTTTTCTGTCAATAACATCACTTTTTGCCAATCTACCCCGGGGATACTTTCACTTACTTTCATCACAAACAATATTCCTATCCAGCTTTTTCTTATTTACAACCCCCCCCCCTCCAGCACCCACGCTCTCTTAACACGAAATCATAGACTTCATAAGAAACAATCTCCAATCAAGTACCAGTTTCTATATCATCTGTGGCGATTTCAATCTACCCAATTATCATCCAGAAGACCTTGACTTCTCCTCTCCGTTGACCGACTACTGTCTTTCATTGATGCTCACTCAACTCTCAGCTTTCCCTACCCGGAAAATTTCCGACTCATTCTTGGATCTTTTTTACACAAATATTTAACTGAAAATGTTATCCTGGGCCTTCGTCTGACCACCGAATCATCTTATTCTTATCTTCAGAACTTGAACCATCCAACACATCTACTGTTCATTGTGTTACCGATTGCTCATAATTTTCCTCCATGTGTATAATTAATCAAGACCACCTATTTACTCCAATGTTTACCCTGTTTGAAAACTCAATTAAAGGCGACCTAAAATTTCATCCCAAAAGGGCCTGGAACAAAATCAATTTTTAAACAAATCAATCGAAACTCTCTAGTGACAACACGATCATATCCGCGGAAAAAATCAATACCTTCTTCGCTAGTGTTTACTCGACCCACGAACCAATCTCTTACATTGATATCTCGGGCTCTCAACCTCCTTGCTTCACTGCCGAAATCATTATAGACCTCCTTCTTTCCATGAACTCAAAAAAACGCGAGGACGACTACCTCATCTCTCCAATTATTCTGCTCTCCCTACCTAACACCTTCTTCAACGGACTCTCCAGTTATTATAATTACTTATTAGAATCCTGTAACATCCCTGACGAATCGCTAAAAATTAGAATTACTCCAATCCCAAAAGTGTCCAACCCAAAGGTTCCATCTGAATTTAGACCAACTTCAAACCTACCCATCTTTTATCAATCATTGATATGTATATAAACACCTTCCTCCAGAGCAAAGATATCATATCTCTTGACCCGAACCAACATGGCTTTGTCAAAGGTAGAAGCACTTCAACTAATCTTATCGCATTTTTCGACAAAGCCAACGAACTTAAGTACAAAAAAGTCCCGGCAGTTGCCATATTTGTCGGTATTGCTAAGGTCTCCACATCATCCAAAATTGCCTCACCAAACTGAAGGTAATCAACCTAACCCTGATGTTCCTCTCCAGAAATTCAACACGTGTCCTTCAACAACCAATGTTCGGGCTCTTCCCCTATTTCATCTGGAGTTCCACAAGGTCCCAAACTATTTAACATTGTCTTCTCCTCAATCATCCCATCCAGTTCATCAGTGTCATATTTCAAATACGCGGATGACATAAAAATCCTCTGCCCCTTAACCCACGGACCCGCTGCAATCAACTCCGGACTCGCCCATCTGTCATCTCAACTTGAACTAACAGGATTATCTCTAAACACTAATAAGACTAAAATGATGTGCCTCAGTGACAACATCCTGCTCAATTTGGATCTAAACACACTTCTAATCACTCAAATCAATGATCTCGTACTCAACTACATCCGGAAGCTAGACACCAGTATCCATACTCTAAGGATACTGAGAATTAAATCATATTTCCTCAGAAAGTTCAGAACTCAGACTCCTCCTATATAAACAATGTATCCTCCCTCATCTCGACTATGACAGTGCTCTCCTCTCCAACATTCCAAAACGCATTCAAAAAAGATTGAACAACTACAATTTCACTTTCTCCGTTCCTGCTTGGGTCCATACTCCTACAGTGAACTTCAATCCAAATGTAATCTCATCCCAATTTGGCTCAGGGAATTTGCATTTACAATCACTTTATTTGTTGAGAGTGATCTCTCTGGGCTGGGTTTCCAGCAAGGACGGCGATTTTGTTGTCAAACATGGACTTCATATCGGTCATCATGGCGACATAACGATCGAATGCCTCGTTCACATTCTTCGTTACGGAGTGCAACAAATAGAAAAGAATAGAATAGAAAAATATTTATTTAACAATACAGGTATACCCCAGAGATGGATGTAGAAAAGCCTGAATCAGTACAATGTTTGTATGAAGAGTGAAATTCAATTTATTCACTTAAAATTGCTTCTAGCTCATTTATTAAAAATACATTCAAGCTGTAAAATATACCATTGAAAAGGAAATTTCTTACTCTTTAAGACATGATTACTCCCGAACATATTGGTTCATTGATATTCTTAAAAATACAAATTAACATTTTTTCATTGAATTAGAAAACGAAAAAGAAAACTCAAGCCTTATACAGAATATTCATGAAGAGTTCTGAAACTAAAAATTGAATACCAAGTTTATTTTTTTCATTTTAAATAGCATCTAATTCCTCTAGATGGTCAAGAAAAAATGATACATCTCTAACGGTATAAGCTTTATACACCATGTCATATACAAATATGATAAAAAGTATACATGATGTATTATTCTAGTATAAACACTGAATTTCAGGCTTTTTAATAACTTTGTACTGATTCAGGCTTTGTACTTGTAAATCTAGAGATTTACTGATTCAGGGTTTGTACGGTAACATATATACTAATGTACTTACTTCTAACCACTAGACCAGAACCCCCGTTTGTCTCCTATTACTTAAATCACCCATAGTATTGACACCACCTACACACTGGTTTTTTATGAACTGTTGTTTCACGAACTAATTCATTCTTAAAATTAATCCAGGCTTTTAGGAGTCGATAGAAATTTTTTGATGCGTCAGATATAGAAGGTGATGTTCTCATATACCATGCTGGGACATAAACAGTAATAAATTTAACAATATCATAAAGATGCTCATCAGGCTCATCTGTGGTCATATAGTATCATAAGAAAAGATTTGCGGTTGTTATCCAACGAGCATTATGTGTTCCGCCAGGAGAATATCTTTTCATGAACTCAACAAGATCTCTTCTTTGACTTTTCCCTTATGAAATCAGCTTTGGTGCTTTGAATAAATACTGTTTTTCCACTGAAATGTTTTTCATTATGAATTTAGGAATTTCGATGGGATTTTCTTCATGAATTACAATGAAATCTACAATGGAATCATGTTTTGTGATTTTCTCAAAAACTGAAGTTATATAGCTATTTCCTGATTTTGAGCGTGTTGTGTTACCATATAACTCAACATATGCTTTTGAAAAAAACAAACTACTCTCAAGAGTGTGCGATTTAAATCTCTTTCAAGAAAAGTTATGATACTGGCAGTTTTAACTTAAAAATTTTTATAAATTATTTAAGATTACCAGTATTTATTGGACAGCCATCACAACCGATGAAAAAAATTGTTTTTAAGGAATTTCTTTTCGTCAGAATTCTTTTGATTTCATTTGCTGCAGTACTGGCTCCGCTATTTGGTAGAATCAGAGTTCCAAAATGGTTGTCATAATTATCTGCCAAGGAGAGAAATTCTGATTTTTTGGTGCTTTCACCGATTTCCTGATGAAAGTCTAAGAGCAGACATTTTATATCTTCAGGTTTTCTTTCTTCGATAGTTTCAATTCTTCTCTTTTTCCATCCTCTTATTTTGCCAAGACTTATCATATAGGATCGAGGAAGATTGTTTTCTATGACGAAACTATTACAATAATTGACTTGAAAAGCATCTGAGCAATTATGGGCTAGTCCATATGAAAATGTTTTTTCCATATTCTTCATATTATTGGAATGATTTTTGGGAGCTGGAACGAATGGTCGAATATCTTCTTCAGTTGGATATGGACTTGCATCATCTAAATTTTGTAGAAATCTCGAGCTATCTCCAGAAAGAGGAGACATCAAATCAACATCCTCGTTAATAATTAGAAAATGAACTTGGTTTCTACTATTGTTAGTCAGAAGTTTTCATTGATAAAATTTCTTCAAACGATTAAGACCAATATTTTCTAACTAGAAGGCTTGAATTGCTAGAGTTTTCATATAACTATTATATAACTTATGAAAAACTTGATGAATCTGGTCGAATTTAATCTAAAATAATGACTCATCATTGATAAGGTTATAGGAATAAAAATGTAAATTTGAGCTTTGTGACAACAAGAGCAATATTTTAAATTTTCATTTGTAACAATATAATAATGATAATCCTTTGTTTAATACTTGAATTTATTAATTTTAGCTTTGATCCTCCTCCAGCTGAAAATCAGAATAAAATCAATAGATACTCAGTCCTTGTAAAACAAGGATAAAATGAATGTTATGATTACGGGGGAAAAAACAAATTTTTAGATATATCGATAGTTTTTTCAGGGTTTGTGCAGAATTTTTCATAGATTCCAAAAATCTATTTTTTTTTAATTTATCGAACAAAATTTAAAAATTTCCCTGGAATACCAATTGCTTATAGTCGTGAACTAAGAAAAGAATATGAAGCCATCTCGATGATCTTAGAGAAGATCAACTACTTCCAATACAACTTTAAGATCATTTGTGATTTTCAAATAATTGGATTGCTTAATGGACTTCAACTCGGAAATACCAAACATCCTTGTTTCTTGTGTCTTTGGGATCCCAGATTTAGTTGCAAAAAATTCTCATTCTCAGACGTATTCGAAGGAAAAATTTAGAAAAAAAAGTACAGGCCCTCAAATTAGACACTTGCTTAGTGATGATTCTTTTTAAATCTCATTAGTTGACAATAAAATTGGGGCCTGGATAGCCTTCAAAGACATCTGTAATAATTTTCTTGGGAATAACAGGCAAGATAACAGTCAAGAATTATGTGATAGGCTTATCGAAAATTTCAGACGTTTTGGGTTTTTGATGAGTATAAAGCTACATTTTCTTAGGTATCATTATGATTTCTTCGAACGAGGATCTTTAGGGGCTTTATCAGACGAACAAGGAGAAAAAATGCATCAATTAATGACCAATATTGTAACAAGGTACAAATGTTGAGAATTTACTTCCAGATTACTGTTGGACGTTGGAAAGAACTTGATTAGAGATGAAAATACAGATTATGAATGAATTAATTTATTGATATTTTTTTGAAGAATAAAATGCTTGATTCTGATTGTTTGATTTAATTTCTTGAAAGAATCCATTGACTTAAACTGTTCATATCTATTTAAATTTCACAAGATATCGAAATAAAAATATGACCATTAGAAAAAACACAAAATTTTGCTTAGGGTAGAGTCTTAACTCTATATATGGAAAATATGAGCTCTGGAGAGCTTTTAAACCAGAAATATATGAAAATTTTCGTGAGATTTTACAGCTACTCCAAGTCTAACGTCTAAAAATTTATTTTACATAATTATCAAGTCAAATGAAATTTGTGGTTACTATAATAATAATGATACATATCGTACATTTTTTCATTAAACATAATTAGCAAGAATTTTGTCTATTGTGTATAAGTGGAACTATTTGCCGAATTCGGACATTAATTAATGTCTTTTGAATAATTAATTTATGCTTTATGATTTAGAGATTACGTTTAAAAAGAAATAAATAAGTTATAGCTCTATAAAAAATGTCACAAATCTAAATGAGATTTTATAATTATACATCATACAAAATAAAATTAATTAAATAATCGAGATAACTATAGATTCTATAGTATAGAACTATTAGGCCCGTAAAAAGTCCAAATTTTCTAATTGCCTCCTTTTTTATAAACGAGATAACATGTCAATGAGAGTCGAAATTTTTATTTTATTAATCCATAACTGTATCAAACCCTTATATCCATCATTAATACTGAAAAGAATCTTATTAGACACTCCCTACTTTTGGATCCATCCAATGACAATCATAAAACCCGTTTTCTAGTCTATTTTGGTTATCCAGTGGTATATATTAAAACCTACTCTTAAGTGTTTGGTATGTGTCAAGCGAACTTTCTTAATGCTGAAGTCTGGCAATCTCAAAATGTATTTAATGCTATTCCTATGTACTTGTAATTTACCTAGAAAAAAATGTCGATTTCGTAGGATTAAAAAATGTCGAAATTTGAGAAAATAATATCAAAATATTGTACCGGCCTAATAATTATACCTTTCTCTCACATTTTCGTTGACCAATATTGACTATATTCTAGACCTTTTTCTTTATTCAATTCACTCTGTTCTCTTAGGATGAAAATGTTACAAATTTCATAAGACCTCGTAGATAAGTATACACCATTAAGAAGAAATTTACTTCATCTTCTGAATAAAACCAAATATTTTATTCCAGATAATTTATTAGGTTGCGTTAAAAGAAATGAGAAATACAGAGGGAAAAAATCAATTAAAAATCAGTGTAAAATATTAAAGTCAGGTATCAAAATATTCAGGAAGGAAATTGAAACTGATTCAATGGACTACAAAGCTTCTGAACGGCAGAAACAAAGATGAAATCCTGAAACTCAAGAAAAACTGGAGTTATTTACCAGTTCACATGTTCCTGTGAGTCAACTTATATTGGCCAAACTACCCGAAAGAGTCAAAGAACACTTAAATCCAAAACATATAAGCTCGGTACAAAGCCATATCAAGGACACAGGACGCCTAGCGGACGAATCAAACTTCAAAATTCTCTATAAGGTCAATCCACGTGAATCCTGCAAAGTAAGGGCGTCAAACCTCGACTTTATTACAAAGATGAAGCCTGACCTGTGTGTACAGAAGATAATGGGAATGAAATTGGGTTTCAAAGGAAGAGAAGTGCAAGAGAAAACAAATAGATAAAATATGCAAGGTCCTTGAACCAATTGGGAAACCTACAAGTTCTACTCAAATTGAAACTAGAGATCAAAATGAAATTAATGAGAAGTTGACAAAAGTCGATAATCAACAAATTCTAGTTCAATGCACTGCCTCAGCAACAATTATAAAAATGCAAAAATGTGAAACAAACGAGATGTCGACAGTAGTCGATAATCAACTTATAAGCCAACCTGTAATTAGTGACAAAAGAAGAGGAATAGGCCGCCCAACAACGAGAAGAAAACGAAAAAGACTAAGTGGTCAGTTCCTTTCATCAAAAGACAGAAACAAGATTGAGCACAGTAATGATTTCAATTTAGTTCCCATTTCCCCCCCTTACCTGAAGAAGTCCAAGTATCAAAATCAACCAATGGAAGGGCTGAGAATATTGCATTGTAATAATATTTAAATGTTGACTGGGGCAGAGTCTGAAGAGACCCGGCGAAATATAATGTTTATCACTAAAATATACGCTTGTTTTCTCGAACCTTCCTCATGAGTTTAGAAAACAAAAATGATTTTATCAAAGTATCTATAGACAGCTCACTCTATAATTTTCGTTTAATATACAGACCCCATATGAGTAGTAAGTACTATATTTCTGATAATTGTCTCTTTTCTCATGTCTACTCATTAGTAAACAATAGTAAAAACCTAACAATTTTAGGAAACTTCAACTTTCTATCCTTTAATAATTCCCCTGTTATTCCTAATATTTTTTGATGAACTTCTATGAAAGTTTAAACTCAACCAAATGGTCAATACGCCAACTCGTAATGACAACATTCTTGATCTAGTAATGAAATGAATTGAAAATTCTTTGAACAATACATATGTTCTGCCTCACAATTTTCATTTTCATATGGAAAAGTTGATAGAAATTAATCTTCTCACAAAATATGTATAATAATTTAATATTTATAACTCTATGTTTTTATATAAGAATAATAATATAAATGCAACTTGTTAATATGTTTTTTTTTCTTTCTTTCGTTGATGAAGAGTTGGTACATATATGATAACTAGTATCAAAGCATTTGTAATTTACGGCCAGGCATTACACCTTTTGTAGATAAATAGTATTCTCTATTTTTTCGAGCTACCTCTCACGTTGTTCATCTCGGATCACAGCTTGTTATTTTTTATTTCAGTGAGGTGTTGGATAACCTTTGTTTTGAGCTGAGTGACCGAAGTTATCATTATAAAAAATAAGAATATGATGCCAATCATCACACAAATAAGGCCTACTTATCAGTGTGATGCGTGCCATATAAGTACAAATTTACAATAAGTGTTGTCCAACTTTTATTGGTATTTTACAAGTTTTCATTTTTGATTGGTTCATCCCTGTTTCCAGGAATAACCCTTGATGTTTTGCTTTCGCGAAAAGAATATGGCTCCTTAGTTCGATCAATCCACAGAAAAAGCACATCTCAGAAACGTGGTCTTATAACAGCTTTAGCTAAAAGAGAGAGACGAATAGTATCAGAAGCAGCCTGGGAAGACGAATTGGAAAAACTGATCAGCATCTTTCTGGCAAATGAGTATCCGATTAAACTAATCAATGACAGAAAGCAAACCTAAGGAAGCAACAGAGGGAAATGTTGTCCTCAGCTTACCACTTGAAGGAGAACCAACCTCTCCAAAAGAAAATAACAAATGCGTTCAATGAGGCTTACCCAAATGAAAATCTGAGAATAATGTACAAGACGAAGAAAATGCTAAAATACTCCTCAAAAAACCCAGTCGACGAATTAAAACAGACAAATGTTGTTTATAACACTGCGCGCAAAACCTTTTTGCCAGAAAATGATGAAATTTGGATATGTTACTCAGAATTTATGCTGATTACAAATATGCAAAAATATTCATTGGTATGTTGACTACTTTTTGAGATATTCCTCCTCAAAGTTTTTTACTAAGTTTTGTTGTCAAGCAAATATAATTTGAACATAATTTCTATAAATTTCAATTTTTTAATAGATCATTCTCTAGATCGTTAAACTTTCTATATTGAGAGAAATTTTCATGACCGTACGATAAGTTGTTTAAAAGTTATCGGACTTCGCTGTTTTTAGAGTCCATTTTTCGGCTTTTGACACTTGAAAATTTCTGTAAGAGATTTTCATTACAGATCAAAATATCAGATATTATTTAGCTATCTTTTAGCTTTACATTGATGTGCTTACCATACGTATTGAATCTTATCATTGTACTTTCGGACTACCTTTAATAGACAATAACAAAGATTTCGCACCGAATTCAGTTTGTGCGTGCCATAAATCTTTGAAATATTACAAATATTGCTGGCGTACAAAAGTAATGACTTGGAGCTTACAAACAAACCAGGACGATGATTGTTATTTCTGCTTGGATCGAATTAAAATCCCAACGATAAACGATCAGCCAAATATATTGGGAAAGTGAACTGGAAAAACTTATATGTATCTTCCTAGAAAACGACTACCCTATTGAACTTTTCAACGATATACTTTCAAAACTGTATACTCCAAGGAAAAAGCCAAATGAGACGACTGATGGCCATACTGTTCTCAACTTACTCTTCAAAGGAGATCTTGCAATCGCAACCTTCCAAAAGAAGATCACAACTGCCAATGAAGCTTATTCTCATGCTTTACTTAGGTTCGTCTACAAAATCAACAAGATGCTCAACAATTCATCAAAAGACACAATAGATGACTCAAAGCAGACTCATCTATTAAACAGATTCAAATGTCCTTGTGATGCAGTTTATATAGGTCACACCACTAGGAGTCTAGAGGACAGAGTGAACGAGTACCTCCACAAAGGGTAGACCGCTGTTAGAGATCACCTTAGAACATGCAAAGCCAATGTTTCCCCTAAAAACTTTGAAATTATCTACAAATCATATGGAAACAACGTTAGCATGTTAAAAGGTGTTGAAGCTTATTTAATTAATGAAGAAAAGCCAAGCGTTCAAAAGAACCATATTAAACCAATAAATCTTCCAAAGCCAAACCTGCCTCCCAACACCCCTCGAGGAAACGAATGAGATCTGAAGTGGAAGTGAGGCAAAATACTGATTTTTACACTCTCTCACAATGAGGTGTTAATTCTAATTTCGATGTCTATTCAAACGAACTTTCTACTATTAATATTAATTAACTATTCAATGTATTAATTGTAATCGTATCTGTAATTAACTAAATATTCAAACTATTATAATGAACATAAACGTCAAGTCAACCCTGGTAACAGGGATGGACCAATCAAAAGTGTAATAACGTTGAACTAATGACTGTATATTTTTATTACGGATTCAACACTCATAGGAGAACAAACGAATAATAAGTTATAAACGTTTTATTTCGCCAGGTCTCTTCAGACTTAATCCCGGGCTCTGATTATATACGATTACATTGCAAATTCTTCTACTCAGGGAGGGGGGAGGTGTTCTCAACAGCTATGCAAGGGAAAACGATTTATCGAGTGCAGAGACACATTTTATATCAAAATTGAAACCGGATTCATGTGTACAGAAAGTAATCGCTTCCAACCTTGGTATCTGTTGAGGAGGTTAAGTTCCCACACTTTTGGTTTCATTCAAAAGACTATATTTTAAAGTATTATTTTTTGTTGTTTAAATATTTAAATATAAACCAATTCGACTTCAACTGCCTCGATATCATGTCTGCTAACAAGCCTTCCACTTCTAATAAAGGAGCCAAGACTAGGTCAGTACCGGCACTCATAACAACTGGCGAATTGGACTTGAGAACCCAATTAGCTGAGCAAGCTAAAGAGATTCAGTGGTTAAAAAATTGCTTATTATCAAATGATAGACAAATGTTACCCAACACCCAAAACCCACCTTGGCCAAAAGATACTTTGCTGCAAATCCGCAAATTTGAACAAGATGATATTTTTGCGTCTTTCAACGATTGGTTCAAGCGTTATAAAAGCTTCTTTGTAGGCGAATTTGCTCATTACTCAAACTTGATGAAAATCAGACTTCTCACCAGCTTACTCGGGCAGAAAAATTCATAATTCCTTATGCAATGAGTTAGCCAAACTGTACGACGGCGAGATATTCGAAGATGTAGTTACCCATTTGGCAAAAACGTACAAGGACAAGAAGTCCACTTTCAGATACCGATACGAGTATTGTCACCCAATGCAAAGAGACGATGAGTCCATGAGAGATTTCTCGGAAAAAATAATCGTACTGTCCAACAAGACAAAGTACGAAGAATATACGATCGAGCTGGACCGGTTGACAAAGTTTATTGCAGGTGTTAACACCAAGTCCTAAATCCGTACGAAGCGTTATTCCAATGGTGATATTAAATCGCTGGAAGAAGGTCTCAATGCTGCAGAGGCCCACTTAGAGGTCCTCGCTACCCAGTCCGTCATCTCCACCCAAAAGCCTCTATCAATAGCTGAGGTCATTTCCAACCAGGAGCCAGTAAGAAAATATATCCAAATGCTCATTTGTGAAAAGTTAATCTCTCTGTTGATAGACATCATCAACGTGGAAATTCATCGGCTCACCCAAACTAAGCCCACCCAAAATTGAAGCATCTGGTTACACGACCCACAAAGTCAATCTCCTTGGCACATTCACTGCCCAGGCAACCATTGCAAACAAAGTTAAACCCATAACTCTATATGTAGCTAAAGAGGCCCGTAAAGAAATTTTTGGAAACGATTTAATGAATTTCTTTAATCTTTTCAATACACCCATTACCCATTACTCTCTCTGTCTTGTATCTACTGAAAAGTTTATGTCGAGTATCAAAGAATTAAATGATAAGGCCTTAGGAGTTTGTAAAATCAAAGCCCATCTAGAACTCAAACCCAATGCTAATCCAACCTTCATACACCATAGAGATCTCCCATTTGCGTTAGAAGACATAGTTAAGTCTGAGTTAGCTAGTCTACTCACCCAAGGCTTATATGAACCCATAAAGCTAAGAATCTGTGCTGACTATTCAACAGGTCTAAACAATCAATTACTAGACCATGGTTATGCCCTCCCATCGATGGAAGCAATCCTCGCAAGAATCAAGAGCGAAAAACTTGATTTATCTCAAGCCTTCTTACAAGTTGAACTCGACCAGGCCTCCCTTGTCATTAACACGACATGGAGACTATTGAAGAGTAAGAGGCTCACCTATGGTGTCAAGCCTGCACCCAAAATCTTCCAAAGAATTATTGAGACGATACTCGATAGCAGCGTGGGAGTTCACAATTATATCGATGATATCATCATTTGGGGTGAATCTTCAGAAATTCTTTGGCAACGAACAATCGACACCATCAGAAAATTAAGTGAGGCCGGATTAAAACTGAACCTCGAGAAGTGTGAATTCGATAAGGAGGAGGTTGAGTTCTTAGGTGGTATCCTGAATCAACAAGGACGTCCACCCTGTCCGAAGAAAGTTAAAGACCTCGTAAATATGAAGGCACCCACTTCCAAGGCAGAACTTCAATCGTTTTTGGGCTTAGTTAATTTTTTCTGTCCTTTCCTGGAAAATCTTCACCTCTCAAAACAAGCATTTCGCCCCTTATTGAAAGACAATACCAAATTTGTTTGGTCCCAGGAATGTCAGAATAGCTTTGAAGAAGTTAAAAAATCTATGACAAAGTGTGCCCAACTCACCTATTTCGACCCTGACAAGAAAACCATTGTGGCAGCGGACGCATCAGCTTTTGGAATAGGGGCAACTCTGATGCAAAGAGTTGAAGGGAAGATATTGCCAGTCATGTTTATATCCAAAAGTCTAACCAGTACCCAGCAACAATATCTCTAAATCGAGAAAGAAGGTTTAGCTTTAGTATATGCAGTCACCAAATTCCGGAGATACTTAGCGGGTCGAAAGTTCACCCTCCAGACTGACCATCAACCATTGTTAAATATTTTCAACCCAAAAAAAGGCATTAGGGCCACTTCGGCTAAACGATTACAAAGATGGGCACTCACGTTAATCGAATACGTAAAGACCAAAGAATTCGGCCACGCGGACAGCTTATCCTGGCTTGTTCCTCCGGAGGCAGGCGAAGTGGTAATAGCATCCATCACCTATGAAGATGACTCAGCGTTCGTGTCTTTACCCATTCACCCAGAACAGAAAGCATTGGAAACCGCATCAGACCCAGTCCTATCGAAAGTTATAGCAGAGTTGAGTTCCGGGTGGAAAAATAAAAGAGATACCGAGTTAGGAGTGTATTTCAATCGAAGGGACGCTCTCATGACTCTGGATGGGTGCTTACTGATGAACAAAAGAGTTGTGATACTCCAGAAGCTCAAATAGACAGTTCTGCGAGAATTACATGTTGGACAGCCAGGAACCCACCGTATGAAAGCTCTAGCCAGGAAAAATGTATTCTGGTTTAACATTGACAAAGACATTGAACGATTTGTCTTCGAGTGTGAAAAATGTCTAGTTAATAGCAAATTACCCAAAAGACTACCCCCAGTTCCTTGGCCAGAAGCTAGAAATCCGTGGGACAGAGTCCACCTAGATTTTGCGGGACCCATAGATGAAAAGTACTTTTTAATAGTCGTTGACGCGCATTCTAAGTGGCCAGAAGTTGAAATGATGAAAGAACCCACATCAGAAAACGTTATCAGGGGATTACGCAGAATGATAGCTACTTTCGGAAAACAATTGTTTCTGACAATGGTAGACAGTTTGTTTCCGAAAGCTTCCAGAACTTTTGCAAAACCCAAGGGATAAACTTACTCCACTCTCCTGCGTACCACCCTAAATCGAATGGTCAAGCAGAACGATTCGTAGATACTTTCAAAAGATGTCTAATGTAACATCCGAGAGAGAAGAAAGAGGAGGCTATCCTGCTATTCCTGTCTTACTAAACCCAACGGCCTTTACGTTACCGGGAGGGAAGGTGTTGAGGAGGTTAAGTTCCCACACTTTTGGTTTCATTCAAAAGACTATATTTTAAAGTATTATTTTTTGTTGTTTAAATATTTAAATATAAACCAATTCGACTTCAACTGCCTCGATATCATGTCTGCTAACAAGCCTTCCACTTCTCATAAAGGAGCCAAGACTAGGTCAGTACCGGCACCCATAACAGTATCAGAGGCCGGAAAGGTTCACAAAACAAAGGCAATTAGCGGAAATAGAGAAAATACTAAACACCACAGTCCTACCCCCTCCCAGATTTAGCTCAACAAGGAATATTAATAGTGCTCATATTCCTATTGTTTTTGGATATACCTCGAATATCACCTATTATACTTCATCTGACACCTATTGTTTTTGACCAATTACTCACCCTACCTATTGTTTTTGTAATTACCCCTTGTTGAATAACTGGCATCATCTTCCTCTTCCATTAATCATAAATTTCTGCTTTTATAGCTAGTTATAGCTCATATTTTCCATTTATCTTGTGCAAAAGTTTTCGCAAAACCAATTAGTGAATCAAACGAGCAAGTAGTTGAAACTACGTCTCAATGTAATCAACCCGATGTCTCTGCCCCAGCAACAATTACAAGTGAGAATGGAAGTGCAAACCAGGAGAAGCTAACTGAAGTTAGTAATCAAATCAATTCTCAGCCCGTAATTAATGCTAGTACAGAGAAAC
>SSNU01002996.1:0-19709 GCA_012064415.1 Gyrodactylus bullatarudis
ACCCTCCAACTAAGGACCAGATTCAAAATAGATCTATCGAATCATAAATTTGTAAATATAAAAGCAACCTGCCAATTCCTATTTACATATATTCCAGAGAATCATAACATGTTTAAAAATTATTTTTTATAAATGACTGTAAATATCCATATTTAATAAAAAAACTTCCATTCCAAAAAGGAATAATTTCCTTCGTGAGTTACAATGCTACACCTATTCTTTTATTAATAATAAAGTTTTTAGTTTTTGTTTATTCAGCCTGTTACAATTCCATTTACTGCTTAAGATTAGCCTACAACTGGATTATTTTCAGTTGGGGATATACAAACAAAACAAACAACGTAAAATACAATTTACTCATTTATTTTAAATATATATACAAAGTTTGAATATAGCTCAGTGCTATTATGCATGTGTAAGTGAAGCCAATGACTAATCTAATAAAAAATGATCATATTACAAGTAGAAATTTTGACTCGAATTATAGAAAAATCAATCGATCGACAAATGAAGACAAGAAAAAATAATCAATAAAATACCCGACAATGATTAATTTTAGGTCGAAAGATGATCTAAAATATACTATCAGCTCAAGACTCTCATTCAAGTTAAGAGAGAGAAAATGAGTGAATAAGAAAGCTTGCAGATCAAAGCTACAAAATGTGACAATAAATCGGTTAACTACGAAATAAACAAAAAAATGTTATGACAAGCCTTAAAAATATTTTCTTCTATGGTATGTTTTGAGTCTTGATTAATTGATAAATAGATTTTATTACTTACTTGATAATGTAATATAATAATCCAAATTAAGGCCAAAATTAACTTTGGGTTTCCATCTGTTATATCCTCCGGACTAATATTTACTAATTTGATCTAAGTGAGAGAAAAATAAGCATATCATCAATATTACTGCAATAAATAGAAAATAGATCTACATGGGTGGTTAACTCACATTTTGTAGTTTGAGAAATTCGAGCAAGCGCTTTACATTCTGAATACAATGCAACCTGCTTTCACCAAATTCAATCGTCTATAAATTAGAAAATAAAACTGACTATTTTACTCTGAAATAGAATATCAATTAAAATAATGAAAAAATTTCCAGATCGCAAATCAAGAAATAGATTGTCTACGCATAATTTTCTTGTGGACAGGTGTTTATTTAGCCATTTTTTGAAAGCTTTGATTTGCATAAGATTTCTTTGATCTTTAATCCAACTAATATCCCGTTCTGATTTCTCAGAACGAAGAATTGAACAAGCGCTGTCGATTGAAAATGCATTGGACAAATGATCTGATA
Organism: Gyrodactylus bullatarudis; assembly: GCA_012064415.1. Taxonomy (NCBI): domain Eukaryota; kingdom Metazoa; phylum Platyhelminthes; class Monogenea; order Gyrodactylidea; family Gyrodactylidae; genus Gyrodactylus; species Gyrodactylus bullatarudis. The sequence goes on from SSNU01002996.1 coordinate 1,304, forward strand.
TAGAAGAGTTTGATTTTATTAAAGATCTTTTGGAAGATGATGTTTTGGGAGTTGATTTAGAATCTACAGATAGTTTAGAGTCTCCAGAATCAAATCTTAAAGATCTCATAGACGTCATTCTGGTATTCTTCATGTAAATAAATAAAACATGTTTGGGATATATTCAAAAGTTGCCAAACGAATGGCCTTCAAAGATTATTTTTGAATCGATTTAAACAACTTTTCGTTCTAGCTCAAAGTTCTAGTTCTAATTCCCTTATTGGCAGATTTTAAATTTGAATTCATTGAGAATTATTTTCAGACTCTGAAATTCAGAGTATAGTTTATAATTTCATTCAGGGTATCATGATGAAAAGGGTAGCAATCATCGGTTCAGGTAACTGGGGCTCTACTATTGGAAAAATAGTTGCTCAAAATGTCATAAATTCGAATGAGTTTGATTCTAAAGTTAAAATGTGGGTTTTTGAAGAGATGATCAATGATGAAAAACTCAGTGATATCATCAACATTCAGCATCATAATATTAAATATTTACCTGGAATTAAGCTTCCTGAGAACCTTATTGCTGAACCAGAACTACTGAAAGCAATCGATGGTGCAGATCTTCTTGTTTTTGTTCTTCCACATCAATTTCTTTCCAAGGTTTTGGAACAATGTAAAGCAATGATAAAGAAAACTGCTATCGGCATTACTCTCATAAAAGGTTTAATAGTTCCAGAATTTGGTCGAATTCAACTTTCAAGTGAATTGATAGCTGAAAAATTGGGAATTGAATGCGGGGCTTTAATGGGAGCCAACATCGCCACAGAAGTTGCTAAAGAAACTTTTTGTGAAGCTACAATCGGTTTCAAAACAAAAAATTCAGGAGAAAGTTTTAAAAGTATTTTTCAGGTGAGTCAAATTTCTATGAGATTTTAGACTGAATACTTTCGGATAAAATGCATCACAGATGTAACATCATGCGAGTTATGCGGAGCACTTAAAAATATAGTAGCTGTTGCTTCGGGTATTGCTGATGGTCTTGGATTTGGAGATAACACGAAAGCAGCTCTCATCAGGATAGGTCTAATAGAAATTAAAAAGTTTATTTATGAGTTCTTCCCTGATTCGAGTAATGTTAAATTCAATATCTTTAAGATCCTTTGGATTCTACTTTTCTCGAAAGCTGTGGTATAGCAGATCTAATAACAACATGTTATGGAGGGCGAAATCGAAAAGTAGGAGAGGCTTTGGCTCGCGAAGGAGGAAACCTTGACGAAATTGAAAAAAAATTGCTTAATGGCCAAAGTGCTCAAGGGCCGTTAACGGCAAAAGAAGTTTATGGATTTCTAGAAGCGAAGAAAAAAATCAAGGATTATCCCCTCCTTACCGGTATTTATAAAATTTGTTCTGGAAAAGTCGAGGCAAAAAATATTATTGAATTCTTAAAAAATCATCCCTGTCATGATTGATTTTTTAATTTTTCATTATTAATTGTTATTATTTGTTGTTTTGGTATATTTTTATTAATAAAGTTCACAGGTCTAGTTGATAAATAATACATAGTATTCGATCATGTTCATTGAATAATATTCATCAAGGTAAATTTTAAAAATATATTCGAAATGATATAAGCATAATACTTATAAAAAAGAGTGTATCTTATAACCAGATTAAACTTTTATGTGTAAGAATTTTGTAAGCTGCCAAAAAAGTCGATAAAGGTAGAATTATTAGATCAAGTAACAAAAACTCAACCTTTGAAACTGAATTCAGTTACTGAAAGCTTTTCTCATTGCATGATATTCTATTTGAATCCCTTTTCTACAACTTGACTGCAGTCTACAGTCCCTAGAATTATAGAGAAAATAGTTTAAATATTATTTTATATCAACCTTACGCAAACTTAGTAAAGCAGACTTACTAAGGCTAGCTAATTACAGTTAGTAATCTAATTTAACGTTGAACATGAAATTGTTCGAATTGAATTGAGGTTTATCAACTATTATTAGAAACAAGAAAATATTTTCAAAAAACTTTTGTTTAAGTCAAGATTTACCCAAATACTCGTTCAATTTGATAATTTGCATGTTGGCCTGCACACGTTTCTAAAATATTCCATATCGATAGTACTTTAGCAACTCTAACGCTTCAAATATCGCCTTGACTATTTTGAGATATTTCAAATCCGATCTGTTCTTGAAAAAATATCCTAAAATGAATACTAGAACAAAAAGCCAGTGTAGTGAAGATGATTTATCAACTCATACACCAGATAGCGGCAACGCATCACCAACCCAAAATGATTCTATGAATAAATTTCATTCACTTTACAATTCGCAAATTCAATACCAAGGTTATGGAGGCGTTAACAAAAATATTCCTTTCTACGGATATTTCAACGATCCCGAGAATGATATTGTCGAGGATATACCCGAAATTTTAAATGGAAAGGCTCTTCCTAGGGTAAGTTTTTTTAACATTAATAGTTATCATTTTTCTTATTATCTACCTTATCAGGTTCTTGTACCAAATGAAATGTGGGAAGGCATGGATATTCAGGATAATTCTGATGTGTGGCATGAGACTTTCTGCATTCCTGCACGGATGGGTGGTGTACTTATTGGCCGTTTCGGCAAGAATGTTCGTGAATTACGTAATCAATGGCAGGCTGAATTTAGTTTGAATATGTTTCCTGGTCAACAGGACATTTTACTCTTTAAAATATCATGTCCCATGCTCCATAAGAAAAGTGTTCTTCAATGGATTGAGCGAAGATTCAGAATGAAACCCTCTAGAACCCCTATCGGTAATCCTAATCAACTAAGAGTGAGTTTTATTAATCTCATTAATCATTTATCAATCCTAATAATTTTTATTCGTTTATTAGAGATTCCTACCTCTCGGAATACCCGTTCCGGTTATTCTACGAAGCAGCTATGGTCTGAAAGAAATGTTTATTACCATCAAGGACGAAGAATGCAAAAAATTCTTCGATATGCAAAAAGAACTTGATCAAGATTACACAAACCTCATGAAATATAGAATGCAACTATGTGAACCTGTGACATCAGGAACGGTAGCCATTGTCCCTCATGACCGTGGTTTCTCTCGTGCTCTTATAATCAAGATTTTCGATATGTGCCCTAAATTTGCTCTTTACTTTTTACTAGATCACGGAACTTTTGGTGTTATCACTCTTAACGAGATTAGAAAGATAAGGGCAAAATATATGTTGGTTCCTTTCCAGGCGATTCACGTCAGCTGGGCACATGCGTTCCCAGTGTTCAGTGATATGCCAGATTGGCACTTGCTAAGAACATTCTTCGCCTCAAATAGAATTCATGCTCATTCCGTTCGAATGGAAACATGTTGTAAATCTTCGGTTGTTTTCCTTGAAGCTTCATCAATCCCTCATTCTCAGCCCAAAAATATGTTTACTGACATTTTAGCAACCGCATCCAAAGCTGGTCTCTTTACAATCAATCCCTTGGTACGAATTATCTTTTCACATATTTCCTTTTATTTGACTAATCTTTCAATCCACTTTACAGGCTTTATATCCGGGTAAACAACAGTGGTTGAATTGCTCCAAAACTCCCTACTACACTTTTGCCTATAGTGAAATCAATTACGATGATCTCGTCTCCTTTCTCCCAGAAGAAGAGCCTATTCAAGAGGATGCTGAAATTTCAAAAGAGAACCCAAATTCACAGAAGAAGAAGACAAATAACAAATCAAATAAATCTCAAAAAAAAGATAGTGGTAAAGGGACTATTAAATCCAAGACTTTTTCAAGTGATATTTCAGGCGATCCGAATCCCACTAGTTTGGTCAATGCCACCAACTAAAAATTTGACTGATTTCTTGCACTGAATTTTGTTGCCTCCTTTTCAGTTTCACACATAAAAACCCCTCATTATCCATTTTCCCAAATTATTAAAAAAATATTCGTTATTTATTCTCACATCATTTAATTAATAAATTCATTCTATTATACAGTTGTAACTTTACATTATCAAATTCAAAAAAAATAATAATTATACTCAAAATATAAAGCCAATTCAGCAAGCACAATATACTCATTCTAGCCTTTGCTCTAGGATTCTAATAAGATGGTATTAAGTAATCATTATTATTTTGGATTGATCATAATACAGATTTCTGTTTGTTTTTCTTTACCTAGACATGGTTCTTCCTAACATACTTGGCAGTTGTTTAATATTATATTTGCTTGTGCATTGAAAAATTCAGTAGGAAGTACCCACATAGCACTAAAGAATTTCAATAACGTAAAAATTAACAAATCGATTAGGAGAAGAAAATAGAAATTACGTAAATTAATAGCTCGAAGAAAATTTCTAAAAGCATGTGAGAAAAAAAAGAAATAAAGTATACAAAAGAAACCATTGATTTATTAACCGAAAAGGCTCATTCCAATATCTTCATCGGATTCAGAGGATGGGGGCTTTTCCTTCTTCTTCTCTTCTTTCTTGGCGGCTGGAGCAGCGGCAGCAGCACCAGCAGCAGCTGGAGCTGAAGCGGCAACAGGGCCACCTGATGGAACTGAAGCAAGTTTCTTCTCGCCTTGGGAGATAAGATCGTTTACATCCTTGCCTTTGAGTTCAGAAAAAACTTTTTTCATTTGTTCAGCATTACAATCAATTCCGACCGAGCTAAGAATGTTCTTGATATCTGCTTCGGCTGGTTCGGCTTTACCAGCAGCTTGGGCCAACATGTAAGCAGCAATGTATCTCATGTTTAATAGTGTTATGAACCTCACGCAAAATAATTTGAAGTAGACAACTATAGTGAAGGAATTAAAACGAGGATTAGACCTAAAAGTTATATTTTTATTTTATTCAATTTACAATTCAAAAAAATTTAAAATAAAATACATATTTTGTGTTTATCAAGTTTCATTTTTCACTACTCACAAAATGAAATCGAAAATAGAGTATTTAGAGAATATTCTTAAAACAAATTGGAAGTTTGCTTCTGAAAGCGTTCGTAGCAGACCTGTCTCATCAAATAAATGTTCGAGTGATGATCCTGATACCTATGTAACTCAAATCATTTATGAATTGTGTAGATTAGTCCAAAAGAAAAATTAAAAAACATTTCGGTATTAAATAAATTTAATTTTAGAAATGTGCCAAGGAGCTTCAAAATGTAAATGAATCGCATAAAAAAGCAATCAACCAATACTTGGTAAACTTATCGCATCTTTTCGAGAGGTTTGACTCTTTTTTTCAAACTAATGAGTTTTCAGTCCCCAAAAAACTAAAATTATCAAGTTTAGAATTAAATTTCAAGTCATTCGATTCAATAATCGCTGAGATACAACTTATTCAGGTAATTAATTCAATTACATAAATTCTATCTCTAGAAAAAACAGAAAATTAGAAAGTCTGCTCTTGCACCTAGAATATTTGATAGGTATGTTTTTTCTTCTGTTTTGATTTTTTTCTTAGCTACATTCAAAATATTCTTCTTAAAATGTATCATATTCTCAGATATAATCAAGATATCTTCAAAACTTTGTCAAAAGTCAGTTTCTTTTCTAAACTGTTCTCAGGAATGTGAAATTAGAAAGGATATCTTGATTTTTAATATACACGATATTGGAGATGGACTAGATGATTACTCTGAGCCATTCAAGTCATACCAAAATGAGTATTCCTTGTGAGTTTAGTTGTTTGTTTTTCATTTTTAAGCCTATGCTTCACTTTTTAATTGATTGTAAGACTATTCTGTTAGCTGTATTGTAATTAAAATAATAAACATATATATAATATATTAAGGAAACGTATGAAAAATACTGCAAGCTTTATGCTTGCAAAAATATTCTGAACATACAAAATACAAACGATGAATACTTGAAGAGTAAGATTTGATGTTTTACTTTTATTTTTCTCAGCATTTACTGCATAATACCTTCATTATTACTCAATCTTTTGATTTTTCGAGTGAAAATTGATAAAGAAATTGTGTTGTATTTTGTCTTTGCTCTAAAGAATCGTCTTTTTGACTATTCTTCAATTTTCTTCAAAAATGCAGATATTTAATAAAATTATTAGCTCAATCAAGTAAAATTTTCTAATATCCTTATTCATAGTACATCAAACCAGAATGTCAGCTCAAACGCTTACAAGGTATTTCAATTATCTGCTTACATTTATTGTAGAAGGAAAAATCTGGACTTAGTCGAATAAAATCCACTTTAATGAAAAAGAATAAATCTGAACGAAATTTGGATCCAATTTATTCAGAAATCGATTCGGATAGGCTTACTACTGGTTCAAATTGTTCAAAACACTTTACAGAAAACATGAATAATTCTGTTGATGTCATTGATAGAAGAAGGAGTCGAAATTCACGAAGTTCTTATAACTCGTAAGTCATATTCTTGTCAAATGGTGGAATGTATTTTTTTTCATTTATAATCTCTATACTCATCAAATCCTTTAATATTCTTCTCTCTTACAACCAATTTTAACTCATTAATCAATAAAAATCAGACAGATTTTTCTCAATTATAATTATTCTGAAATAATCTCTATTGCTTAATGGTTAAAGCTATTTGGTGAATTCTTTAGCATTCAATTATTGCATTGAAAAATTTGGTGACGCAGTGTATTGTATTTTTGAGTCTTAATTTCTTTTTTTGTCTTGGCAATATAGAATTTCTGGCAATTTTGTTAATACTGAGTTGTTTCCCCTAGATATTGTTGACTTGAAAGTAACATTTCTTAATTTGAGAATTGAATTTTCAAAAATTATGGTTCTACTATCCAATGGTTTGATACAAATTGTATCATACAATGTCAAGAGGTTTTGATAAAAGTTAAATTTAGAGTTAAATTCATTTATGAATCATTAGTTTTATTACAGTTTCTGGTTTAATATTTTATTTTTTATATTTCTTAGAGAATAATTGAAATAGCCTTCTTTACTATTGATTTCGTTTCGAATTTTTCCATGCTGTTTAATGAAATTTTCATTTGTTTGTATTTCCAAGTGAGACTATCAAACACAAGAAATTCAATATAAGTGTGGACGAGACAGAAGATAGTCAGATTTCCGACAAAGGCTATGTTTATGCTCAAGTGAAAAAGCCTTCAATGCCCAGTAAAGTGGATAAAATATTCATGAGTTATGAAGATAATGACATCGAATTATCTAAGAGTAACTTTAATAGTCCAAATTTTTTGTCATATGATGAAGGATTTACCAGAATTGAGACTCCAAAGGTAAAGAGTCCTGAGGTCCAAAGACCTTTAAGGATGCGGAGAAAAACCAAAACTTTACCTAATATTGTTGATAATCCTAAAGAAGAATACATAAACTGCAGTGTCCTTTCCAATTTCGTGAATAAAAAGCCTCCCTTTGAAGTCAGTATTTCAGTTTATCTAGACTTTTTGAATCAATATTATATTCTGAATTTAGGTCAAATCGATCTATCGTTACAGTGCAAAAAATAAGGATGAACTGTCCTTCAAAAAGGATGAACTTTTACTTGTTCTCCCATGGAAAAGACGAGATGACGAGGCTAGTTATCTGTTAAATAATTTTATCCATTTTCAATAACTATAAATTTATATAGGAAGAAGGCTGGTTTTATGGAAAATTGATATCGAATGGTCAGAAAGGATTATTCCCTCAGAATTATGTTGTTGATGTAATTTAATGATCCATGAATAAATAATTATTCTATGAATAAAAGATTAATATTATTAATTAATTTTCTAACTGATTAATATTTAGTTAAAACGGTCTGATTTCATAACCAAGAAAAACACAGTGAGATATATGATGCCAAAAACAAGCAAATAAAATTTGATTTCAAGATACGATAATCCTAGTTGCTTTTAAAACTCTCAATTTTCTAACCTGAGGTTAGTGACCTCACAAACAATTAAATTATTATAATTTATCTATTTAAATTTGATTGAGTAACACAACTTTAAGTTGTCAACTTATATTTTAGTGAAATCAGGATTTTAGAATGAGCTAAAATTGTTAATCTAGAAACAGACTTCAATTGAAAAACTTTTAAAATGAAATCCAAAACTACAAGATACAGAGAATCTCAACAAAACACTCTTGAAAGTTTTTTTCATAGTGTAAGAACATAATTAATATTTTAGAGAAAATTTTCTTCTTCAAATCTCTTTATATATGGAAGTTCAGGAACGGGAAAGTCAAGCGTTGTTCAAAGTGTTCTAACCAATAAGAATTCTAATGTTTCTTTTATAAAAATTGATACTGCGGATTTCACGTCTGTGAAAAATGTCCACGTTTGGAATGCCTCTGTCAAATTCGTCTTAGATTTAATTGTCTCAAAAATTGCTCTCGAGTTCGACTATTCTCACAGACTTGAATCTTTGAACTCTTTTGATGACTTTATCAAGAAATTGGATCGTTTATTCAAGTATAAGACCGATAAGGACGGTATTGACAAATTTGCCTTAGTATTTGACTCGGCCGAAAAATTTTTGAAGATAAAATTCGATATATTCCAATTCTTTTACAAACTACCGGAAAATTTTAAGGATATCAACTTTTGTACTGTATTCATCTCAAATCTACCTCCGCAATTTTTCTACACAAATACTTTTTATATCAATCCATACAGTATTGAATTTCCACGTTATACGAATGAAATGATTACACAAATCCTTTTGGATCAACAGCCAGATAATGTTGATCAGAATTTGTTTTCTACTTTTGTGGAAATATTTCTAAAAGTCTGTCTACCTGTCACAAATAATATTGCAGAACTGATTTCCCTGTTGAAGCTAAACTTTGAGGAATTTATTGAAAAGTCTCCATCTCTTGAGAATTCTGATATTTGGAATCAATGGAAAATTATCCAGCCAATCCTCAAGAAGAATCTTTCAAAAATTCATTCTCGTTACAAAGTGGCATCTAATCATCAGGCTATTGCGATAAGTCAGCTTGAAATTCCCTTGATGACAAGATACATTCTTATTTCTTCTTTCATTGCATCGTATAATCTATCAGCAACAGACAAAAAGTTTTTTGTTCAAGTATGTCATTCTTTAACTGATTTTATTTTATTATAAAACAAAATCTTGAGTCAAGATTCTTGACTGCCATAATAATATTATATTTTCAATCTTAATTCGTCTTTAGAATGCTGGAAAATTGTCAAGTCGTATGAAAAAAGTCGAAAAGAAAACTGAAAGAGTGAGTTTATACTAGCACTTTCTATTTCAAAATTTTTACTGTTTGAAATCTATTACTTAGACAGAAAATAGATTTTATCATCCTCGAATTTTTCCCCTGGACAGACTAATCGCCATTTATCGGGCCATAACAGTTTTGGAAAGTTTGTCAACTCTTCTTTTATCAATGATTAATGATTTAATTATTACAATATGATTCCAGATCTTCCCTATACTATAATGGTCCAGAGCCAAATAAGTAGTTTGTGCAAATTGGGATTATTATCCTGTGCCACATCTGATGCTCCAGACAATGACAAATTGATGAATCCAAAGTATCGTTGTTTAGCACCATTTGAACTGGTCGAATCAATATCTAAACCCATTAACTTCAACCTGAGAGCATATCTCACTGATTTTGCTTGAAAAGAATATAAAAATTTATTAACAATTAAAAGAAAATATTTATCTGCGCCTCCTTTCTAGATTCTTTATGCGGTTCCGCATTGCTTCGCGTAGTTGACCTTGATAGACCTGATACTTTTGCTCAAAATCCGTTGGTTCGCGATCCTTCTCATGACAACTTGAGCCTGGAAAGAGAAAAGTTAGTCTTGAATAAAACTCGAATTATCTGTGTCCTTGGCGTACATTTTTTCTCTAAGTTCAAGTGCTCACTGCAAAAGTTCCGCTGACAAACTTTACATTTTCCATCAAGTTTATTGGTGCATTTATTAAAACTGCAGAGTTTCTTCAATGCATTCGTAAGAGCATTTATATCATTGTTACTTATGTTGTCAATCTTATCTAGGACAACCTTTTCTTTTGTAACAATCTTTACTTTCTGATTATAAAATTAGATTTTCCAGTCTTACTTGTTTATCCTCTTTTGTCTTTTTACCTTTAATTGCAATTACAACGGGAAAAGATGATTCTTGCTCTTTAGATAATATTTTTTTGTTAGTCTTTTTCAACTGTGTCATATATCTTTGATTTGATTTGCACATTGAAGAATGAATTACTTTTTCGGACAACAAAATGTTATTTCCACAATACAAGCAAACATATTCGTCCTCTGCACACGTTTGCATGCAAGAGGTTACAAAAATTACTTCTTTTTCTTTTAATTCTCTCTCAAGAGTTTCTTGAGCAATCCTATTCCTGATCTCTTGTCTCCGTCTTTGTCGGTTTCGTTTGTGAGTTTTTTCATTCTCTTCCTCGTGATTGAATTGACAAGATGAACTAACCATTTTCGGAGTGGAATCTTGTTTCAAAAGGACAACTTGTTGCTTTTTTTCCATCTTCTTCTTCAGGTTTTCCTCGTATTCCAATAGTTGCTTTCTTTTGAATTTTGGTTTTTTCCTTACAACCATGTATTCTTCAGAATTGTCATCTTGAAATTTGAATGACGATAAATCATGCGCTTTTACCATCTAAACCACATTAATAATAACTAGTTACATTGCTTAGGATGAGCTTCCGGGATTTAGTATTTATTCTTTTAAGAGGTATTCTAACCTCATCTGAGTTTATATCATGTAGCATTCTGAGAACCTTGGACTCTAATTCGATAAGCTCAGGACAACACTGTAGTTCTAATCCACCGGGGGATATTGGAACTACTTCTGTGTCGAAGTCAGTCGATATACACTGAGTTTCACAGCCCTTGGAGGAAATTTCAGGCTGTTCTAACTCATGCTTATTTTCAGGCTTATCAGAGCTATAGCTAATCTGGTCACAATAATAACCTGAGTTAGAAGATATGAGAGTCATGTTAAAAGTATAGATAATAATTATTTTATTCAAACAAGAGTGATTATTCATTGTTTGTAGGATGGAAGTGGGAAACATTCTGAGGCGCAATTATCCCAAGATTTGCAAACTGAAATATATCTGGAATTAGGAAGGGTTAGTAAGAATAAGAAAAATCAGAGTTGGATTGGATAATCAATGATCAATTAAGGGTTTCTCATCATGCAGGTAGAACTTACAGGAAATCGGCCGAGCTCTCTGAACAATTGTAAGAGCAAATATTAAACTAGTTTAAACAAATATTAGTTTTGCAGTTTATTGAATTTATATTGTAAAAATGAAATTTCTTTTATTAAAATATTTATTCAATTGGCTTATAATTAAATTCGAATAATAATAATATAAAACGTTTTGTTCAATCAAAAACAATAATGTTGCACATAGATTTAACTTGAAACTTCCAAGTTAACACTTTCTACTCGAAAGCTGTAACTAAGAAAATAATAATAATATAATTTTAAACAGTATTTGATAACCAAAAAAATATATTTTTGATATGTAGCATTACTTATCAATGAAAAGTAATCATTTTAGAGGATTTCAATTGGTTTAAATAAACTGGACCTAATCATCATCCTATTGGCTATTAAAAATCTTTAACAAAAGTAATTCAAGTAATTTTTTTCATTTCAAATGCAATATTAAATGCTGAATGATTTCAAATAGGTGAGCGTGTGTAACACATACTACTGATATATTTATAGTTGACAAAAAAATTTCTAGAATCAAATCGAGGAAAGTACTTGGAGTGGGAGCGTCTGAAGGATTTGTTCCACGTTCAAAAGTGAGTAATACTCAAAAATTAATATTGTTTTTCTGTTTACGTCCAAAGATGTCTTTTTCTAACAAAAATTATCCGTGATAAGTTACTTTGACAAAATTAACATGAGTAAATGCAAACGTGGTCTTCTGAAAACATACTAACTCTTGACCGATAAGCTCAAATAAACTGTGGTTTTTAAGATGAGATTCAGAAACATGTCAAAATCCAGGAAATACTGTTCAATGTTGGAACCGTATAAAGTTTTTATTAATCATGATTCTTGAATATCTTGAGAGATACATATCGAATAAAATCTAACTTTAATTTACAACATAGTTTGACTCATATAATTGTCTAATTCTCGATACTTTTTTCATGAGAATCTAGTCAAATCAAAGTGGAGATTGACTTTTTTGATAAGGAATCTTTTTATGAAGAAATGACCGATAAGGGATTAAAATATTCTCGTGACAAGAAAATAAATCTTAATTGAAATTCACTGACCGCTTTGAGTGAGTATTTCTCTTTGGTTTGAATTCTAAGAATGCGCCAAATTTCCAGCTTTAAAAGGATGGATATTAAAACCTTTATCTATTTTTTTCTAATGGAAATTTATTTATCTGTATATTTTGGAGAATAAAATTGATTAAATACCTATATTTGGGATCAAGATTAGACTAATATTTCGAATCTGACCACACAAAAATTACATTTTCAAATTTTGACTAATTTTGGTCAATTGCAATTGATAATTTTAAATTTCAGAAAATTCAATTTACCACAATTTAAACCAAATTATTTCATCAAATCCAAAATTCCTCAAAATCGTTAAAAATCTTGAAATAAAACATCATGCCAACCAGCTTTAGTTGTTTATCAAATCTACACTGTGTGTGGATCATTGAAACTGAAATTAAAACATCCCTACAGCCATACTTTAGTGTATTTTAATAATATAAAAATTATTTCTCATAATAATCTTCTCATCAAGATCAACATATCAAGGGATTAGTGAATATTTCAGAAATGAGGATTAAAATTTTAATTTTTTCCAATTCAAAACCATAAAGACACAGTGTGTCTCTTATTCGTCCCTAGAGAAGGATTATCACTAGTTTTATTGAAAAAAAAGATCGAGATTTTACAATTTCTTAATTTTTAATATGAATTATATGATATTGTGAAGCCTATGTTGAAAATTGTGTACTTTATGCGAAAAAGAATACTCTGCTTGTGCTATTTTAATATTTTTCGAACAACAGGCAAACTCCGATTGTATTTTCCCAAGGAATACCTGCCCTCTTTGGATAGATGTAGATCCCCAAAACTATGTATGTGAAGGGAATAATAATGCTGTATGTGAATAATTTTAGGTCAGTATTATTGGCGAGGTCATCCGTGAACCACAAATTATACAAGCATTTTGATTTATTCTTATGATTTTAGAGATTTTGTGATTTCAAAAATAGAGTTCTTCTTGGGAACTTGGCCTCCAAAGACCTCCCAAAAGCTGAAATTTGTTTATGAAGAAAAGATTGTGTGTTCCCTTAAAGATAAAACACATCTGTATATTTTCATTATTTCAAATTTTCTCATGCTCTTAACTAAGATAGTTTGCTAGTTACATTATAGAGAGAAATCTTTTTTTTTGATAGTTTATTTAAAAAAAACTAAATTCCCTCCAAATATGGGATCAAAAGGATCTATCGACAAATTTTATTAAACAATTAGTTACCCACGTCATTACTTGAGACATCTCACATGACTGAAGGGATGCGGAGAGCTTCTCATGAAGAGGAAAAATCTATCAAACCTAAATAATTGTCATATTACAGTAATAGTATGCTTAAATCTGACCCACATTAATATTAATAATCGTATGGTCTATCTAACATCGTGTATGCGTACGTATATATCATATACAGTGTATTACTTATCCAAGAGAGGAAAAATCAATTTTTATAAAACTTTCAATATTATGAGAAGAAGAAGACAACAGCAACAGGAAATTCAATTCATTTTCTCCCATTTATTTATTATTTTTGTTGAATTGATGGAAAATTATTTTATTTTCACATGAAATAGCTAAACTCATATAAAAAATTATATTTTGTAATTTATTATTAGTTTGTAAAATTGCTGATGCATTACTATGGAGGAATGATCTCGAAGGCGTCATTAATTGCAATTTGAACGAATTCAATACTGAAATTAGATTTTGAAAAATACTGTATTATGAAAAACATCATGAACTTAAAAACCTTTCTCTGAAAATGAGATATCAATTAAACTCATAGGAAGGGTATGGTTTAAAATCAACTGTACTCAATGAATAAACTATCTTGTAATATACTTACTTATAAGTAGTGATGAGAATTCCCTATAAATCTCAATATCTTTCTGCAAATAGTTAGGGACACTAATAATTTTCGATTGCCATAATTGAATGACAGATCAGTTGGCAAAATAAAAAAAGTTTCAATCTGAGAGAAGTAGGCCAGTTATGAATTTTTAATATGCCTCACGCCTTCTACGATTGAGATAAACATTTTTATCAAATTTGAAGTGATTTGGGATCAAAATTAGACAAAATATTCACTAAAGTTCAGAAAAATGCTGATCCCCATTAACGTCTCTAGTCAAATTCAGATAATGAAAAATAACCTTATTTTTATTTCGGAGTCTTATCGGTTTATTCTATTAAGTAATTCAGAAATTGATTGCTGAATAAAATTATTCATGATTAGAATTTAATAACTTATTTCCGCTACAACTATGACCAAAGTAATTTAATTTGGCGAAATGCAGACATGACAATTCAAGCCTGATGGCAACATGGTCTGATAGCAATTTGCTACTCGCAAACGAAAACCATTATAGACAATTTATATTTCTTCTTCAATTTAACTCTTAAAGCCCAACTGGGTTATTTCTATCACGTATCGTTTTAGAAACTCATTATAATGTTCATCTAAGCCTCAGAAAATACTTCTTTTACCCCCCCCCCATTCGAAAGGAAATCTATTAATCTCCTTGAATACGCAAAGATCTCAGTCAAATACAATTTAATTTTGTTTAAAACGATTTTTTTGAAAACCTATTTCCCAAGGTCATAGATAAAAAGTAAGATAACTTCAATCGAGTAATCATACATGTAGAATCCGAATATGCAATCGCTTGAACTCTATCTGCTAAAGCTTTCAAGATTAGCCAATTTTCGGATCAAAAAATTACCTAATTTCCCGAAAAAAAAATAATTGCGTTAAAAAAACTGTAGATTCATAATCAGCTTATTCCCAAGGATAGACAAGAGATTGAATGCGAGTCATGGAAAAAATACTCTGGGACTTTTTTGAATCATCGAGATTATGAAGAGGGAAGTAGACTTTTTCAAAGTTCTTGCTTCCAAAATTTTAGCAAACTGTCCCCATTTATTCAGGAAATTTTTCTATATCAAAATTCAACCATTGATGAGAAGAGAAAGAGTAAATCCAATTACTTTTTTCAATCTTTCTCTCTTTCAAATTTTAATATTCCTAATGCAAAAAGGGAGAATTCAATCAACTTTTTGCTCATACTCCCTTTTTAGTTGTTGACTTGTCAGATCATCATTGAAATCATTGGAGATCTAAAACTATGTGATGAATTGATTTTTTTTGTTGCTTATGTAACCAACTGAAATATTTTATATTCTAATTAACTCTGTTTTTATTACCTAGCTTGCTCAGATTCTTGGCAACAACGTTAGCCTGCCCGATGGTCAATTCGAGTTATCGAAATTTTCCAAATTCTGCTCCATCATTCTGTCAGGATTTTCTTTCACTTTAGTTTTTCTCGTGAGTTTTCATTGGAATCGTCTGTGGACTCACAAATTTATCAGCCAAAGTTATTTAAAAAAATGAGGATAAAATATTTAATTGTTCTAAATTTAATTAAGTCTAACTTTTAAAATACATTACACGCAGTCTCACATGAAACAATTCTAGTCAATTATATACTTTCCAGTTTGGTAACGATTATTTTGCTGATTTCAATTAAGAAAAGAGTAATTCATGAATCAAATTGATCTACATTTCCATCTTTTTTCTGATTTTCGGGTTTTCAATTTTTATCGTATAACTTGAGAACTCTATCGTGGAATTTTTTAAGATGGACGTTGTAATGATTCGAAATCAGCAGAAAATTCTCTACATAACTCTCCAGACCAGATAGAATAATTAATTGATTGAAAGCTCAAAAATAATTATCTGTATAGTAAGATTTAGATTGCCTCTTTAGTTTTCGATCAATTTCCTATAATTAACTAATAGAAAGGAAATAATATTACTTTGTATTCTTGTAGGCAAGACTAAATATATTATACAATTCAATTAAATCGAGGAAAAAATACTATTTTGACATACATATTTATCAAAAAAAAGAATAACTTGAATGTTCCTCTAAGGATATTCGAAAAACAGTCAACTAAGAGAGATAGATTGAGAGGATATTACATCAATACATTAGAATTGTATTGTACTATTTTACTGTATCTGCTTTTCCTATTCTAAAAAGGGGAAAAATTTTTATCAGAATGTTATATCTCTTTTATTGCACAAGATTGGGAGCTGTATTTTATTTGCTCTTTCAATTATTATTAGCCTCGAATTTGGCCGGAAAAATTTGGCCAATTATTCCTTGTTAACAATTCCTTAACTAATGAAATTGCCAATATTCATCATGGCCTTTTATATGGAAGTGAGTTTCTCGATAATTTAAGATTGAAAATTATAATATCGCCTCATGATCAAGCTATTTCTTTCAATATCTAACCATAACTCATAGATTCAGAATTAATTTGCGTTAATTTAGCATTTAATTCCAATTGAAAAATATCCCAACTGATAAAGACCATGAAAAAATTTCCCATTTATAATTCATCACGATATGGAGAAGATTCTCTTTCTTCCTATAAAAAAACTTTTTTTTTTAAATAAAAGACACACAGCCTTCCCTGTAGAGTAATATAGATTTTAATCATAGCGTGTGAAAAGATTTTGACCTTCCAATCAATTCTGAGATTCCAAGAATCTTGTCGAAAATCTTTTCTATCTTGAGGAAAGAAGACAAATTCTTGTTTTTTCATGCTAGCTCAATAATTTTTTCATCACAAGATGGATGTGACTAATGGTACGATCGATTTTCAACCCTCATTTTCGCACCAACTAGAAAATATCAATTCAAAGAACTATTCTCTTTTGAGACATGGGTCGAAAAGGCTTCTACTCTATGGTGTTCATGTTTAAAAGTCCTCAAATTTGCAAACTGCCACATACTACAAAAACATTGAAATTGTGAATATCTTTGTCATTGAATATTTTAACACTTTTTTACATCAAAAGTATTAATCCTGACATAAAAAGACACAAATTCATTGTTCTATTATAATAGATTATCAAGATTGCAAGAAAACTTACGAGAGACAATACTGAATACTTTCCAGTGGACAAGATCTTTTTAAAAGTATTTATAACCCCCAAAAAACGATGAAATCAATATTTGACAACTTTTCTTAGGCTAATTTTCAATCTGAAAAAAATGATTTTAAAATTAGTTTATTCTTACAACTAAAACGACAAATTGTGCTAAAGGAAATGCTTTTTTCTAATTTAAAATTCTGTCATGAGAAAAGAAAATTTTATTTATTTATCTTTCAAGTAATTAAAGGCATCTTTGTAAGAAATAAAAAATTTCTCTCGCCTATCCTCTTTTGATAACCTAAAAAAGCTAGTCTGAGAGAGAAATAGCATTGATCTTGTTTTTAAGAGGTAATCGAAAAAAGAGGACCGAAAAGAAAAAAACTAAGATACAACTCATGACTAAATAAATCAATATCGTTTTTCTTGGGCTCTATTTGTATGAAAAGCTTCCATTGAAAACACAAGTAAATATAGTCATAATTTCTCATCGAAACATAACTAAATGCTAGACTTTGATATTTCCGTCTGAACTTGATTTTACAACATGATCTACATTGAGGTTTATGGTTCCTTAAAGTTTTCAATTATTTTTCTTATTTGAAAGGATCGCTAATCAAGTTATAATTTCAATGAATTTGGAAATTTTACAAAATTGATAAGAATTCCCAATCAAAATTAGTACAATGAAATAATTTACCAAAGATTTTCAACAATTTAAATTGATTTACAGAATATTAAAATGGTTTTCAATTATTCACATTTTTTATGCTTGAATTATTTTGTAACAAGACTATTATTATTAATCATGTCAATATTTATCAGAAAATAATTTTCTATTCGAATTACAGGATGTTCTTATATTTGCCAAATTTGTTTGGATAAAAAATCCCTCTTCACAATGCATAGATTTGTTTACTTTCTTGATCTCAATTACTTGTGAAAGAAGTTATTAATTCTTGTTCAGCATCATTAATATATCAAGTGTTCTTTTATTTTCAGAAGGGAAACTGTATAATAAATGAATAAATCTATACCTTTTTCAGGTCTAGTTCGTAGAATGAAGAAGTCAATTTTGTATTTTTTCATTTTGTATTTGTAAAACTCAATTGTCTATTTAGTATGTAATTAAGGCTGAAAAAAAAACAAAATTGAATTAACATGAATACTTCACACTGTAGATTGATTGGGTTTTTTTTCAATTGTGC
>SSNU01002999.1:0-19787 GCA_012064415.1 Gyrodactylus bullatarudis
CTTTTTGAAAAAATCCCAGATGAACACAATCTTTTTAAAAACTACTATTTATGATTTCAAGATTCATTATGTATATATTTATTTTCACTTCGATTAAAATCAAATAAAGAAAACTTTCTATTTCAAACATTCTAGAAGGAGTTGGGGGAAAAACTTACAACCCACTACAGGTTTACGCTTCTTAAAATTGCAAAAGCTTCAAAATCCTACATTTCCATTGGATGATTAAGGACTCAAATCTCCTTCTGGTCTTTTTCAGAGTTCTCAACTTAATAAGGAAAGCAAAGATATTTACAAAGTTTGAATATTCATTTGAAAAGTAAATCATGAATCTGTTATGAAGAAATCCTGGCGGAAAATTCTATGCACCATAAATCATCGCCCATGTTGTCTCTAAGCTTCCAGCGGATTTTTTGACGTATCTAAAGTAAAAAGTATCAAAATTAATGAATATTTTGTCTCGGGAAGACTATTCAAATGAAAATGCACTAGAAATTTGATATAAGCTTGCCATAAAATTACCAGCATGTGAAGGAAATTTTCAAAATCAGATTTAAGATGATTTGTGCTAACAATTACTCTGATAGCTCAAGCAATCACTTGAAGAAACATTAAGATATAACCTGTTCTTATCTTTTCTTAGACTTATGCGATATCTTCAGACCATCTTTCACAGTTTTTTCTTAAATTTATCAAAGCTTCAAACTTTTAAAGAAGACTCTTTTGGTTATTCTCTACCAAATTGCAAAGGAAACTATACAGAAGACAGGTGGTCAATAGAAAGAATAACTGTCCGCCAATTGATCAAACTTACGGATGGATAGTTTGATCTAATCTCAAGAGTATTGACATAGGTGTACGTTTGGCCGTTTTGCATTGGACAACTCTGGCCGGCATCCAATTGATTGCAGACATCGTAGTTATCGAGCTTCAAGGGCAGAGATATCATCTCCATAATACTGTGAACAGAAGCAGTAGCACTTGTCGTATCTAGATTGGTTGAAAAATCAATGGAAATCTTGGGGCTGGTTCCCTTATACAAGATGCATGGCTTTGTATCGCAAGGTTCGATTCTTAGTGTATGAACAGCTCCCTTGGTAGATCCTAGTCATGGGTTTAGTCAAGGCAACTCACCACAGTCTTTGAATTCGATTTCGGCTTGAACTAGAACAATGACTGTTAACAGGAGGATGTATTTTAACATCTCATTTGAGCAAGGCATTGTAAGATGAATTCATTCTTAAATAACATTTTATTAATTACAAGATCTGACAGTCAAAGACTTTGATTTAGAGATGAAAAGATTGTTTTCTCATTTCAACCGTGACATTTCATTGTAAGCTATTATAATCTGGGTTAATTGATTTAGTAAAACTCGAAAGTAAAAACTTGAGCTATTTGATGTGAAGATGAGAATTTACTATTTTTACAGAAAATACTATTTTTTCACTCTGGATTCTCAGGAATTCAGGTTTCACAGATGACGAATCGATTTATCTTAATTTTATACTGTTAGAAAATAATGTTGCTTACTTGATGACAACGGGTATGATATAAAATCATGAAATGTTCGATTAAAAAACGAGGAGTTAAAAGATGTAGCGGGTAGTTACAACTGGATCCCTTTCTCAAGAAAAGACAATGAACTCAGTGAAACCCTACCCCTCCTCCCTGGGATATTCTTTCAATTCCCATTAGTCCAATCAGAGGATTTTTAATTTTTCATTATTGCATGTATAAATATCAAGCCGGTGTAAGAGTCTGATGAGAACCGGTGAAATAAAAGCTTTATTACTCATTATTCACTCGTCTTCAAAATCCTCTAAGAAATGAATATTTCTACTAATTCAGATAAAATCGTGAATTTCACCATAATATTTGTTGAGCTGCTCCGATTTTCTCGTGGGATTCATCCTGAAAACGTCGGTTGATCAACTTGACTTCAGGGAAAACATATCGTCTTTAAACATGATTAGCATCGCTAACGGTTTTCTTTCATGCATTTGTATCAATTTGGGATAGTCTTTTCGAAATACAACACAAATTTTCCTATTTTAAAACACTGGAACAAGTTGATAATTTTCAGTGAAAACTTTTCACACGTTAAGAAGGTAATAGGTGTGAGACAAAAAGGAGGAAAGAGGATTTTTTTTAAGAGATAATTTCTTTTAAAAAAACAAAAGATATTATATGGAATTTTAATACCCGGCTATATTTTGATAAGAAATTTTATTCAATCAGGAAAAGTTAATTTTTTCAAATTTACGAAACTGTTAGATTAAGATTTTTCGCGAACTTGTCTAATATCGAAAAAAACTCGAATAAACTGATTGCTTTAATATCAACTTGGATTTTTATTATTTTCAAAATCGAACCGAGATTCATCTGCTACATTTTAGCCATTTAAAACAAATAATTTCTTTGGTTTTAATAATTTTAGAAATACTTTAATATTTTTAGAAAATACAAGAAATCTTAGAATATAGATTCTACATAACTAAATGTTAAATATCTAAAATAATTAATTTTTTATGAAAAATTCATAAAAACGTTTTAGAAATTATTCGGCGAAATTTCTCTGTTATGATGCAAGAATCTAAACTTGTTCATGTACATTTCAGATAAGAAAAGAGTACATTGAATAATTTTTATATTTTCAAAAAATCTTGATGGTTTCCTTTGTATTTCTTATGGTAGGTCGTTTGCTTGATCGTATTGAACTGGGTATCCATTAATTGAGGACCTTTTGAAGAATTTGCCAACATAAAAGTTTGAGGCGCACTCCTTCCACTGTTTATCTTGGTTGAGCATCAACTTGTACAATTCTGGTTCGAGCATTTTCAACTCGTGACCATTCTTTTTCGCTGCATCGATAATGTTAATGCCACACTTGTACAAGATTGGATCGAAGCTAACTGTGGTTGTCATTAGTAAACCGAAAAGCGCCATTGTAATAAGAGATATAAAGTTTTTGGGGATTGTCATTTCTACTTAGAGATCACGGATCTATTACAAATTCTCTTTTGGTCCATATTTTATATCAAAATGGGAGATGGAAACTGCGCATTTGGGATGTCTTGGACATGTTCGATATCTGCCATTTTGTTCGATTAGTGATGTTTTTATGCTCGTTATCCATTAGGATAGTTTTATTTTTCTTAGAATAACAAAGGAAGATTAAAATTTGAATACGAATTGCTTGTGGGACGGAATATTTTTAGTTTTCAGTCTATCATAGGGGTAAATGTATAGATGACAAGATGGATTCCATTCCTTGGTATTACTAATGACTAAAAATATTTGTCCTACTGACTATTTGGAGAAAAAAATTGAGTTTTTTGTAAATACAGTAAATTATCTTCATTTCAACAAGCTTTTATAACTACAGATTTTATTCACAAGTTTTGATTGATCATAAATTTTTCGCATCTAAAAAAAGGATGGATAGAATTTTGAGTAATTTTTTAATGTATCAAGTTAATATCATCATCTTTCTTTTAATAGCAGGATTATAAATTAGAGATCAAGATGATTTAAGTTTAATTAAAAACCAAAATAAGTAAACAATGATGACGAATAAAATTTTTTTTTCAGTTCTAGATCAAAGTCTCTATCAATTAGACTTTGTAATCTAAATTTATTATAAAAGGATAAGTTCCCACTTAGATAATTCAGATAATTACAATCATGATCAAATACATCCTTCTATTGACAGCCATCGCTCTAGTCCAGGCCAAAATCGACTACAAAGACTGCGGTAGGTTGCCTTGACTAAACCCATGACTAGGATCTGCCAAGGGGGTTATAAACGGGCTGAAAATCGAGCCATGTGACACAGAACCATGCACCCTGTATAAGGGAACCAGTCCAAAGATCTCCATTGAGTTTACGCCAAGTGAGGATTCAGAAACTGCCACTGCTTCTGTCCACGGAATCATTGCCAGGATACCTAATCCCTTCGTCCTACCCGACAACAAGGTCTGCAATCATCTGGATGCTGGTCAGAGTTGTCCATTGAAGCAGGGTCAAACCTACACCTATGTTGATTCCCTCCCGATTAAATCATACTATCCATCCGTGAGTTCCATCCATTTGGTAGAAGGTTGCATCTTTCCAGCATTAAATGCCCACTTAGTCTTCATCTCGAGAAAGTTAAAAATTCGAGGGGTAAATTTCAAGCTTTTCATCAGCCACATACCAAATTTCGTTGAGCTTAGAACATGCCATATAAAGAAGAATGCATTAAGATTTAATTATTATTTTAGATTAGTCTGCAAATACGCTGGGAACTCAAGGACACCAAGGGCAAAGATTTATTGTGCATACAATTCCCTGCTCAGATTTCATCTTAGAGAGGTGGACCCGTTTGAAATGCAAATAAATGTTTATCCAAAAAACTTTAAATTTATGATCGATTGATGGATCAAGTTAAAATTTACAATAAGGAGTAAAACAAATTGATTTTTCTGTTTACAATAGATTACTCAAACACGTTACAAGTCTCAAGTAGAACCACAATTTTATTATTTTTTTAATGCTTCGTTAAAAAATAGTAGTAAAAAATATATGCTTTTACGATTTTTCGAATAAGTTTTATTTCTCAGAAATTTGAAATAAGTTTGACAGCAATGGCTCAATTTTAATCTCCTGTGAGTTGGATTCAAACTGAGAAAATGAAGCTTTTGTTGAGATTTGTTCACATTGCTTGGACCATCTCTATGATTTAGACCTGGTCTCTCAGATATCCATGATCTTGCAGGCACATTGGAGTTCTCAGTAAATTCTCTCCATGCTTTGCCTTCATCGCGTAGTTGAAGAATTTTCAATCTTATTTTCTTTCGTGTTTACAATAAAGAGACATTTTGGTAAATGAAAAGGAAGGAGAAAGTATCAAAAAGGAAAACATTTAAAAACGAACTTGTCTATTCATATTTATGAAAGAGAATTTTAAAGAATAAGAAATTGAAAAGTGTAAAAATCTAAAAAAAATTGCCTTAGTTGGGCCGTAATCTCGGTCAGAACTGAAAAAGTGGCTAACCAATCAGATGGCTTCATTTTGAACACGTAAGCTTGCTTCTCATTGGCCCAATTTAAGTTTCAATTTCTTAACCTTTTTTCGTGCTGATATAAAATTATCATTAAAAATAAAGAAAAAATTCTTTTGATCTCTCGATTAATTTGAAGCCAGAATATTTTTAACTCAAAGTTCAAAGTATTTTTCATTGTATTACATCATTCTTTTGTAAAATATTTTTTTCCAATCTTCTATTAAGTACCCCACATCACAACAATTTTCTTTATCAAACCTTGGAAGCGAATGAACCTATCAGAGGATCTCAAGTTAGTTAATAATTTGGTATAAGTATCTAGTCGGTGTAAGAATCTGATGAGAATTGTTGAAATAAAAGCTTAATTAATTATTCACTTGTCCTCATGATGTAATTTTCATTAAAATCAAATTATATTTTATATTCAAAGAGCTCTGGCAATATTTCCCACAAAAATTTATAAGGAGATATTTGATTTGACATGAATTTTCCATTTTGAGTCGAATTTGGGCCATTGGGGTGTCGAATTCTCGAAAACTAAGCAAACTTACATCAAGATAGAGATTTAGAAAAAAATTGAAAAATTTCATGGCATTTTTCAAAATACCCCTGTCAACCACTATTATTTCCCTAAATAACCCTAAAAATAAAGAGAATAAATAAAAAATAAGAACTAGCCTATCCTAGGCCAAAATAAAACCAAAATTTTCACAAGCGGAAACTTAAAATTAAATTTTAAATATAAATTGTTTGACTTGATAAGAAATATTTTGACCGTAAATTCAAAATGAAAACTTCGAATTTTCAACTAACTAGTCGGATAAAGAAATAAATTGCATTTTGATAAAAATTAATTATTTATTTGATAAAATTATTAAGGATTCTAAAATTTGTTCTTGTAGAAATGGAAAACAATAATTGGCAAATTGTACGAATCTGGTTTACTGATCCCAGTTTATTGTCAGAGAGGGCTTGGGTGACCTCTGATTTAACCTGAGCAATATTGAGATTCATGAAGAAAGGCGATGCCAAGTTTGTTAACGAATAGCGCTTTATTTCGTGACATACTCATCAGTTTTTACATGTCATATTTATATACAAAAAATTTTCATTAATATGCATAATTTTATTCAAATTCATCAGGTTTTTGCCAATTATGCATAATCTGCAAGATATACGTTGACGAATATGAATAATAAGGAATTAAAGGGTGGATGGGCAGTTGTCAAAAGGGGTGCAACTTAAGAATTTGTAAATTTCTGAAGAATTTAGTCTTTTTCGATTTAAAATATCACTCGAAAATAAAATGTGAAAATAAAGAATATAGAAATCCCTTTATAATTTTCTTTTTTATGAAAAAAATGAAAGGGAAAGATTTGTAAATAAGCACCATATGGAAATTATATTATTAAGATTTATTATAATAATAATTCAATTCAAATTAAAGAAAGTAAATAGTGAATAAAATATTATTTCAAGAAAACACGTTATTTAATTATAAATATTTATCGAAAGCAATGATATAAATCTGTATTTATCAATTCTTTAAAACTGTAATACATATTTCATACATATAAGCATAGATCGATTGCGCATCCACCCTTTAATTCCTTATTATTCAAGGCATATCTTGCAGATTATGCATAATTAGCAAAAACCTGATGAATTTGAATAAAATTATGCATATTAATGAAAATTTTTTGTATATAAATATGACATGTAAAAACTGATGAGTATGTCACGAAATAAAGCGCTATTCGTTAACGAACTTGGCATCGCCTTTCTTCATGGATCACAATTTACTTATAACTGAATAATAAAATTTAGGGTTGATTCCAAAAATCACCTCAAAAATTTCTAAAAGATCTTTGGCTAATAAAGTTGAGGCAATCAACCATAAAATTAAGACAATACAATGAAATGATGAAAAATATTTTCTCAGCTCTAGATCAAAGTCTCTATCAATTAGACTTTGTAATCTAAATTTATTATAAAGAGTTGACTTCGAAAATCAAGTATTATGTAATAAATATCATGATCAAATACATTCTTCTATTGACAGCCATCGCTCTAGTTCAGGCCAAAATCGACTACAAAGACTGCGGTAAGTTGCCTTGACTAAACCCATGACTAGGATCTGCCAAGGGGGTTATAAACGGGCTGAAAATCGAGCCATGTGACACAGAACCATGCACCCTGTATAAGGGAACCAGTCCAAAGATCTCCATTGAGTTTACGCCAAGTGAGGATTCAGAAACTGCCACTGCTTCTGTCCACGGAATAATTGGAATATTACCTGTTCCTTTCGTCCTACCCGACAACAAGGTCTGCAATCATCTGGATGCTGGTCAGAGTTGTCCATTGAAGCAGGGTCAAACCTACACCTATGTTGATTCCCTTGAGATTAAATCAATCTATCCTTCTGTGAGTTTTCTCAATTATTAAATGACTTTCAATGACTGTTAGTGTCATAGTTAGTACCACTGCTAAAGTTGAGTCAAACTTTTGAAAAATAAAATATCAATTAACTTCTATCAATTAACATTTATTATTTCCTCACCTCGATTCAAGTTATATTATAGAATATTACTTTTTTTCACATTTTAGATTAGTGTAAAGATTCGTTGGGAACTCAAGGATACCAAGGGTAATGATCTTTTGTGCATACAATTCCCTGCTCAAATTTCATCTTGAGAGGAAGGATTACCCAAAACCTACAATCTATTATGAAGAAATATCTAATGAAGATATATCAATTTTTATACTGTAGTAAAATTATACTATTCTGATGACATGATTGAATTAAGGTTTTCAAAAAAACGTTTAAAAAAATCGAATATTTGGAGAAAATCTTTAAATTAGTTTGCACTATTTTGACGAATTATAGAGGCTCTATCAGAGAGCAGATTTTTGAGTATTCCAAGAGATTGATGGATTTCATATCGAATGGGCACTAAACAAAGCATTTTCTTTGTAGGCGCATTGGAACTCAAAGAGGTTAATATATATATATAATGTACATTTCTCAAAGTTTAACCAATATTGTCTGTTTGAAAATGATAGGAGTGAAATGAAAAAAATTAATTTTTTGAATGCTGAATGAAGGAAATTCTCTTTAAAGTAAAATTTAACCTGAAAAAACACAAAAAAATCTCCAGTGAATAAAAGGATGAAAAGAAATTAGGTCTAGTAGTTTTACGTCATAAGAATGATTCTTTTGAACAAAGTAAAGGATTTATTAGAAATTAAACAGTTTACGAATCAAGTAACAGGTTAAACAATCCGTCTTGGGATTACCATGTAATCTTAAGACTATCAAGAAATCGAATGAATCATATTGCCGAGTAACAAGGCGAATGGTGAATCAGAGCTGACAGCCAATCAGTGAAAAGCGTCCAATGGGGACGATCGCGAGTAAGCAAATGGGCTCGATGTGGGCTGGTCGAAGATATACGCGACACGAGGCATACTAACTGATGGGGAATGTGATAAAGGAGGAAAGAAAGTAGTCTACACTGTTCGCAGGCAGCTTGGAGGCTAACCCGGAAGCAGACTCGTAGCGACAGGGCGAGACAGGCTCTGGTCAGATTTCGTACTCCTGTATCATGCCTCGATCTCTCTTCTGTGATCCGACTGGCCCGTTCCCCCAGGTATAGCTCGGCGAATGGTTAATCAGAGCTGACAGCCAATCAGAGAAGAGCCTAATGATTCTACGGATTCTGAGCCATGAGGCTGGGCATCGAGGTCTTCCTCTTGAAATCCGGGCGATCGCGGGTAAGCGGATGGGCTCGATGTGGGCGTGTCGTAGATGTTCGCGACACCAGGAAGGCATACTAACCGATGGGGATGTGCATGCGATGAAGGTCGCGCCTCTTGTAATCTGATGCCTGGATCCGAGGAGAGAGAGTAGTCTACAGTGTTCGCAGGGAGCTTGGAGGCTAACCCGGAAGCAGACTCATAGCGACAGGGTCGAGTAAAACAGCAGAGTGGCGCAGTGGATGCGTGCAGGGCCTGTAGAGGTGATTGGTCTTCGTTCTCACTCATTACAGATTTCACCAGACTTTTATTAACAATGAGAGAAGAAGTGACGTAGTATTGATTGTATATTTAATGATATAATTCAAGTTTAAAGCTATTCAAAATTATTATAAATTGATTTACTCAAGTTTGTCTGTTTATGTTTACAAATAAAAAAAACGTTTCAAAAATAATTTTCAACATTGGGCAAAATCATTAATAATATTACTTAAATTCTGTATTAAATGTATAAAAACATGCTTTCTGACTTCATAGTTTATTATTATTCAAGAGGTAATGTTTTCATAGTGTTTTTAACAAGTTATCAAATAAATATTCTGGTAAATTGTTTATGAATAAAATTTCAATTGGGAATTAGTATTCAGGGTAGATAACTAGATTAAAAAGGGATTAGATTCACCACAGGGATTGTATATCATTTGTGAGCGGGATCTCACAAGCACCATTTTCTTTTGAAGATGGCTCTACGTATGCTGGAATACATCGATTAATTGACACTACATCTTCTTTCCCGTCCAGAAATACAATTGTTATTGTTTTATCATTCATTTTCAGCTTTTTGAATGGACCCTTGTACCTCGTGTCTAGGCAATTTTTCATTTTATTATTTTTAACTAATAGAACAAACTCACATTCTTTGAGGGATTCAGGTACATAATACGGCATGTCTTTTCTGGGCATCGAGCAGGGTTTTATACACTTCATTACATCAAGTAGTCTTTGAAAGAAAATATCTTGACTCTGGACCGTAGGCTGATTACACATATTATTGGAATATTTTGACCGTATAGCATATTAGCAGGTGTTAAATTGTTCGGTTTCTTAACAGTATTCCGTAATCCAAGCAATAAATATGGCAAGTGTTTTGTCCAGTTTGTTTGACCAGTAGCACGTAATGCTTCTTTAAGGATTTTATGTTGCCTCTTATCCATACCATTAGCTTTCGGATTATATGCAGAGGTGCTCTTATGAGTGATGGGTGGAAGTTGCAGCATTCTCGGAATTCTTGTGACATAAAGTTCGATCCACGGTCAGTTACAATGACTCTTGGTATCCCATAATTTGCTATTTAATGCAATTCGAAGTTTGATATGACATCACTTGACTTCGTAGACTTCAGTGGGATTGCAGTTAACCATCTTGTGAACCTGTCTGTTATAGTCAGTATGTGGCTAAAACCTTCATCATTTGGCAAATCGGTGATGTCCATGTTCACTGTACCAAACCTCTCATTAGGAATTAGTATGCTGATGTTCTTTGAAACCGTGTTACGTAGTGTTTTGGACTTTTGACAACTTAAACACTTCTTTGCCATCTCACGGATATCATTCCTCATCTTCGGCCAGTAGTATAAACGTTCAATATTCTGAATAGTGGTTTTCTTTCCAGGGTGGTTTAAATCATGTATACTTCTGAATACTTTCACCCGTAAGGTCTCAGGAACATATGGAATTGGAATTTCATCATTATAAAAAATAATCAAGTAACCTTTAACAAGTTTTTTTTATGAACTTCGATTGGTTTTCATTCACATTTGGAACCTTTTTTAGTTCTCGATTCAACTCTTCAGGTTTGACGTTTTCTACTTCCTTGTAGGTAACATTAACATTTCTACTTAAAACATCAGCCGTGATATTCTCTTCTCCATTAATATGCTTAATTTCGAAGTTGTACCCTGATAGTTTTCTCAACTGTCTGTGATCTTTTGTTGTAGTCATTTTTCGGTTTCCTGATAGCAGAGAGTGGGTTCATATGATCAGTGTAAACTGTTACATTTTGAGCTTCGACATAATGCTTGAACTTGTCAGTGACTGCCTCAAACAATGCTAGTAGTTCCAGTTCAAATGTTGTCATTTTAGTTTCATTCTTATCAGTTTTTCTTGAGTAGAATTCGATAGGTTTTCTCTGACCATCTACAATCTGCTCTATGACTGCTCCTATGGCTTTTGATGATGCGTCAGTATATATTTGGAATGGAATGTCGTAGTCGGGAGTATAGATGGTTGGATTCTGACTGAAGCTATTTTTCAATTCTTCATATTTTCTCCTTGTATTTTCATCAAGTTGGATTTTTTTCGATTCTTTTACACGTTTGGACTCTGGAATCACAAGATCGTATAAAGACGAAGAAATTTCGGCAAACTTTTGTATGAATCTCCGGTAATATGAAAATAATCCAAGGACCTTTCTAAGTTCTCTATTGCTCGTTGGTTCCTTCAAATTTTTGATCACGTCGAGTTTATAAGATAATGGGTTGATCCTCTTGTGACTCATGACCGATGAAGGATATTGTATTCAAGTTCCATTCACATTTAAGAAAGTTTATCATCAATTTGTTGGGCTCAATTAGATTTAGGACCTTCTTGATGTGATCTATATGTTCATCGATGGATTCACTAAAAATTAAAATATCATCAATATAAACATGGGCGAAATCAAGTTCTTGAAAAATAGAATCAACATATCTCTGAAATGCCTGTGCAGCGTTCTTCAAACTGTATGGGAGTCTCAGGTACTCGTAGAGGCCAAATGAAGTCATGATAGCTGTTTCTTTACACTATCTTCATCCAGCTGTATTTGGTGGAACGCTTTGCTCAAGTAAATTTTTGAAAAGAGTTTCTTGTTGCTAGCATTTTGGAGTATATCGTTGACAATTGGCAGAGGATATTCATCTTTCAGCGTCAAGTTGTTCAGTTCTCTGTAATCGCCACAGATTCTAAGTTCACCATTGGGCTTTTCTTGTATCAACATCGGGCTAGACCAGTGTGAGTTTGACCTTTGAATGATCTTCATTTTTTCGAGAGATTGCAGTTGTTCTTTGATCATAACAAGGGTTTTGGGGTCATACTTCTTCTTGTACCTTTTATTGCAATATTTATTCGGGAAAGTGTCAATATTATGTTTAATAATACTACATTTCTCGAATTTGATAAGGTTAGCACTGGGTTTGGACTTATATTCATTGATTATATCATTGATGATTTTATTTTCACAATTTTTACTCATTAGTAACAATGCGACATAACCATTCATCAGGTATTTGCACTTCAAAGTAATTTTCGTTAGATTGTCATAAATCGATTTTTCTTTGGGATTGATGCATAAGTCAAAGTTTGAAAGGAAGTCATTGCCAATAATGTTGAAATCAGTATCTGCAATAATAAATTCCCATTGGAATTCTCTTCTGAGGCCGAGGGAAACTTTGAGTGTTAATGATCCATGAGGGGGAGTATATTTGTAGTTGTGAGAATCAATGTTCTTTTTGAATTCGTTATCAAGCAGTCAGATAATATCTGGTCGACTAGTGTTCAGAGTTTCTAACTTGATTGCCTCAGCACACAAGTTGTCAGTTAGGATTGTTGTGAAGAGTGTCCAGGGGGTTTGGTTGTCACCGTTTAAACGTTTGAGTTTCTCGAAAGTTTCACAAGGCTTAGCATAGTTGAGTTTCGTAGCTTTTATTGTGTCATTCATTTCAAAGGACTTTGGCTTTGCAAATTTCAGCTCATTGCACAAGGCTTTGAAAGGGTTTGGATTTAGGCTTAGCATAGTTGAGTTTCTGGTGCATAATTAGATTGTAGTCGATTGGTTCTAAACGATCTATTAGCTTGGGTGTGAACGTGAAAAATTGAGCTGTTCATCATCGCGGAACTTAACTTCAGTTTCGGAGTTGGATGACTGATTATTAATCAGTGATTAACATGTTGACTGTGAGGGAGATGATTCTAAGGTTTGGAAGGACCGGGTCGTTCGGGGGCCAAATTCTGTAGAGGTGATTGGTCTTCGTTCTCACTCATTACAGATTTCTCCAGACTTTTATAAACAAAGAGAGTAGAAGTGACTTAGTATTGATTGTATATTTTATGATATAATTCAAGTTAAAAGCTATTCAAAATTATTACAAATTGATTTACTCAAATTTGTCTGGCTTATAGTAATAATAATAATGTCTTCCGTATGAAAATAGAACTCTTTTGGTTCTCTCTAAATATAATAATCAAATATAACATACATATCAGTTAATTTCTACTCTTGATAAATTTAAATTTTTGAAATATGTTATATGAAATAAACATTGGTTATTCATCAAGGGAACCAAGAGAATCGTCAGTGAGGAAGAGGTATTAAATGAGATAAACCGAATAAAGGAAAGACTGAAGGTAAATTGATATCCAGATAACTTTGTTCGAAAATATATTGAGAAGGCTTTAGAAGAAGAAGCTAACCAACAAGAGACTCAAAATGAACAGAGTGAATCGAATGTCCAAATTCATGTCAGACTAACATTCAAGGGAGATGGACATAGCCATGACTTAAGAAGAAAGCTGAACACACTTGTGAAGGAAAATTATGTTCGCATACAATTGAAGCTAGTATTCGAAACCGCAAGTTTGATCAAATTTCAACTTAAAGACAGGCTAGAAACAAAAGAACAATCAAATTTCATTTACTGATTCGAAGCTACCTGTGGTGCTAAATACATTGGACAGACCAAAAGAAGACTTTCAATAAGAATACACGAGAATCTCAACAAAAATAGTTCTTCAATCAAAAAAAATTTGGATAGATGCGGTTGTGAAACAAATAAAGAAAATTTCAAAATTTTATTATAATGCCCAAACGACAATCTAACAGAACTTAAAATAAGAGAAAAGTTCTTGATAATGAAAGAGAACCAAAACCAATCAAAAAAAACCATCTTCATGACTTGCAGTTACCTTAGCGAAATTGATTTTTAATTTTTCCACCAGGAAGGCATACTAACCGATGGGGATGTGCATGCGATGAAGGTCGCGCCTCTCGTAATCTGATGCCTGGATCCGAGGAGAGAGAGTAGTCACAAGTGTTCGCAGGGAGCTTGGAGACTAACCCGGAAACAGACTCGTAGCAGCAGAGTGAGACAGGCTCTGGTCAGATTATATCAATATAATCATCATTATTATCTCCGTAAAATCCTCGTTCTCAATTAATCCTTGTAACATCAAGTCATCAACTGAGATTAAAGGTTGACATTACAATTGGTAGCAGATCGTTTTAAATCTGAAGATTATTAAACTCAAACCGACAAAGATGGGAACACAAGATGATCAAGCAGATATTGAACCGTCAAACATCAATACAACTCGTTTACAACAGAAAAAGCTCGATGAAGAGGTTAATATTGCCAAAGAAAAAGAGTCAGAATCTTCAATTACTTATTCCTCGCATTATTCCAACATACAGAACTTTATTAAATTCTCTCTTCACAACTACGCACGATGGAAAGACGAATTAGATCTCTTTTGGATGGGAAAGAAACTCAATGAATGTGAAAAGTTCAGAGATGCATTATTCTCTATTCCTGATGATTTAAGATCAAAGCTTCCCATTATCACAACAGAAAATAGAAAACTTAGCCATTTATTCAAAGTCATTGAAGAAAAACTTCTGGAAGAAAAACGTGTTTCATGTCGGGAATTGTGTGAAAAATTGAAAGCCATGAAAATTCTTCCATCCGAGGCACTTCGAAAACTAAATCAAATGTATCCGAATGATACAGAATTAGCAACAACCACTTTCGAACAAAATCTTCCAGAAAAACTTTCACCCAAATACCATAAGTATACGCAAATAGAAATTAACATCACCAGCATCATAAAACTACTCGACCATGGATTTAAAAGACATGAAAAAGGCGAAAAAACAGCAGATATCTACTGCAACTCAACGCATGACCGCAAAACTTCTATTGAAGAAAAACTACTCGAAAAACTTGAATCAATAGAAAAACGAATTCAAATTATTGAAGAGAAGGAAGAATCAAACGTTCATCATGTGAGAAACTTCAGTCGACGAAGCCAATCAAGAACGCACTTCAGAAATGGAAGATCACCTTCTAATGAAAGACAACAGCATGAAATATGTTATTATCATCGAAGATTTGGTAAAGAAAGCTATCGATGTACGAAACCATGTAAATTTGTATCCGAAAATCCTGATTTAAACTGAAAGGCGACATGCTAACGACGACGAATCATGTTGCCAAAGAATTCAAGTCGTCACAGCTGCAAATATGTTTACTAGTCATCAAAGATAAATCAATCAACGAAAACTTTCTCATTGACACAGGCAGTGTCGTATCAATTATCAGTATCAATTCGAAAATAAACAAAGATAATCTACTTCCCACCTCAAAAAAACTTTACGGAGCAAACAATCTCGAAATCAAGACATATGGTGAGATAACTCTTAAAATAACATTAAATTTAAAACGAGTATTTGAATGGAAATTTATAGTTGCTAAAACTACAATGAATATTATTGGTAATGATTTTCTAATCTATAATGATATATTAATAAGGCCTAACAAAAGCTCTATCATTGATAACCTTACAAATGTAGAAAGCCATGGCAACAAAAAACCAATTGATGATGAATGTCACTCGGTTACTACAAAGGAAAAATCAGCCTCGATGAAGCAAATACAAGATTTCATCAAAAAACCAAATTCAAACAATTTTCCCTGTAATGCTCCACATTTCAACATTCAAACCCCAATGCACAGATATGTCTCTTGTAAATCACCATACAAAATGTCTCCAGCCCACCAGCAAGCAGCCAAAAAAATCATTGATAGCTTAATTGAATCAAAAATTTTACAAAGATCATCATCGAATTGGTCAAGCCCTATGTTACTTGTACCCAAACCAGACAAATCCTTTCGATTATGCGGTGACTTTAGAAAACTCAACAATCTAACATTAAAAGATGAATATCCCTTAAGCGACGTTGACTCAATAGTAAAATCTGCCAGTGAAAATAAATATTTTTCCAAAATTGACCTAGTCATGGCATTCCATCAGATTCCATTAGACCCTCAAAGTGCAAAAAAGACTGCAATAAAGACGCCATTCGGTCTATTTGAATACATACGCATGCCATATGGTCTCAAAAATTCATCTCAAGCTTTCCAACGATTTATGGATACGATACTCAACGACCTTGACTTCATTCATTGCTATGTCGACGACATTATAGTCTTTACTGAATCACCAGAAGAACATGTAATCCACATAGAAAAATTACTCGAAACACTTAAGAAGAACAACATAAAAATTAATGAAACAAAATGTCAATTCTTATGTACAACAATCGAATTCCTGGGACATGAAATATCAAACAACGTAGTAAAACCAACAAAGCAAAGACTAGAAGACATAGAAAGAATAAGTATGCCTAATTCAGTCCGAAAACTCCGAAAATTCCTGGGAATGCTATCATTCTATCGATCCTATATCCCAAACTTCGCAGAAAAGACTCGAGAGTTATAC
The DNA here is from genome assembly GCA_012064415.1 of Gyrodactylus bullatarudis. NCBI lineage: Eukaryota > Metazoa > Platyhelminthes > Monogenea > Gyrodactylidea > Gyrodactylidae > Gyrodactylus > Gyrodactylus bullatarudis. The sequence continues at coordinate 16,394 of SSNU01002999.1, forward strand.
GCTGAATTAATATTCGAACCCAAAAGAAAGAGGACATCTAAGCCCATTCAGCTCAGCGAAAAAAGATCGAAGATATCAAAAAACTAAAAGAAGAATTCAAAAACTTACCCATGAAATACACACCAAACTATGACAAAAAATTCCATCTATATACTGATGCCTCGAATCATGCAATTGGTGCAAGTCTTGAACAGGTTCAGAACGATAAAAGACTACCCTGTGAATTCTTTTCAAGAAATCTATCATGCGCTGAAAAAAATTATGCAACGTTTGAAAAAGAATTATTGGCAATACACGAAGCTGTCACAAGGAAATTCAAGAATTTTCTCATAAGCCAAAAGTTTATCATTCACAGTGATGATTCCGCCCTCATAAATCTCATAAAAAACCCGACGGATAAACATTCAGCCAGAATAAATCGTCAATTGATGAGACTATCCGAATATGACTTTGAAATACTTCATATCAAAGGTAATCAAAATGTTACTGCAGACATCCTAACCAGACTAAGTTCGTACACTATCTACCATCAACTAAACCTACCAACCCTTCAAGAACTTCAAAAGGCCCAACAAGAAGATGAAAATCTCAATATGATTGCTCAAAATAAAAAGAAATTTCAATACAAAAAAATAGATGATATTTGGCTACACTGTACTCTCGAGAATAAACCATTGATACCTGAAAAACTTCGAAAAACCTACTTTGAAAATTGGCACAACCTAGCTCATCCCGGAAAAATAGCCAGCTTGGAACTATTACGAGAAAGATGTTTTTGGCCTTACATGAGCAGAGACATACTCCAATGGGTTGATCAATGCCATCAATGCAAAACATCCAAAAAAACCAGAAAAGTTATATCGAAACCAAAGAACATTCCAATCCCAACCAAAAGATTCAGAACAATTCACATTGATATAACAGACCTCCCAGAAGCAGAAGGTTACAAACATTTACTCACTATGACTGATAGATATAGTCGATGGTTGGAAGCCATTCCGCTAAAATCAGCAGAAACGGCATATATATTACAAGCGATATTCCACCACTGGATAGCAAGGTTTGGGTACCAAAAGAGCTCATATCAGATAATAGTTCACAATTCAAATCAAAAGATTTTCAAAAATTCTGTGAGTTTCTTGGCATTAAACATAATAAAACATGCACATATAACCCAAAAGCAAACGGTATGGATGAAATGAGGGAGAGTTATGTAATAACAAATTTGATTATCCTTTTGATGTTTCTCTTGAATATTCCATATAATTTAACCTCAAAACTAATTAATTACATTAACAATACCAAAAAGAATTATAATTACATAAAAAGAACAATATTTATAAATGTAAAAAATATTCGATTTATATTCAACATCATAATTTTAATTCATTGAATTTGTAAATGAGAACCTAGTATATAACAAAACAAATATTAATTGTGAAACACACTTAATGGATATGCTGAAGGCATACACTTTGTTTGAATCACTAAATACAGTACGAACTGTGCACTTTATGTCAAAAATCACCCTTTTCTCTCTACCCCTTTTTCATTAAAATAATAATATAACCTCTGTACTTATAAGTAAGCACACCTCAATTATTGGAACATGAAAAATAAAATAGATAACAAATTATACAGTTGTATTCAGAATTTTTTTCTCTTTCTAACCATCTAATATATCATATTATCTCATACTATTTGACCAGAAATATTGTCATTTAAAATCTAATAAATTTATAACTTTCAGCGAAAAAACATTTCTCGAAAATCCGTTTTTTCCTCTACAAAAAGGGCTTGTTCTAGTCACAAAACAAACAATGAATCATAGAGGATTTATATACTCAAAATGTTTGGTTTATCACAACATTCGGAGTCGGTATTTGGTCTCTACTCCGAATTTTGCTGGTTTTAAAACAATTCAAATTTGTGCCGTCAGAAACGTCCATGAATGCCCTTTGAACCATCATGTAAGCTTCAGATACATCTGGCAAATTTTGTCGACGTCCTAGCTCGTTCAGGAATTTAGATTTAAAACTCCAAATTATTCCCTGGTCTAAACAAACAAACTGATGTGCAATTTGGTGGCAAAAATAACAGCTTCACATTGTCAGGAGGCGTTGGAACCTTATGGAAAGCCACATTGTCAGCGAGTAGCAGTATATTTCTGCCAGCGTAGGCTTCACCGAAGCCTATCAACCATTCCTGAAAAAGTTCACTATTGTTCCATGCACTTTTGTTTCCTTGATAATGTGGAGGTACATTATTGTGGAAACATCTTGGCTTTTTTTAGTGCCCTTCAAAAATATAGAAATTTTGATCCCATAGACTCATGTTATGAACCAATCAGAGCTACGCCCGTCACACATTTTAGGATAGGATTTCAATAGAAAGACCCATACATGTAATCTATGATATATCTGGATACAAAATTTAGGAGCGATCATTATATCATTAATATTTATCAAAATCTATCATCTTACACCTAAAACTTTCTCATTAATATTGATGCGGGAAATAAAACTGCAAAATTAACACCTAAGCTGAACTAACCATACTCATTAATATAGAAAAAGATTTTCAATGACTAAAAAACTAAATTTACACAGAAATAAAACGGGGTTCAATTTATTAAACATCTGTTCTTCAAGCTGGGATTCAAACGATGGAATTGGACTTATGACTCATTGTTTGTTTTGTGACTAGAACAAGCACTTTTTGTAGAGGAAAAAACAGATTTTCGAGAAATGTTTTTTCGCTGAAAGTTATAAATTTATTAGATTTTAAATGACAATATTTCTGGTTAAATAGTATGAGATAATATGATATATTAGATGGTTAGAAAGAGAAAAAAATTCTGAATACAACTGTATAATTTGTTATCTATTTTATTTTTCAAGTTCCAATAATTGAGGTGTGCTTACTTATAAGTACAGAGGTTATATTATTATTTTAATGAAAAAGGGGTAGAGAGAAAAGGGTGATTTTTGACATAAAGTGCACAGTTCGTACTGTATTATCAAATTATAAACATTTCAAATATTATAAAAGAAGGTTTATTTGATAAAACCTTCTATATAATAAATCAATATAATCATCATTATTATCTCCGAACAATCCTCGTTCTCAATTAATCCTTGTAACATCAAGTCATCAACTAAGATTAAAGGTTGACATTACAGTAACCAGACTTTAGTTAGTCTTTCGTTGTGATGTTGAGAACAGCTCATGACTGCATTTAGCATGGAGATGTAAATTTGTGGCCTGCGACGTTGGAACAGTCTCATTCCACTTCCCTCACCCTAACGACTCGTTGTTCGGCTCCCACCCTGGAGTGATACGATTGATCCGTTAATCTGTTGTAAAGAGTCATTATGTATCTACTTACGAGTAG
>SSNU01003036.1:0-20217 GCA_012064415.1 Gyrodactylus bullatarudis
TTATCATACGTATGAGTTATTCCTTAGCTTCTGTATTTCACATCATAAGTGGTTACCTTAACCCCCGTAAAATTGCAATCCATGTTTCCTAAAAGGGGTTTTGAGCTAACATTTCAAGTGCTTTTGTAGTATTCTCAGTTTAAATTTTTTGAAATCAGCTATTACATTCCAATTATACTGGCCGTATTGAACTTTGATAAAAAATAACACTGGGGGAAATTAAAAAAAAAGTTTTGCGATAAATTTTGGCGAAAAACTGATTATAGTGTAAAATTTAACGCAGATTCTGAATCTGCTTCCAAAAATTTCCTATTTTTCAATTTGCGAAAAACCGAAATAGCACAATTTTCATAATCGGGAATTGAATAAATCAATTTTTCGACTTGATCCTTAGACATTTCAGAGTCAAATTTGATATCATTTGAAAGAGCATAAAATTCTCTATAAGACGCTTTCAGTTCAAACGTGCTTTTGGAATGGATCATCCTCAAAATTGGTCTTAAAGTTGAAAAAAGATGAAAAATTAGCGAAAAATGCCATGCACTTTTTTGTTTTTACCCTTCAACAGGCTATCTTATTTTGATAAAATCTCAAATTTTAATGGGGGAAAGAATGTGAAATTTATTTCTCTATCCAATGATACCTCGTATGACCATTTATCTTTTTTGGTTCAGAAGTTATTCAAGGTTTTTTCATTAGTGATTTCACTCAATTTTTCCCCATTTAGATTCTTACAATGCACTAATCTCGGTCTCAGGGCTTCATCCGCTCTGGGTTCGCAGATATGCATTTTTAGTTAAAAAATTCTCTGAATATTATTCTACAGCAGATAGTAATTATTCTCTCAGAAATGCGAAATATAAACTTAATTTTTTGTTGAATTCCTTTAATAAAATATCCTCAAAATAAAAATTATCTGATTGTGAAAACCTGACTAATCTTAAATTATTCATGTCGCACATCAGATCTAACCTGGATTATTCTAAGTCTCTTCTCCTTTCTTATCTACATTAAGTAATAACCGCCAGATGATTAACGATTTACCATCAGACAGTAGAGTTTATAATTAAAAATTTCTCTATTTTCATTGCCATTCTATTTAAAACATTATAAATCCACAAGATCAAAATAATTTCATGTTATTTATCAGATTTATTTACATTTATTTTGTGTGCATTATTTAATTTTTTTCATAATTCAATATAAGATTTTGTCTAACAAAAATAAATTGATAAAGAAAGGCGATGCCAGGTTTGTTAAAAGAATAGCGCTGTATTTCGTGGCATACTCTTCAGCTTTTACATGCCAGATTTATATACAAAAAATGACAAGAATGATGATAATTGATCTGATTGGACCTTCTTTTTGTTCACCTCCTTAGAGGTGAGTGCGTGTGTGCTTCTTTTGGTACTTCTCGGTTTTCTTGGTGTTGTTATTATGCGAGTACATTTGGTGGTGGGAGAGTTGCCATGTGCGTGTGTATACTGGTTCTTTGTACATTTGTATACGGTCTTTCAATGGAATAGACCATGCTAAACAGGATTTTGAAAAAAAAATTGCAGCCATATGTGCAGATTTTATGAAAGAGAAAATTGAATTTCCCTTCCTACAGAAAAGACATAACAGCCATTAATAGACTCAAAAGAAAAGAAGACATCATTGTAACAAGCCTAGACAAAGGGACCGGCCTAGCACTTATCAAGAAAACTACTTATATCAGAGAAATGGAAAAGATATTGAATGACACAACAAAATTCACTAGAACGAAAAAGAAGACAATTGACTACAACCCCAAAAACTTGGAAAAAAAGTGCAAAGACGAACTGAAACTGCTTTTAGCAAACAAAGTGATCAATGAAACCAAGTTCAAAGAACTTAGAGTCACAAATAGCAACCCAAATCGATCATACGGAAAACCAAAAGTACACAAAATGTCATCGGACGATGATCCAGAAACCATAAAATTCAGACCAATTTTAGATATGAGCCAATCAGCAACACACGGAATCGCGAAATGGTTAGCCGAATTATTAAAACCAATTCTCAAAAGTAAACATAGTATCAAAGACACCTTCGACTTTGTAGATAAAATTAAAGAAATAAACTGTCAAGACAAAGTGATGCTCTCTCTAGATCTTTATTCACCAACATTCCACTCGAAGAAACAATAGAACACATAGTATGGAAAGTCAGAGAGTCGAATAGCAATTTTCCTCTAAGAAGCACAACACTCAGAAGACTGATACACTTGTGTTGTAAAAATGTAGCCTTCTCATTCAACAACAGAATTTACAAAAAAAAAATGGGGTGACTATGGGATCTCCACTAGGCCCAATCTTAGCCGAATCTTTCATGGAGAAGATAGAGTCAGGAAATCTCAGACAAACCATAGAGAACGCGAAACATTATTATAGATATGTAGACGATACAATTCTTAAAGTCAACAAAAACGAAGATACCAAAGCCATATTGAAAAAATTCAACAATGCTCATAAAAACCTAAGTTTCACCATGGAAAAAGAACAAAATGAAGAACTACCTTTCTTAGATGTACAACTATCGAGAACCACATCAGGAGAAATAAAGAGAAGAATATATAGAAAACCCTCATTCACAGGAAAATTACTTCATTACAACTCATTTTGCCCACGAGAATACAAAAGAGGACTGATAATATCCTTGTTTACTCGTGCTAAACGAACAGTATCTGTGGAATTTTGGGAAGAAGAAAAAGAAAAACTAATATACATTTTTATAAAAAATGACTACCCCATAAATTTCATCAAGAGTACCTTAGAGTCCATAGAAGAGGAACGAAACATCAAACCTAACGAAGAGGAGAAACGAAAAATAAGACTATACATACCATTCAAAGGAGATCAGACCAGCTCAATATGCAAGAAAAAACTAAAGGAAAGATTCGACAAAACATTCCCAGACATTCCCTAAGAATATTTTTCATAACCACAAATATTTTTTCAAACCAAACCAAATATAAACTTGATCCATTGAAACATACTCACGTTGTATAAGTTCAAATGTTTTTGCAATTCTGAGTACATAGGACATACCTATCGACGTCTCGAAGAAAGGATAAATGAACATCTATACACTGGGACGACATCGGTCAGAGAACACCTGAGAGAATTTCCAGAAAAAGTTTCCCCATCAATTTTTGAAATCATTTACAAACAACCAGGGAAAATCTGACAGCTCTCAAGACAGCAGAGGCTCTTTTCATTGAAAAAGAAAAGCCAAAGAAAACCGGTGCGTACAGAAAGTAGCTATCAAACCACTAGTCCTACCTAGAGGAACTTTAAAAACAATAGACACGAATGAAGAGACCAGAGAGAAATAAGCTAATTACCAACCTTCAACCAGATCCAGACCAAGATTAACAGAAATTCCGGAACCGTAGTCAAAAACTACACAGGTCAGAGGATTGATAGCACATGGGGTCATGAAAAATTAAAAATTGCATAAATTGATTTTAATATAAATGTGGTCTTAACCCTTAAAGTTCCAGAGAATATTTTTTCATGACTCGCATTCCATCTTTTGTCTAGAAAAGGCTATCTTTGTAACTCTAGCAGATAGAGTTCAGGCGATTGCATATATGAATTCTACAGGTATGATTACTCGATAAAAGTTATCTTTCTTTTTATCTATGACTTTAGGAAATAAGTTTTCAAAAGAACGTTTTAAACAAAAATTAATTTTTCGAGAAAAATCAACTCTCTTTAAATTAGTATAGTGCGATTTTGACGAATGATAGAGCCAAGATCTTTGCGCATTCCAGTAGATTAATGAATTTCCTATCGAATGGGTGGTAAACGAAGTATTTTCTGCGTCTTGAATGAATAATTATGAGTTGCTAAAACGATGTGTGATAGAACTATCACTGTTGGACTTTAAGGGTTAATCTTTAAAATTTCCCAAGACTAAATATGATGGAAATTTTTAGAGGGAGCAATTTTTTCATCGAATTGAAATTATCTAAAAGGGTATGCATAGAATCGAAAAAGGACTTAGATACTTGGCTGAAAAAAATAATTCTTGCAAGTCCACATTTCGGGCTTTAGTTCATCCAGAAATCTGCCAAACTGATACAGTTACAATGGTTTTAAATATAGGAATAAATTCCATAAGTATCAAACATTCATCATATCAATTGCCATGCGAGTTCCTTCCCGAATTAAAATCAATCTCTTGTTGAAATCTGTCGTATAAAACTAGAACTGCCTCTATTGTAAATCAAATCTTTTTCTTCATTCTGTATAAGAAATAATTTATTGAAAAGATGAATGCGTATTTCAAAAATTAAGCGATTTAATCGAGGTCAAAAAAGCAGATCATAAAATTTTGAAGCAAATTTAGGAATTAATATAGTTAGAGAATGAAATTCTTCCGAATAGAAAAATTGTTTATTTAAAGAAATGGAATTCGTAAAGCAACTTGAAAAATAAATCTTACCCATACAACAGAAGAAATTGTAAACTTTATTATTTTCATTTAAGCGAACGTTGATTGCAGCGAATAGTCGAAAATAGCACTTTTTATCCTAGAAAAAATTAATCGAAAAAACTAACAGTTTCCAATACCTTCATAACAGACCAGCTGATATAATTTTTAAGACATGGTGGCGAATAAGAATGAGAACATTCAAAGTAGGAGTCTATTCCATAGCTTTGATCAACTTTGTAGCCAACATATCGACTTGGACAGTCCAAATACGATGTACTTCGTACTTTGGTACAAGTTGAGTCGTTTCTCATTTGCTGCATTATTGAATGAACAAAGTGACCATGCAATGATATCAAGAAAACAAAATTTAGGGTGATGATCATTTTAGAAATTATAAAATTTCTGAAAATTTCTACTATTTATCTACCAGAAAAGCTATTGTTTATTTATTGATGATGGTACTTGAATATTCTCTAATATTATTATTCTCTAATATTATACAGTTAATATCATACAAATTTTAGTGCTTAAATTGCTAACTCATAATAGAGACTTATTTTGCTATATTTGTGGGAGTTATTCTACCAAAAATACTTTCCCTATTAATACGAAGCATATTTATTTATATGAAGAAAAATTTGGTTTGCCTCTCCTGGATTTTGACAAAGAGTTCGCACCAAATAGTATTTGTTCTTCTTTTAACAACTCGCTTCTATACAAACCTACCTATGGCGTTCTAATTTGCATTGAGATTTTTATCAATATCAAGATTTTAATCAGATGTATTCTATGAGTAAGGGGATTAAGAGTATCGGTGATGAGAGAACAGATTTGTCCAGCGCCGTTCATTTGGTCAGCTTGAGTTGGCTTTAATGATCTGAAGCAAGATGGATGCCAATTCAGGAAATATGTAAAAACTCTCATGGATGCAGTAACCATTGCCAAGGTTACTGATCAACCATGATAAAAAAAGTTATCAAGAGGCCCTATAGACAATGAAGTTGTTCAGTTGTTATATTTGGTTGATAGTGGAAGTTTTATTAATCACGTTGCAAAAAAGGTTCGTGGAAGCACATCATCTTGTCAGTGAAACCCCAACATCATAAATATATGTATTTGGAGTTAGTGAGGCGTAGGTTGCAATTCAAGGCATTGTGAAGAATGTGAACATCAACTTCAACGTAACAAGTTGTGTAGGCTTCTTTCTACCTTCTGAGCTGGAAAAAGTCATACTAAATCGTGAGACGTGTTGAAGATTTACAGAATATCGAAAAATCAGAAAAAAAACTCATATTTTTCGAAATTATTTTAATCTTTATAACAATTTTCATTTTATTGATTAATAGTAATCATTCTGGAAGAAAAATTAAATTAAATTTATGTGGATTTAGACTAAAACGTATTTGAAATCAAAATTATTATTATTCAATTGTCTCATTTTTTTGATAATTCCTGATCAGTTTTTCCTGTATTCATTTTAAGACTAATCGAATCTGAAGTTTAATTCAAATTATTCTACAAAATACAATTGAATTTGAAGGTGATCTTTGCAATTAAATTGAAAAAGTTTCTACTTACAATGTGTTGAACAATATACTTTTCCTAAAGAATAATATAAATCAATTTTTATAAAAACTAATTAGCATGAAGATGAGAATATCCTTTTGATTCATTATTTTAACTCAAAAATTATTTATTATAATGGATAATATAGTCCCTGAGGTTTTTCCTGTTCGGCCAATCTTAGACATGTCGTCATATAATTTAACTAAATGGTTAATTGATATCGTGAAGCCTATTCATGCAAATTATGCTAAATATGTTGGTAAAGATACTTTTTCATTTTTTCATCAATTTAAGGATTTAAGGATTTAAATATAGGTCCTAATGAGATGGTCTCATCAGATGTAAGTTCTTTATTTCCTAGTATACATATAGCTATCATTAAATCTTGGGATATCATCAAGAACTACATATAGGGGTAGAGAATCTATCAAAACCTACACATATATTTACAAAATTTACATGGTCTATTCAGATATATTATCACTTCCAACATGATCAGTTATCACTTTAAAAATGGTATGTTCTATTAATAGATTACATAGATTTATCAAATTCGACATATACAATTCAACCAACTTGGTCTCTTTTTCAACAAAGCCGATCTAAGGCATGGAAAATATTTTATTTTTCTGAACATTGCAAAAGCTTTTGGTGAGTTTTCTTTCAACTATTCGAAATTCTCAAAAGTTTTTGTTGTGGTTAAGTAAAAGAACAACACACGTTATGTACCAAACAGGTAATTCGTATACTTACAGCATTTCAAACAACAAGAAAATGATAGGATAATATTTGTTAATATCGGGTCAAATTGCTATGTCTTCGATTTGTATTATCAATTTCGTCGATCCTCAAAAGTTCTGTAATAAATTTGACTAATGACCAAGCCAGAAGAATCAAAAAAATTTAAAGTAGATTTCTTTGTTCTCTTTTTCCTGAACTTAATTCGTACAATGCTCGCATCTCGGCGTCTGGCCTCAATCCTTTTATGGGTCCGCCGTTATGCATTTATCAAATTGTGGCAACTTCAACTCCATAAAAAGTATTACTAAACATATCCGATCTAAAATTGACTACACCCAATCTCTCCTATATCTTAATCTTCATTAAATAGAAGCAACCAGGTGATTTTCGATTTAATTTTTCAGATCAACTGCCATCAACAACTCAAATGCAATCAAAAACCCATTCATGATTTATGTTTCTTGACTTTAACCAAGACAAGATTTACTATTTCCTATAATTATTTTGTATAGCTTTATTTTTTAGATTTTATTTCTAACAAAAAAAATTATTAAATTCTACTCTTCATGTCAACTAGATTTAGTTGGAACTCTATCTGCATTCCCAGGATTTATTATAAAATTCACAAAAATCCCATCTGAATTTCAACTTGACAGATGTTAGATAGATATGTAATTTTAAATTCAAACTATCTAAGATAGTTTATTGCTTAAAAAATATTATCTATAAGATTCAATTAAGAACCATTTTTAAAAATTTCACTTCCAAACATTTCGCCGCTGGGATAGACCATGTTTTTTGATCAGTGCTTACAATCTTATCCTGTAAAATGAAATTTGAAATCATCAAGAGTTTAATTTACATAATTTCTCTCAATAATTTACATACCGCTTTGAACTCTATAGCATCTTTCTAAAAAATTTGAGCTCTTTTAAGTCATTCAAGGCTTAAATAAAATTTTGCACGACTCTATAATAAAGTGACTGTATTCAATTTTCGAATAAAGAATTTAGAATTTTTAAGTAATCCGCTTGTTTTTTTTAAATACAAAGTGAAAAATCAAGCTTTCAAAACCAAATTAATCAACTTTTAGTTAATATAAAGATGTGAATTCGTGATTTTCTTGTTTTATTATAATCTTAAAAATCAACTTTTGATTCCTTTCTCACTTTGAAATCAGCGACAGTACGATTGTGGAATTTATGTGAATAATTTGCCTTTCCTTTATACCATTTCGAAATGTATTATAAAATATCACCACTACTTGTAAGTAACACCCTATTTTTGGGGGAGAAATTAGACTTGATCCAATATTATCCTTGAAAATTTGATTTCAAATTCGATTTTTTGATGACGAAATTCGGTAAAAATAAATTCCAATCTGCATAGTATCATCTTAAAATAATCCTCTACTCAAAAGTACTGAGTTTATATTTCTATGATGATACTTACAAGTATACTCTTCAAAATAATATAGTTAATGAAATACAGTACGTATTGAAGAATTTTAACGTTAAATACTTTATTGCTAAAAAGTAATCACGGAGACTTTAATATATATTAAACCTTGTATGTCTTGGACTGAGTAAAGTGCGTTTCTAGCGAATGATATAGCTGATTTATTTGCTTATTCTAAGAGATTACCAGATTCCTTTTCGCGTGAGGGGCGAACGAAGTTTTATCCAATATTTAGATGAATTACTCAGAACATTTAAGGGTTGAAGAACTTTTCAGTGAGAATTAGCTATGAATATTTTAGCTAAAACGAACTGAAATTATCTAGGATACACAAGATATATGCGGTGTGTTCCCCTCTGCCCTTTTAGTACGTTTTAGCTAACAATCCTTAGCTAATACGAACTTAAGTATAAAGTCTCAGTGGACTGATCTTAACTTTAACCTCAGTAATTTTGAAAATTTATTTATTACATTATGTTTCACATTCAAAAGAACTCACTTGGAATTCCTCAAGAAAATACCATAAATTTTGATTGGAAAAAATTTCTGGTTATTAATGGAATCCATCAAATCTTCAAAAAACCATTTTATATTTGTTTTAAGCAGTAGTTATGTTAATTTTTAACAGTAAAATTGTAAGATTCTTGAGTAGAGTACCACTTTTCTTGGAAAAATGATCGAAATGGAAAGATTCACACCTTATTTTGTAATCAGAAGACACTGGGAAATTGAATTAAAAGTTTTACTGTAAACTCTAAAATATAATTTCGAACTCTGCACGTGTAAAAATTGAATTATTTTACTGATGGGTAGGAAACATGCTGAAGCTGGTCAAGTTCAATATATCTCAAAATATATTCTCTAGATATATTCCTAGAAAGTTTTAGTTAGTTTGAAGTACATGATTGGAACCTGAATATTCCTCTGCGTGTGAATAAGTATCTATATAAGAACAAAATCTTTTTTTTTCAGCATAGAACAGCGGAAGCAAAAATATTAATGCTGACGATAATTAGATTATCACAACACTATTTGTGAATCACTGGGGAGGTTTAATTGGTAAATCCATGCCTCATAATCTAAAGCTAGTTGATTGATATGAAGATGAGAATTTAGGAATCTTAATCTGTACTTATTTTTCTTTTTATGAAATACTATTTTTTGTTTTATTTGGTACTTTTTGAGGCCCTACTAATCACTGATTAAGCTTATTAATAATATAGAGGAAAAATTATATAAATAAATTCTTACTTCCTCAGACATTAGGACACGTTGCTTATGAAATAATTACAAAGATAATCCCAGAAGACTCACTGCTTCTCGAGTCATATTTTTTCTCTAAATAAATAAATAGAATTCTGATTAAAATTCAAAAAATTCTTATACATCTTCCAAGGGATAGGAAAATGAAATTACTTACAATGTCCTCCTGAAAAATGGAATTTTCATACGATATTGGTGGGAAAATTGATCAGAGGTAGGAAGATAGTTTTGTTCCATTATGGAATCTGAAATCTTTAATAAAGATGGATTTAATCGGAATATGACCGACCTTTTTCCAAAGCCTCTCCCAGACGGTTCGGTACTGAGATAGTCAATTACCTTCTTCAGTAGATGAGACGCTTGTAATCAGTACCGAAAAGTTTGGAAGAGGCATTGGAAAAAGGTTCCGATTAAATCTACTTTTACTAATTTTTATTGATTTTAGAGGTTGGTCGATTCTATTTGTAGTATTTACAGTTTCAGCTACCTAAGGTTCAAAAAAATTTCAAAATTTAATGAGCTCTGCCGGAGAATAGTTTCTCCTTCTTTTTACTTGCAATTTTGTTCGGTAGAGAACTGGTCTACATCTTAAACATTTAGTCTGGGGCAGAAACACTATTAGGACTATTAAGATGAATTTGAAAATGAGGTTGATAATGCTTGAATATAAAGTTGGGAGTCTGATTTTTTAAAAACTCAATTTTTTCATCAAAAATTCGTATTTGTAAAAGATTTTTTGGAATCCTACTCTTGTTGACCACTTCTAACATTTGAAGAAAAAATTTATTTTCATGGTCATTTTCCAAATTTCGATTTGGCACCAAAATCCCATTTTCTCGAACTTTGAACTCAAAATTTTTATTGATTTGAAAGTGGAATTATGATCAAGATCCCTGGATTTCGATTATCGAAATTTCATTGATTTTCAAGTAGTGAAAATGATCAAAAATCGAAATTCAGCTCCCAAACGATACTGAGTTTATGCATTAGAACAGATTCAACATATTTGATTTCTTTCACTTATTATGATTCTGAAAGTTTTCTTTTGACCACTTTCAAATCGATAAAAATTTTGAGTTTGAGAAAATGGGATTTTGGCACCAAATCGAAATTTGAAAAATGACCATTTTTTCATGAAAATGATTTTAAATCATAAAAGAGGGCAACATGGGTAGGATTCCAAAGAATATTTTACAAACTCGAATTTTTGATGAAAAATCCAAGTTTTTCGTAAAAATCATAGATTCCCAAAAATTCATATTTGCTTTATCTGCTTATAAACCATTAGATTAGTTCGATTTTCCAATATTTTTGGATGATATGATGATTGAACGAATCCCTTGCAGTAAATGTTTTATAAACAGAGAGTTTCAACAGATTTTAAAGGTCGGATAAGTCTTAATTTAAAGGGTTTACCTTGATCGCTTACCATATGCAGTTGAATTAATCTATCCTAAAAAAATAGATATTTGAATTTTAGCTTGAAAAAATTTTAATAAAAGTTGATTTAATTGAAATATAAACTATCTTTCTTTTCATCCAGGCTTATCCAGACGTTTTGGTACTGAGATAGTCAAGTAGCATAAGACACTTGTACTCCCTTCATTTTTATCTAAAGCTTACTCACAATTATATCCTAAGAATTATAAGAAAATCGATTATGGTGTAAAAATTTGCACGGATTCCGAATCTAAATTTTTGCGAATAACATAAATCAGATCAAAATTAAAGTGATACGACACGTTATCAAATATGTATAAACGAAAAGTATATCATTGGGTTAGAAGTAATCGAAGCAAATAGGATAGTCTGAAATTATATTGAGTATAATCAATTTATTGATCTCTAACCAACTCACCACTGTACCCTACACAATTTTACTCGAATTAATAAGCATTAAAATTCTAGAAACTTTTTTCCTCAAAATATGTCTTATTATTATTCAGTTGGTTAATTGTTGAATAAACGAGCACAAAACGATATGCCACAAATACGAGTTTGTGAATAGAGAAGGATATCAAACTAACCGTATTGAGTTCATATGGGGAGCAGCCAAGAGAGACGCTGGAAATGTCCGTAATAAAAGCAAAAATTTATTAGTTAGTCTTCTGATGATGTATTTATTCAACAGGAACAGTCCTGATAAAATTTTTCAGGCTACTCTCCATGCAATTTCAGAAATTCATACTTTTCAATAAATATATTTGATAGAACTTTCTTTTCAAATATTTGATTGACCTAGAGAAGTTAAGCATTTCGAAAATAAATTAACAAGAATAAAGATCTTATCTATTTTATTTATGTTCATGTTTACTCGTGTTTTATTATGTGAAATCACGGTCCTTTATTGTAAGAATGAGAGATTCTTAGATTTATTTCAAAGCATGATTTACAAAATTTTTCAACCAAAGTTTCAAAGAGCCTGATTACAGTATGAATTTTAAAAATTTCATTGATTAGCTGCTATTCAATTGAGAATTTTATAAATCATTTTCATATCAATTAGCTTCAAGTAGAAACTTTCAACGTACCTGTTTTAAAATATATTCTTCCTATAATTGAGAGTTTATTATATTTGGTAAATACTTGAATATTATTTCTTGTTATAAGTTCAACTGAGAAAAAATTATTTTTTTGACATCTCAATTTTTCAATAAAATTTTTAACTTGCTCCATACTATTCAGATAAATGCATTTTATTTGCATTATTTTTATTTAAATTTTAATCAATTCTTTAGAACTGAATTTTTCACAAGTTACGAATTCGTAATTTTTTTCATTCGAATGAAAAATTTATTAAATAAATTTTTTATAAAATAATACATTTAACTTTTTGTAACTGCATATGAAAATATTTACCTGACTGAGTTTAACTTTGATCTAAAGATTGTGAAAACCATTCTTTGGAAAAACTTACAGTACCTTCCTTTTTAGTAATCATTGATTACTAATCAAGATTAGACCATAAATAATTTTATATCGAATTGGTACATAAAAATGCTACTTTAATAAAACAAAGACAAGTAATTCTAATTTTAGTTTTGAAACTAAAATTTTATGAAATTGCCTTAATGAAAAATATATTTAAACTGAACTCGAGCAAAAGATTATAAGTAAAATTCGTTACTGAAATTTCAAAAAAATATGAGAGCTAGTGGTAAGCTTCGGGAAATTCCTGATACTGTAAATTTCTGCTAAAAATTTGCAGAAATGAAGAATTTTAAACAAAATTGCACTTACTTTTTAATACTATTATTTTTGTTTAGATTTACGTAAACTATGGTAATTTAAATTCAATTTAAATTTTAAAAATTGGTAGACGTATATCGAATCCTATTAGATTATTGTCAAAGAAAATAAGCAATGAGGAATCTATATGTAATATATGCTTACAGACCTTAAAAACTCCAAAAGGAAGTATCTCAGGAATGAAATATCACATTGAACATCTACATGTAAATGATTATAATTTGATTATGAGAACTGGGAAACATCCTAAAATGTATGTATCTGATGTGTCAAAGAAAAGATTATTTGATTATCTTGAGTATATAATAACATCTAAAGTATCCTTCAACTCTTTGAACAATGAAACTCTTAGAAACATTCTCGGTAAATCCCCGTCAACCAAGACAATTCTTAAAAATATCGAAAGTTTGAGAACAATTGGTGATGAAACTTTAGTAATATAAATAACTTTTATTATTCTAGAATTCTTTCATATCTGAAAAAATTGAATTAGGACTGAATACAGCAACATTTGTTTTTGATTGTTGGAAATGCCCCAATTCACAAAGGTTTATTGCAACAGGAATATTGCAACAGCATTGTTTTGCTCATAGGATCAATCTTTGTGTTGCAAAAGCTTTAAATGATCCAATTATTGATGAATTTATCAATAAGATAACCAAATTCATCAAAGAAATCAATAAATTTAATCGAAGAATTTTAGATGTTGCATGTAAAAACTTTGATAAAAAGATGATCATATTCCCATCTTATTGTCAGACAAGGTGGTATTCTTTGGAACCAGTGTTTACACGTCTAAAAGAATACAAGAATGTCTTTGTATATATCAGTACACACTTCGTGTTGGATTTCAGATCATTAAATGATTATGACTTTGAGACTATCGAAGAGATGTTTGATATTTTCAAAGAGATAAAACATATTACTTTGAATGTATGTGAATAAACCAATATTTTTATAGATAAAATTTTATCTAAAATATATTTTATTTTTACTGGATGCATGATAAAATCAACCAAGATTAATAACTTGATCGTAACGAACTTCATCAATATTTTTACTAAGGAAATATTGTACAGATTTCCACAACTTGGAGTTGATAATGACTATGAGGAGAGAAATACAGATGTATTTGAGTAAATTATGCATTATTTATGTTTGTAGGAATAGTGAAGACTTTGACTTATTTGAAAATAGAGAAGGAAGTATTTTTTCTGATCAAAGCTTCAGTCATATGGAAGAAGAAGAAGAATTATTGTGGGTTTAATAATAAATAGGTTTATATCGAATACAAAGATTTTGAACATTAATTCATATCATAAAATAACCAATTATAATACAGATAATATAAGATTCTTTCAAGAATGACATATCACTTTCTTTTCCAGATCATTACCAGGCTCTCCGGACATAGAAAGGGAACTTGAGGATGGCCAAAATACTTCCATTTTCTTCAGAAAGACATATGATGAACTGCTGAATTATAGCAATAATAAAGAAAATATAGAGCCTGTAGAAGATAATGCTCCTTAATTGCCTTCTACATCTGGTAACCAAAGATCAGAAGCCTTATTAGGCGACAAGCGGAAGATGTCAGTCTATGAATCGTCTTCCTTGAACATAAATGGGAAAATCTATAAAATTTTTCGTCCAAAATAAATCATTATTAATGTATATTACTTTTTCTCTCTTTTACTCTTTCGAATTCATCCAGAAAGTATAACTTGTACTAAATCATTAAGAGTCTTGTCCCAAATTGGGACTCCAAAATAATGATAATCATAAAATTATAATATCAGGCAACTAAAATATTGCTAAATAATAATACTGGACTTTAGAATATTTTTTTACTGACTAATTAGACATAACGCAGTGAAGTTTTACTAGTATTCACTAGCAAGAACCATTAATAGATATTTTGAAGTTTCGCATTTCCTTAAAAAATCTATAAATTGGAATCATTTGAAATTTATTTTATAGAATCAAAATTTTTCGCAGAATCAGGAATTTCCCGAAGCTTAGCTAGTGGGACTTTATTAACCAGATTTGTAATTTTGAACGGGATTATTAAATTTTGAAGAAGAAATATTTGGTTTTATGTAACTCTTTGAACTCACCTCAAGTAATTTCTTCAAATAAAGTTGGTTGAAATGAAGTTGGGAATCTATGATTTTTACGAAAATCTCGATTTTTTCATCAAAAATTCGAATATGTTAAAGATTTTCAACTTTTTCAGCCTTAATCTCAATTTGAAGATTATCGAAAACTAAGTATTTTTTCCTATAAAACCATACGTTTTCGAGTTTTTTCTCTAATCAATTACCAATTCATTTGCGAGAAGAACTCTTCAAATCTCTAAATTAACAAAAACTGCTGCACTCAAAGCTCTTCTTTTCAAGATTTACGCCAGACCAATTTGAGTATTGTTCTCCAATATGGAATCCATCTGCAGTTAGTACCACCATTAGTCTAGATTTAATCCAAAAAAGATTTCTTAAATTTTACCGTCGTTCACACTCATATACATCACTCATAGTTGATCTGCTACGTCATAGACGCCTGGCCAGATCGATAATACTTTGTGAGAATAAAAGAGAATAAATACCTTATGAAATCGAGCCGAAGTAATTGCCAGAACTCAAAACAGACCTAAAAGAATCGATCCCAAGTTTATCAAAAAAATGAAGCATATCTATTTACTTGATAGAATTCCATCTTATTTCAACGATATTTCTACAAGATTCACAAGCCTTGACAAAAAACTGTTTTAACTTTTTCTAAAAACTTTTGAATTACTTGTTTAATAAAATCTTTTTTGATATCTATGATATATCTTTTATATATCTTGTATACAAAATCTTTGAAAATGAAAATTTTTGAACACGCGCCAAGAATATTTTTAGTGAATAAAATTAAGAATTACTTTTTGCAACATTTTGAATTGAAATAGGGCCAATAGCAGAAATTCAGTCTTTTTAAACCTGTTGAAAGAAATTAGATAAATTTTAATGATTTTAGGGAAAGTGTGATTTCCGTAAAATCATAGATTCCCAACTTCATATCAACCAACTTTATATGGAACATCTATTTTGATTCAAAATTTTTGACCACTTACATTCGGTTCTTCTTCTAAAGTCGGCTACAACATCAAGTTAATGGGGATCTATGAACTTTTTGCTTTTGAAATGTCGCTCAGAGGTATTTTCAACTGAATATGAATCATCATAATTTTCCTTTTAATCCAAACTCTTTAAGACTTTTTATTGATTCATCAAAAAGCAGTCTTAAAGTAATTTTACTTGATAATACTAATATTTGGCTACCTGTTCCAATCGCTTATTCAAAAATTGATAAAAATGCTGGCTTGGAAAAAGTTTAATAACCTCCAAACGACTGATCCTACGCTAATTAAAAGGGCACCATTCGAAAGAAAATTGAACTTTACATTGTAATGCTTTTCAAAATTTCAAATTTTATTGAATCTACACGTCAAAAAAGAAGAAAAACACTCGAAAAATATGTATTTTTTGAAGGATTTTTCATCTTGACGCGCGTTTTTAAAAGCTTTGCAAAGCTTTACCCATCAATTAACGCGAAATTTTATCTTTTTAATGGGGATAAAATCAATTTCGGATTCCTATGTTTTCATACCAATAATATCAATTAAGTTCATTGAGATATTCAAAATTAGCAATTTTTGTTTTTTTGGTCATAGCGGCCAAAATATTAACGCTAGCGAAATTAGACTCCTGCAGAATGCCCAAAATCAGAACTGATCCTCAATTTTGAAATGATGCGCCAAATTATCATCGCGATACTCATGTTTATTTTAATTTTTGTAAATAAATAATATTTGTTTATATTCATAATCTGTTTTAAATTCAATACATTCCATTTAACTATGTCTGATAGTAATTCTTCTTGCAAAGAAAATTTCGATGGAAATTTATTTAATTTGGATGAAAATCAAGGACGCAAGCGCCACTTTACATCTCCTGTGGGTTCCCGAGGTGCAAAGGTCTTCAGAGTTAGCTTACCGAATCTCAATAAAAGTTCTTTACAACCATTGAAGCCTGAAGCACTCGGTTTGTCTAGTGGAAGTAATATCATACACTCGAGTCCTATCCAACGCAATTTGAATAGGTCAAATTCAACAAGTTTCATAGCACGCAAGATGCCTCTTTCTCAATCCATCAAAATTTTATTCCAGAATAGTTAAACCTGATCAAGATCTTATAAAATCTTTTTTTCAAATCACTACCCGTGTTATTTAAATTTATTTGGCCGGATAACTCACTTGAGTTTTCAAAACAGGACCCTGGTTAAATGCATAAAACTATAAATAATATTTTTGAATCGATCAACGATACATTATTTAGTCTGAAGATATTTTGATTTTATTTTACAAAACTATCAATTATCAATTTACTCAAGAAATTGAATTTGATCAAGATGACTTTTACGATATATAGGAAAAAGAATTTTGAAAAAATTAAATTTTTAAGAAAAACCTTGGCATTTCTTTGATTTCTTTGTCTATTCATAATCCTAAAAATCAACCTTTAATCACTATCTTACTTATAAAAATTTGTGGGTGTATTTTTCAAGCTATTCGACAAAAACCTGAGCTGAAAAAAAAAGTTTTCATTCAGAAACATCAATTTTACGATCTCACCGAAATTTAAAAATATTTTAACTTAAAATTATTTTTCAATATTAAATAGGGCTGGGGTGAGATTTGTAACCTCATATTAGTACCAACTTTTTCAAATAGCGGCTCAATTCTTATTACGCAATCACTAAAATCTGGTATATCTTGGCCATTTGGTGATTTTCCTAAGTTTTATCTTCAAAAATAGTAATCTTAGTATCAAGAAGGCCTTCATGGTAAATTTCGTTTTTTTTCGTGTTCGTGGGATTTCGTAGGAAAATGAGCAAAGACATAATGAAGAATGACTTTCACGCTTTAAAATTATGCAAAACATGATCTGAGTACCAAATTTTATCAGAAAAGTAAGTACTCTCGTGAATCATTCGGAGAAAGAAAAATTCATCCTGACCTATTATAATAATTATTTTATGATTGAATTTAAAAGTGTTTTTAGTTTTATTCACTAGGAAAATTTTTGTCATACTGCGTTATGATAATTATAATTATAATTATTATAATCATAGAATTGAAATTTTTATTCTCGTGCTTTCTTCGTTTCGACATCTTCCCTAAAGCTAGTCAATACGAAGATGTAAATGGAGTTCAAGAAAAACATGAAAATTTTCTGAATAACATGTTTGAAGTTCTCATGTAGTCTCTATAGCTATAGTTGATGGAATTTTAATAAACTGGGGATTTTTAAAAAGTCTCAACATCGAAGTTTAATTCTCAAAAAGTATTCTCTTAAATGTTCAAATTCGAGACTAGAAATGTCGAAGAAAATGTCTCTCAACATCG
The DNA here is from genome assembly GCA_012064415.1 of Gyrodactylus bullatarudis. Lineage (NCBI taxonomy): Eukaryota > Metazoa > Platyhelminthes > Monogenea > Gyrodactylidea > Gyrodactylidae > Gyrodactylus > Gyrodactylus bullatarudis. The sequence continues at coordinate 18,191 of SSNU01003036.1, forward strand.
CTCACATCAACAAAGTCATATCCTGTTGCCTGAAAAATATGAATTTCAAGGTTGAAAATTTAGAGTAAATTATTAGAAAATTAAAAATAAACTCCTCTGTTTAAATTATATTAATTATAATTCTATGATTTATTTTCTAAAATGGGCTAATCTATAGAAAATTTTTCCTCTCTTGTTTTTCTAAATGACAGAGAGACTAAGGGCTTTTTAACATCGATGAAATGAAAAGAAATGCCTTGCGGTGAGTTTTCAAGTAGTTGAATTAAACTAGACAGTATTTGAAAAAAATTCATGAAACCAGTAAGAGAATTCAAGGTTTTTTTCAAAAACTAGTTGACTAGCTAAGATAAGAATTTACAATTTTTACAATAAACTCGATATAAAATTAGGTATTTCGAAAATACGCCGAATTTCCACTATTTGAGCTTAAATTTATATCGATTAGTTAAGAAAAACTCTATATAACAAACTGAAAGAGCAATTTGACTTTTCAAATTGTGACAACGTCAACTCCATAAAAATTATTATGAAACATATCTGGGCTAAAATCGACTACTCCAATTATCTGCAAATCTTTGCAATCGATAAAATTTGGGGCTTGTTAGAAATTCATAAAAAAGGATGGAATTTTTTCAGAAATTTTTTCAAATTTCCACAATTTACTGGCTTATTTCATGATGGAATTCGAAAAATAAATTTTTTCCAGACTTTCTGAAGAAAAATATTAGTTTTTTGTAATAAAAAAGAAAATTCTTCATGTCAACTAGCTTTATATTTTTATCGATGCTGAATCATTCAGTTGGAATTTAGTTGGTGAAATTCAAGCATAAACAGTTGTAAAAATTTAAATTCATGTTCTTCTTTATTCTAAATCATGAGAACCTAAATTAAATGGGGATAACTTACACTTTCCTTCTCAACATCTCCTCCCTTTTGGAAATGCAAATGATACTATCAAGCAAACATACGTTTTCTTCATGTCTGTCATCGTCCTTGAGCATTAATTCAGAAGAATAATTCCAAGAATTTTTGATTAAAGTTTTGATGATTTGAATGAATAATTACAACTAACCTCTTCTAGTTCCTTTAAAAAATTGAATACAAACTACCAATAAAAACTAACAATAAAAAAATTAAGTCAGCACTTTGTCGATAAATTGGAACACAATTATTTGAAAAATATTTAGAACATTTTTTTGAAAACCTATTTTTTGAGGTCTTAGAAAAAAATAAAATAACTATTCATCGTAAAACAATAGCCGTGGTTTCTAATTTTTCCGTTTTATACAAAAACCCGAATGACGACAGCATAGATGTATGGGTGAAAGAAAAATTTCTTATTAACCTATATAAAGCTAATCTATGTGTTCAAAAAAACTATTCCTATAATCTTCAATTACCTTGGCCAATGTAAGCTTTTTCACTTTTCTCTCCACTGTTGCTATTTATTGGAGAGTTTTGGTGTTTTTTCAGCTTGCATTTTATTCTTATTTCTAAAATTTTTACTATTTCTTTCATATTTGTAAATTATTATTTTGAATGAACTTTTAACTCATATCATTTTTGAAGAATTACCACTGATGATGCTTCAAGAAATGTACATTTGGTTTTAATATATCTTCTTTCAATTTTCTAAAATATTTAGCTCGTAAAAATCTGAAAGTAATTTTTCTCATCAGGCAGATTCCGTGAGTTTAAATGATTAGAAGGATAAAGCGATATAACTTGATGATCAGAATTTACTATTTTCACCTATTTTCCCTGGATAATGTATAATTTATTGACAATTCATATCAATATCTTTCAAAAACATTCCAAAAATACAATCTTTTTTTTCAAACGCAATTTTTCTATAGAAAATTTCATTAAAGAGAGGGAAATTCCCAACATGAACAGAAAACATTTGTAATCATTGTAAATTATAATTTAAAATCTAATTTTCCTCATTAATAAACCGAAAAAATTCTATAATCAGTGAATATCTTTATCTAGAATGTTTTTGTGAGTTAGAAAAAAATCTTTCCAAC
>SSNU01000091.1:0-110643 GCA_012064415.1 Gyrodactylus bullatarudis
TCACAGTCGTAAATTTTATACTTATTATTGATTGATTCATAAGATGAGAGTAGAAAGGATTTTTTATAGGATTGATGTCTAAAGTTATAATTATGCTCGATCGGAGAAGAAGTTGCTAGGAAATTTTATACAATAAAAGCATATCTTCGAAGGTTGAAGTGGAAATGGGTAAATCCTCAAGAATCCTAGCAACCATTTGCAACTTTCTCCGCTGAGTAAACCTTTTCTTTCCGGTGATTCACAGTTTGGTTGCCAGCTCCTTCTGTTTACAAAGATCAGACTTTTAATCTCTAATGTAGTGCGATTCCGCTTTGCAAAGGACCTCTTCCCTGGCTTGATATAATATTTTGAAAATCGAGATGCTCCTGGATCGCTGAACCTTTGTTAGCTGCACTGAGGTGTTCTTTTATTCTCACCTTAACTGGTCTCAATGTTTGCCCAACATATGATGAACCACAGTTACATTTGAACAAATATATAACTCCTTTTCTTTCAAGCCAAGGCAATGAATCCTTGTTTAAATCAGGAATTAATTTTGTTGTCTTCCAATCCTCATAATGAATTTTTTTTCATTAAAATCAGAATAAAATAAAATTTAAGTTTCTTTCCCTATGATATTCATTTGCTTTCTATTTAGAAAAAATGTTTATCCATTGCGAAATAATAATATTCCTTAAACCAAACTATATTGAATTGTACAATCAAAATTTACAAAAAATTTACTCAAAATAGCACCGAGAGTAATGAGGGGTCCAAGACACACAAAGTAGACATAGAAGATACTGGAAAATACGATGATTGCATTTGCTTTCGGGAGGACATCCGTGAAATCGGTCGGAAATCTTTTGATGAATGGCTTAAAACTACGAGCTAGATGCACAAAGGGAGGACAAAAGTCCTGTTTGTATTTTTGCCAATAGTTTGGCTTTCTCGTCTTCTTAAGACCCATTTCTGCTGATTCTAATTCAGGTAATGCCACATCTGAATATCAAGAAATCAATCAATCTATTTTGTCTAGAAAATGATTTTTAATTAAACTACTTGTTTTGTTTTGGCTCATTTGATATTCCTTTATTTTTAGAGCCATTCCGGCCAATACTTCGCCTGATACTTCCTTAATCATGGGCAGTACAATTGAAGTATCAAGAAATGAATTTGACGCCTCCAGTAACTGCTCACCATTCGTTGCCCTGTAGGCTTCCGCTCTGAATTTCTAAAACAGAAAAATATCATTCACTCGCTATATCTTTTCGGACAAGAGGGTATTTCTTTTATTTTGTAAAACAAACTCTATTCTTCATCATGACTGCAAAGCAACGTCCCAATTCGTTGTAGGGCACATCCCTGTCAGAAGGACCCATACAAATGAAAATGAACCGAATTGGCTTTTTGACCTCGCAGAGGACTGGATCACAGATTGGATTCTCGAGACGAACCAGTTTCATTATCGGTCGAGTGAGAATGTTCAGCTCTCCAGTTAAGATAACGCATGATTCACAGTCCTGGTTGTACTAGAAAATTGTATATTTTTTCAGGTTTTCTACTTTCTTATCTCTTTTATAACCTTACATTGTTAGTTTCATCATCTTCGTTTACTTCGTAAGCCTTTGATAGAAAAAGATTAGTTTTAATTTATCAGGTTGATTGAAAACTTTTGTTGTACTCTGCAATAATTTATTACTATGATGCTTTAATAACTAACTAGGAGGTGTAGAATTTCTCTTTGGTTTTCTAGTTTTATATATCTTCAAGAATTTATGATATTCCAAATTTACTCATGAGTAGTAGAATGAAATGAAAAAATATCATAACCACAAATTCCTTATATGCAAATTTTAATCTTCTTCGATAAAAGTGATTACCTCATTATCGTAGGAGCTATTGGTTGTGTTCTGAAAATTACTCCTTGATTCAGATCTATATCTGGGGCCTGTCAATATTTCATAGAACATTTGCATTTCCATATCGGAGAGGAGAGCTCCGTTCTCCTTAACTCTTCCAGCAATCTCTTGTAATACAACTTGCAGACGTTTATGATTCATTTGAAAGAGTTTCAAGTCTAAAATTTTTAGGATAACATCATCAAATTTAATGATTTCCCTTACATGTATACATGTAAAAAATATAAACATAAATTATTCATGAATTTCATTTCTTGATTTTCCCTTCAAACTAAACCGGTTAGCTGATGAGAGTAGACTTGCTCTCGCAGCATTTTTTGGTTATTTAATTTGGTCTTTCATCTAAATTCTAAAGCTAATTGAAGTTAAGAGTCTATGATTTTGACAAATTTGATTTTTTAGAAATCCCTAAATGATTTTCCCTACATTAAATTTTTCGAACTTTGAGCCGAAAATTTCTATTTGAAAGTGAGAGGTTTTTCAAGACCAAAATTAGCCAAAAAATCAATCACGTTGAATCTGTTCTTATGCTTCATCTCGTTATCGTTTGGGAGTTGAATTTCGATTTCCTGGTCATTTTCCCTACCCTTGAACATCAATAAAATTTCGATAATTCGAAATCCCTAAAGTAAATTACCGTATTCAGCTCACTTGTCACCTTCTGTTCCTAAAAATTTTAGCTCAAAGTTCAAAAGATGGAAATTTGGCGTCAAATCAAAATTCTCACAACTAGCCATCTAATCTAGATCCAAAATCTCGATATTAAATTCCTTTAAATCCTTGAATTTGATAAAAAAAAATTGGTTCGAAAGCTGAAAAATGGCAGATCTTCAAGGTCATTTCTGTTTTTTTTTAAATCGTCCCTTTCTATTGATTAATTCCTACTGATTCTCAAAATTTTTTTAAAATGAATTTTTCCTTAAACCAGTGAAAGTGTACCTTTGGAATCGTTTACCAAAAAATCTTTAGAAAATTATGATAGTCTGATGAAAATATGAGATTTTTGTAAAGACCATAAATTTCCAAATTCATCGAGATATTTTCGACAAAAATTGCTTACATAATCACTTAAAACCTCAATGGTATCTTGGTTATTAAATTTTTGAGTCCAACCGGATCTTCACTGAAATCTAGATTCTCTAATCTGATGTAGAAATCTATAATTCGTGCATTTCTCTCTTGATTTCTAGTAAGGATTTCGCTTATAAACCCATAGCATCTTAAAATTCTAGACATCTGATTCTGGATGTTTGGGGAAAGTTTTTTGCATAGTATTCGATTGCTTCAAGCCAACTACCCCAGCAAGTGACAAGAGGTTTGGGAGGCTGGCCGATTTCAGCAAAAGGTTTTCTTCTCTTTTTGTTTCTAACTACAAGATCCTTGATTATAGCTGTCAATTCATCACACTCTTTGAAATAAGCCTTGACTTCGAAGCAGCAGATGTGCTAAACAGGTTCCATGAATTAAATGAGGATAGAGAAGGCTCAAAACACTCGGTTTCTTTTGATGTTAAATATGATGCTGCATCAGTTAATAGTAATAAGAAATTTTGTCGTTCAACTGACATTTTAGGAAGAAAATCATTGAGTATTTAGCAAGCTTTGTTTGAGTCAAGGGATTCTTGAACTACTATTGAATCCGCAAGATAAGACTTAGAAGGGTCGTCTAAAGTACCAATCTTAATGTTTACAATGTTCTTATCTTGTATGAAAGACTCGTCAATCATGATAAATGCATCCTTTTTTCTCTCCAGCTCTTCTTTTTGGACATCCTTCGCAATTCTCCTTGCTGTTGTTTCTGATGGTAAAGGAGACTTCATATCCACAAAGTTTAAGAAAAAAAATATAACCAAAAATATGACTTATCGACGTAGAGCATATTACTTATGACTTAAAAAAACCCGTCAAATTTTGAAATATCATTTCTTCAATGCTATGATTATATTTAGAAACCTCAGCATATTAACATATCAAAATATAAAAAATATGATTTGAGTTGCCCGAATAATTAATAACAGTCGTAGTAATTCATCAATCAAATTATTCTACAACTCCATCGTTGTTTAACGAAAAAAGTTTACGCTTTTGATACTTCAAGGACCACTGTATCCTAATTGAGGTAGATATTTTTCCTACAATGGGTGCTTGAGTTGAAGTTGAGGATTTTCGAAATAAATAGGTTAATTTTCACCTACATACACATAAAATCCCAGAATTAAATTAATGTACTATTGAGAAGTAGTGAGATGAACTAACATTCAAAGATTTATTAAACCCAAGTTGAATGAGCACATTATCAAGTATTACTGTTATTATATTATTATTAAAATTGAAAGAAAGAACTCACTTGACTTCATGTATGCCCTGAATTGAGTTATTAACTTAAAGTTCAGTGGAGATACGTGAGCTGCTGTGAATCGTTGGGATTCCTCCTCATAGTTTTGTTCAAACTTTATGATTCTCATCATTTCGGTCCAGTAGTACGACTGTGTGTTGAGGGGATCAAATTTACTTTCAAATTTTTCGAAACGTCGCAGCGTGTCAAGTTCCACGAATATTCGAGGGACATTGTTCATAGTTATCTTTATTTCATTCACATTAACCTCCTCATCATTCGACATTTTTCTAAAGTAAATTCTTAGTATTTAAAGCTAGTTGACATGAAGAATACGAAAAGTCAGGAAAAAAATTTATTTTTCGAATTCAATTATGACATGAACTGACAAGTTTTGAAAATTTCCGAAAAATTCAATCTGACCAAAATTAGGCCGAATTTTGAAATGCATCAAATTTCAACTTTCGAACCCAAAATTTTTATCGATTTCAAAGATTTAAAGCAGTTTAGTAATGAAATTTGGGACCAAAATTTGACGATGAATTCGAATTGGGCCGTGAAAGTAGAAAGGAATCTACTGTTTCCAAGAAAAAGTTCAACCTCATAATGATAATGACGAATTTCTGTGAATTTCTGCAGCCGAATAGGAATTCTTTGTCTAATGTTGATCTCGAATATCATTACTTAACTGGAGAAAAATATAAGGTTTATTGTAAAAAATAGGAAATTTTCATATAGGTTTAGATATAGGTTTTATATATATAATAGACCGATGATGTTTTCATATTTTTCAAATTTACATTACCAGCATCAATAGGTGAAATAATTTCAGAAACAGTATACAGTGTATATAAAGCTATTTTGGAAATAGTCTTCGCATAGGGTGAATCTGAGAGTCCATATAACTTTGATAAAAATTAAAGTATTGGAGTTAAAAAAGTAGATTAAAAATTATTATTCTTGAAATTTAGGTAATAATTAATTCTTTATTAATGATTTGTGATCCGTCAAAATATCCAGAAAAAATGATCTGAGGACCAAGGAGAGTATAAATGATTTTCATTGACTGTAATAAATCGAGCATGAAAAATTGATGAAATTTGATATTAAAGATCAAATAAAAGATGGATAATTTATTCTTAAAAATGAATTTTTATTATTGGGGAAAAATTACAAATTAGAAAGATTTCGCAAGTATTATTAAAACTTTCTGAAACAAAATATCAGTATTTGTTTTAATAAAATAATTTCAACATTAAAAAAAAATATTCATCATTTGGTTAACGATCGAGCAGCATGAAAACATAAAGACTCAGTTAGAACTATTCAAAAAGTCTTAAATGGAACTGTATCTGGAGGTTTTAAGTCAACTGGAAGAAAGCCAATATTTTCTGTAAGACAGAAAGTTGGCGGAAAAATGTAAAGCTTATTAATATAAAGTTGGGAATCTATGATTTTTACGAAAATCTCGATTCTATCATCAAAAATTCGAATTTTTTCCAATCCTACTCATGTTGCCCCCTTCTACGATTTGAAGAATAAAAAATTAGTTTCATGAAATAATGGTTATTTTCAAATTTCTATTTGGCGCTAAAATCCTATTTTTTTCAAGTTTGAACTCAAAATTTTCATTGATTTGAAAGTGGGACTGTGGTCAAAAGATCATTTTTCAGGATCTCAATAATAAAAAAAATGAAATATGCTGAATATGTTCTAATGCATAACCTTAGTATCGTTTGGGAACTGAATTTCGATGCTTTGATCATTTTCACTACTTGAAAATCAATGAAATTTTGATAAATCCCTTAAAAATAGTGAATCATTCGGAAATTTATCGGCAATATTCGGCTTTCTTGTCTAATTCTGATCCTAAAAAACATCTTTTGACTACAATCCCCACTTTCAAATCAATAAATATTTCGAGTTCAAATTAGTACTGTATGTGGACATCTCAAAAGCCTTTGATAAACTTCCTTTCTCTAAAATCCATGCCGCTCTCATAAAAGCCAATGTCAACCCAATCATCATAAATTGGACTATCAATTTTCTCACATCACGATCTCAATTCGCAAAATTTAATCAAGAATGTTCAACTCCTCGCCTTATAACTTCCGGTGTTCCTGCCCCTTTTTAATCTCGTATTCTCAAAAATTCAACCCAGCAGCTCTCAAATTACTTATTTCAAGGACTACCACCATAGTCAGATTAAAGCACCAGATCAATCTCAAAACTTTTGCCAAACAAATTGCCAACTTCCATTTCGAAAAAATCTCAGGTGACCACAATCTTTTTAAAAACTAAAACTTTCAATTCAATTTAATTTCAAGATTCATTCTGTATTTATTTATTTTTTCACTTCGATATAAATTAAATAAACTTTCAATTACAAAAAGAGAAAAAAAGGATTTTCGCGCCAAATCGAAATTATAAAAGTGACTTTTTTTTCATATGAAATTTTTTTTCAGAATTTTTTTCTTCAACTGGTAAATGTGGGCAACATGAGTAGGATTCCCAAAAATCTTTAACGAATTCGAGTTCTTGATGAAAAAATCGAGTTTTTCGTAAAGATCATAGATTCCCAACTTCACATCAACCAACTTTATAAAGGAATATAGTTTTTCAAATCTAGTCTATTAAAAAGTTGAAATCGACAAGCGTTACTTGGAGGAATGTCGATTGAAAATTGTTTCACTCACCCAAGGTTCCTTGATAAATCCAATTTGTTCTCGAGGGAAAGAGTGCCTTTTTCGAAATACCACTTAAAAGTATATTTGACATTGCTTGCAATCTGATTTATATGAATTTCTGCTTCAGTCAATAATCAAATGAACTCCTCCATAACACATATCTGACACATTATTCAATAAACGATAAGAGAATAAATCATTCATCTACACCTGTAGTTAATGTGAAGATGGGTTCTCTGATCATCAAAATTTCATCGATTTTCAAATAGGGGAAATGATCAAAAAATCAAATTTCACACGATTATGGGTTGGTTCTCAAAATTCGATTCACCATATTTGATTACTTTGACCAAAATCCTAAAAATCAACTTTTGATCAATCTTTCACACTGAAATCAGCAAAAAAATTAACTCAAATTTCAAAAAAATTGGAATTCAATATATTGGTGAAATCGAAATAGGGGATAATTGGTTGCAATTATACGGAAAGAGAAGAAGACTTTCATAAATTATTGATTTAGCAGATGGTTAATTTCAGGTTGTTTTTTTTCGTGTTTGATTTTCCCTATAGGTAATCTGATTGGTTTTATGGTTTACTCAATTTTTAATGGTTTTTTAGATCTGGACCAATAGGAATACCAAGGTTTTTAGATAAAATTGAAGAGAGTTCAGGTTACAAGCGTCTCATCCACTGAAGAAGGTACTTGAGTATCTCAGTACCGAAACGTCTGTAAGAGGCTTTGGAAAAAGGTTGGTTATATTCCAATTAAATCTAGTCTTACTAATTTTTATTGAAGATTTCAGATTCCATCATGAAACAAAAAAATTTTCCTATTGACTAACTAACTTTATTTTACGTGTCACAAAGATAATCTAAGAAGAAGAATTGTATTGATAGGTGAAATGATTTTCAAGCGTCATTCATCACCTCATTGGGTTTTTGGTCCTTTGAAATGATAAGAGTTGAATTTTTTGCACTCACGTAAACTGGTAAACTGTGTAATAATTACACTCTTTTTTTGTTAGACAAATCACTTATATCTCTATAAAAATAGTAATTAAAAAAATAGATTCTTCAATACCAATCAGGTCGATACATAAGCTCAAATGAAGCTATATGGAGAATATTTTCCTTTCCTATCCATGATCGATATCCCAACAGCCTCCATTTTTCAGTACAGCTAGAAAATGGTCAAAGATTCTAAAGCTAGTTGATATGAAGATGAGAATTTACTATTATTTTTCTCCGGGTTCACAGAAAAAAATAATTTTTTGAATTCTAAAACGGAATGAGCTAATAAGATGTTGTTGAACCAAAAATTTTCATTGATTTCGATGATTCCAAGCAGTTAAATGCAGATACTTGGGCTAAACATTAGACAAAGAATTAAAACTGTAAGTCAATTCTGATATAATATTGGTTAAATTTAATAAAATGTTCTTCTTTGCCCACTATGATTAAGATTTAAGACTTGTCAAAATCTTTTGATGAACTTTTTGTCATTATTCCCAAGATTTATGATAAATGAGAATGGATTCACAATTGAGACATTCATGAGTTTATTGCATCATACGTGACTTCTAGCCTAGTTCTAGTTCAAACTTCATGGTTGATGACAGAGAAAATACCAGACAAAGTTTATTTTAAATATGCCAATATATGAGGTTTAATTCAAATCCTTAATGATAAAATCCATGAATATACTTGCTAGTAGATAGGGGAAGTATAATTTTAGTTAAAGCAAATATCAATTTTTATTGATCACTGATCATTGATTAAATCTGAAAATGTACTTGTTTAAAGAAAAATAATTCAAATCTGTCAAGTTGCCCACGTTTCATGATAGTCATTGTCTTCTTCATCACTATACTCATCCCTCTCCTTGCCGGAATACGAGGCCAAGAACCTCTGATAGTGCTCAAGGTTCATAAACTCTGTTGGGTCATCGTCAATGGCCCTTTTACGATTCACTTCCCACATTTTGTCAGCATCGTTTGGCTTTGAGGCCTGTTCATCTGGGAATATCGAGATTGAGTCCAATGGGTTGAGAATTTTGCCCTTTTGCTTAATCACGGAATCATCACCGGTCTTATATTTTTTGTCAAGCTTAAACGAGAAATATTTTTTTTGATTTCAAAAAGTCAAAAACTTTGTTGTAAATATTTTAATATTCTTTGAATTTTTTGGCATCAGAGTTTATTCTATCGGTTCCATCGAAAAATAAGACTAAGAAAAGTTTGGACTCGAAAATATTTCACAACGTTAAAATTTAATCAATTTTTATCGAAAAATTCTATAATTTTCAAAGAATTTACATCAATAATTTACTTTGTTTGACTATAACTTTGCTCGCTTACTACCTCACTATGTTGTCTTCTGGCTTGTGTATTTGTCTATCTGTAGAAAAAAGGAAAGGGGAGAGAAAGGTGTAATATATTTCTTAAGGAGTATATTAAAATTATAGTGATTGTTATAGAGATCAGAATTATTAGAGTAATAACTCTGATAGTATGTAATTCATCACTTGAAGGAAAATTAAGATTAGAATAAAAAAACATTTAGATTACCCTGATAGTTTGGACTCATACAAGAGCCAGAAGAAGAATACCACATGTATTCGAAATATTGAGTCCAAACTATACAGACCAATACAAAAGCCAGAAGAAAACATAGTCAGGTAGCAAGCGAACAACAACAAACGAGAATCTAAAATTATGGGTAATAAACCACTTTTCTGATATACGAACCAATATTCTTTCGAATAAAACTATGACTTATTAGTATCCTATATTAGTGATGAATCAATTGAAGAATTAATTTTACCTTGTGAAGATACTTTGCAAGCCATAACCAACGAGGTAGTGCCAACTCTCTGACAATACCATAGATGAAGATGACAAGGGGAAAGACCAATGAGGCTGCCGATGCTGTCGTAAATTCCGAGACAATATTGAGTACAACGAGAATGTTGACGAAAAACAATTCAATCAGGGTAAATATTAGAATTCGCTTGGTCGGAAGGCCTCTAATAAAATCCCAGTCATTCCAGTGCTTACGTCTCTTGAGGAGGGTGACACATCGTTTCACAAAGGTGAGCTCCCTCAGGGTCATTACACCCATGTAGAGGAACATGCCGTAAAGGGCGGCTAATGGAATCCATTTGAGTATTGTACCAAGGCATACAGAAAAGGCAACGAGAAGCCCAACAACTGCTGCAGAGACTCTCTGCTCAACTGTACCCAGAACTCTGCAAAAATAAATCAGTACATTTATTGAAAAGCTGACCGATCATTGTATACACTGTTCATTTGAATGATCAATGTAGAAACTGATTTTGGAATCCAGATCAAAATGCAAACCTTCATACTTAGTGTGAAGAAAAAAACTGCATAAAAATATGATCATTTTTCAAATTTTGATTTGGCGCCATAATCCCAATTTTTCGAACTTTGAGGTAAATCGTTTTATTGATTTGAAAGTGATAGAATGGTCAATAGATGTTTTTCAGGATCAAGATTAGACGAGAATATCGATTATGCTAAATCTGACCTGAAGATTCACCTCAATATTGTTTGGAAGTTGAATTTCGACTTCTTTTGACCACTTATCTGCCACTTAAATTTTAATAAAATGTTCGAAAATTGGTATTCTAACGATAAATCAAAATGCCCTCGAAAATGGTATTGAACTGTCGAAAATTTGACGGTGATATTCCGCTTTCTTGTTTTATTTTAATCCTGAAAATTTCTTTTGATCATTCTCCCAAATATTTTTCTTAAACTTCTTTAACTTTTCATCTACCAAATTTTTTACCGATTCTAAAGATTCAAGGGAATTAAGTGTTGATATTTTGGATCAAAATTTTACGAATGATTTGAATTTTGGCCACAGAAATTCATCATAGTTTTGGGAAATCGAATTTTCCAATCTCCACCAAGGAAAACGACACAAATTTTTTAAAGGTTGACCGTTTCTTGAAAAATGCCGAACTTCTGTGAGCTACTCTTAGGAAAGGGATACTGTAAATTATTAAAAAATAATGTATTAAAATGTACTAAACTGTTGCAGATTGAGGAATATCAATAAAAATTCTTTCTTTATGAATGTTTAACAAACATACCTAGCACTAACACCTGGAGGAGGCTTTTGTTCAATAACTGCCAAAGCTGTTATATGACTAACAGTTCTCACTGTTGCTCCAGACATAAATGGCCATCCTATTGTCCCACTGACAATTGGGAAAATAACCAATAGGAATAAGAAATCAATTTCGAATATTCCCTTTTTGACAGCCTTGTTTTTCAGCGCGGTAATTCTAAAAATACACCCACAGTTAGAATATCAGTATTGTGTCAGGTCTGTAAAAGTGACGAGAGTGTATACGATACTTATGTGCCAATTATATTTTTCTATCAGAATCTCAGATTAATTCCACTTCGAATTTTCCCTCTATCATTTCAGGAAGAGGCTTTAGCAAAAAGGACTAAAGCAGCAGTCAGTCAGACTCAAATTTAGTATCATTATATTCAGCTACTGCATCTGAAAAAAATATGGCTAAAATTCTAGTCAGCTTATCATAGTTTAACTATACTCCTCGAAAGAAATCAAGGTAATAACTCACCCATTTAGAGCACCTTCAGTAAAAACCAATACTGCTAGTGCCAAACCGATGGGAATACAAGTCGAGTGTATACTATTAAACTGATCACTTGTCACTATGGCTTCAAAATTGACTGGAGCTATCCATAGAGAGGTGTCAATCTGATCTGACGGTGGTATCGGGAGTGTGGGCATTCCGTATGCTCGGAAGAAAACTCGTTCCAGGAATACAGTCAACAGGATTCCTAGTGGTACATTAAAGGCCCCTAGAATTTTGCGAACCTTTGAAATGAATAAAAAATATTCTTTAAAGATTCTGTCGCGAACAACTGAATATGAGAAACTCTTTATTTCTACATCTTAGGAACAGTATTCTCATCGTTTGATGGTAATGTTAATACCTTATTTAGTGAAGCAGAAGCGAATTTTTTTCTCCCCACTTCCTTGAAAATTCTAAAAAATTGATATTTGATGACAACCGAGGGTGTGAAAAGGGTTGAGAATTTTGCAGAGTACATTTTGTGACACATGATGCCCATAACATGAAATTAGTTTAACAAGGGAATCTAGCTCATTTTCTTTCGTCATTATCTCATCAGACGATTAGTTTTTTTAACGCTTCCGGTATATTGGATTTCCTTTTTTACCAATGCTTAAAAAACTAAAGTTATTACTATTTATTTTCCTTCTGACACAATACGTAACTCAAGGAAACCCAATTGCATCTCAGAGGTGCATTTATGAAACATATGAATAACCTGATGATTGGCCAAGTCATATATAGTATATATATTTTAAGAAACCTATCAGAGAGTGAGGTTTGTTTTTGCTCAGAAGTCTTATTTGACTTTATAGAATGAATTTCTATGAATTTTAATAATAACCGCCTACTTATGGGTATAGACAAAAGATTTATTCTGAAAACGCTCACATTTCGTATGAAAAAGTTTCCACGTTTGATTGAGTTCAATGTCAAACAAAACAATGCCATTGTGAAGCCAAGGAATAGAGTAGCACCGGCAATTCCATTATTTCTGATAAGTTCAACTTTGCCTTCAATAATTGTAATGTTTGATTTTGAGATATCCAAAGCCACCTCGGATGGATCGTAGGCCTTGATGAGCTTAATGGTTGTAGAGAAACATATTTTTATAACAATTTACCTTAAACATGCTAAAGATGGCCTTGAGGGCGAAAAAGAATCCAATGAAGGAGTTGAAAATCTCCTCAAGGGATACCCTTATATGCTTGACAAGGGCAGTAATGTTGAAGAAGAAGAAGAGGAAACCAAACATGGCACCATAGATTCCAACCCAGAATCGTAGTATGGAAACGTCAAGATGCTTCTCGTTTGCTGTATTCAGGATGGATGCCTCGATTATAAATGTTGGTGCAGTTAAGCCGATTATGCCAAGAGGCTGACCTCCGAGTAGGGTAAAAATAAATTGTAATATTCCACTGCCAAAGATGACCGTTGTCACTGATAGTTTCGGATGATCTGAAATTTCAAATTCGAATTAGATTTAGAACAATTAAGAACATGGAAACAGATTGGACCGTCACGTGATATTTATTAGAGTTATTTAACCCTTTCGGTGCCAAGATTATTTCACCATTTTTAATAAAAATCTCAAAGTTTGAATGTTCAGGGTTAAAGTTATTCATTTTTTATCGCTATAAACAAAAGAGATGCTTTTGTATTCATTTAAAAGTTTCTTGGCCATCTTGCTCAATTGATAAAAAATCTTTACTCACTCAAAATTGCACCAAGAGTAATTGCCGGTCCCAAGCATACAAAATACAAGAAGAAAATGCTCGTAAAAACCAGGGATGAATTGTGATTTGAGAAGGCGTCTTTAAAGTCTGATGGATAACGCTTCTTAAAGTGCCCAAAGCTGCGGAAAAGTTGAATGAATGGAGGGAAAAAATCATTGATAAAAACCTGACAACCGCTAGCTGGACTCTTTTGCTCCTGACTAATTGATTTATCAAAATTCTGCTCAAGTTGTGTCACTGGGGATTTGCAGGGGATGCTGAGATTTCTTTTCGAATCTATCAAGAGATTCTTTTGGTATACTTTTATCTGCTGAGCCATTCCGGCCAATGCTTCTGCTGATGTATCCTTGATCATTGGCAGTACAATGGATGTCTCAAAAAATGAATTCGATGCCTCTAGCAACTGCTCACCGCTCATTGCCTTGTAGGCTTCAGCTCTGAATTTCTAAAGTAAAACATTACGATATTCTCTTGCTATATTCTTTCTTTGGAAACAAACTCTATTCTTCATCATGACTGCAAAGCAACGTCCTAATTCATTGTAGGACACATCCCTGTCAGAAGGACCCATACAGATGAAAATGAAGCGAATTGGCTTTTTGACCTCGCAGAGGACTGGATCACAGATTGGATTCTCGAGACGAACCAGTTTCATTATCGGTCGAGTGAGAATGTTCAGCTCTCCAGTCAAGATAACACATGATTCACTATTCGTTTTCAATGCATTCAATAAATTATTGTTAAAGTTTTCATTGCAGTTGTGGCTGGCTTTCTCATGTTCAAACTTTAGAGACATCAAATAGTGATAAGTTTGGACTGTATAAAATTCCAAATTAATAACATAGAAAACTGATCAATTCTCTGGATAATGACTAGCCAATTTGTTGGTATGTCTATTTTCTCGAGTTATTGATCGGTTCTCTCACTTGATGATCTCACTTGATAATCAAATTCATGATTCATGGTTTCTCACACTTACATTTTCAACAGAAATCTGCTTTTCTTCATCTTGATTCTCGAAAGCCTAAAGAAATACTCAATCAAGATATATGCATTGGTTATCACCAATTCTCACCAAGTTTGACTTTTCATAACTCCTCTTGCTGTTATTATGACAGGAGATGGGATAGAAGCTTTTGGAGCATGACCTCGACCGGGGTGCAATGAGAATTTCATAAAAGATTCTCTTCTCCAAATCAGACAATAGGGCTCCATTTGCGTAGACAACGTCGGCCAATTCATTCAGGATATTCTCAACGTGCAGCTGTTGACTGAGGATGATTTTCAAATCTACAAAAAGGGGAATCGTGATTCTGTTCACTATTCACTCACGTGAACTCAGATGAGTTCTAAACTCTAGGAGTAACTTGAAATTTAGCGGGGAGACATGGGCTGAGCTAAACCGTTTCGCATTCTCATCATAGTCCTGTTCGAATTTGATAATTCTCATTTTCTCGATCCAATGATACGACTTGGATGCCAACGGATTAAATTCATGTTCATTGTCACACCGGAGAGAATCCAACTCGACAAATATAGAGGGAACGGTTTTCATATTCAACTCGAAATCCTTTTCTCGGTTCTCCTCATCAGCTGGCTCTTCTTCCATCGACTCTTTGTCAATTGTCTTCGTCATCTCCATAAAATATATTTATTTACAATTTACAATTCGGATTTGTCATGAACTAATCTTTTTATTTATATACACTAGAATAACCAATCAGAACAACTCATGAGTAATTCATCCAACCAATGAGAGTGATGAATGAATCCTTTTTTAGTAGCATGATTTTAGTGATTATTATTTTGTTGGCCATTTTGCCTTTTCTCAGCTATGTGTATGTCACTGTGTATTTTTATGTTTTTCTTTCTGCAACCAATTAAATCATAACAAATATGCACTTGTTTATCTCTTTATTTCTTTTAATAATAGAATATTTGAAAAATGCATTCATTGATTCCTGCGTTGTGTGTGCATTGAGAGCAGAAAGAGATGGAACTCGATTGATATTTTGACTTGAAATTTGATCATTTTCTCTTGATGTCTCTCTATCTTTTGACTGATTGTGGAGTTGAGTAAAAACTTTTTAGTTGTTCATCATTCTATAGATTGTTTTGTAGTGAGTACACCCTGGTGATAACACACATGTCTTTCTCTCTCTCTCCATCATTTTGGTTTGTCTGAGATTATTCTAGTTTTGTCATTTTGACTTTTTCTAATTTATGTACTTTTTTTCAAATATAAAAGTTCTTCTTACACTCTTCAAATGACGTAATGTGGACTAGAGTTCTTCAGATTCAGAAAGATTCCGAAAATTTCCGAATCGCCACAATTCGACTTTAGATATGAAGTAAATAATAATTAAAAGGTTGAGTGCTTGCCCAGCGAGCATAAGATTCTTCGTTGAATCTGGAGAACGAGTTATGATTCATAAATATGATTCTCTGTTTAAAGAATTCGGAAAAGGTCTTCGTTTTCATGAAAAAGGTATCTTCAACTTCACAGATATTGAGTTATCTAAGGAGCAGAAAAAAAACTTGTCTCTTGGCCCTAATTTTTTTATTCCTAAAAGAAATAATGAAATCGAAGACAAGGCTGCTATCGAACGTTTAATGTATGAACTTGGTCTTACAAATAATACCAAGAATGATGCCAACACAGAGAAGTTTAAATTTGATCTTTTAACTATTTATAGAAGTTTTAATCGTAAACCTCTAAGGTCTAGTTTACTAACTCAAAAACATTTCTTAGCTCTCAAAGAACTTAAATCCAATGAAAATATCTTCTTAACTAAGCCAGACAAGGGAAAGGGAATAGTTATAATGTATAGAGAAGATTATTTTAAAGCAGGGTTAGATTTCCTTTCGGATGAAAGTAAATTTATTAATACTGGGCAAGATAGATCTACAGATTATAAGGAAATGGAATCCATGGAATGTTCCATGTATAAGATAGCAAAAGGGTTGTATGATAGCAATATAATCTCGGATAAAACTAGAAGTTTTATAGCTAAGAAGCATACCAGGATGTCTAGATTATATCTACATCCTAAGACACATAAGATAGTGGACAATATTGTTCCAGAGGTATTTCCAATAAGGCCGATCTTGAATATGTCGTCATGTCCGCAACATAATTTAGCGAAGTGGTTAATTGATGTATTAAAGCCAATACATACATATTATGCTAAATATGTTATAAAAGATACTTTTTCTTTTGTCGATAAAATTAAAGATTTAAACATAGCTTCAAATGAAATGATTTCATTAGATATAAGTTTTTTATTTCATAGTGTTCCTATAGAGGAGACCTTAACAGTAATCAAGTCTTTTATTGATGAATATGGTGGTTTTGAAATGGATAGTAATGCAATAGCAAATCTTGTAAAGATATGTTGCACTAATGTTCCTTTATCTTTTCAAAATACTGTTTTTATTCAAAAAGACGGTATAGCTATGGGTTCACCTCTAAGTCCTCTTTTAGCTGATATCTTTCTAGGATGGTTAGAAATTACTAAAATGTCAGAGATTATCAATACTTATACTGATGTTTACATCAGATATGTTGATGACACATTTATTCTGATGAAACCTAATGCTATTATAGACGATTTTTCTCCAAAATGAACTTGTTTCATCCTAATATTAAATTTACCATGGAGAAAGAATCTAATAATTCTTTGAGTTTCTTAGATGTAAAACTAACCAGAAAAGAAGATGGATCAATTACAAGAAATATTTACAAAAAGAAGACGGATAACGGCAAATATCTACATCATGCCAGTTTTAGTCCTATTTCACAGAAAGGAGGTTTAGTAATTGGTCTAGGAAAGAGGATTAGAAGAATAGCAAGTCCAGAATAATGGCCTAATGAGATAGAGAATTCAAAGTTATGCCTAATGGAAAATGGTTACCCAGCCAGATTTGTGGACAAATTCATCAATAGATCTGATATCATAGACGATGAAACAAACAACACAGATGAGGCTGAGAAGACTACAATTTTCATGAAGCTTAATTTTAAAGGTGACGGTTTTAGTAATGATGTTAGGAAAAGATTGGTTAATCTCATCGATCAACATTACAATAATATACAATTGAAAATTGTATTTAAAACACAGAGATTATTCAATTTGGTCCATAAGGATTTACTTAAACCTGAAGAAAAAACTCTATTGATTTACAAATTTCAATGCACTTGTGGGCCTTCATATATAGGACGAACTATAAGGAAACTTTCTACAAGATCCAGTGATCATTTGAAGAAAGACACAGTGGTTACAAGACATCTTAAACAAGAAAATCATACTGCCTCAACTTCGAATTTTTCTATTCTTTACAAAAATCCTGGTGATGATAGCATAGATGTATGGGTGAAAGAGAAATTCTTTATTAATCTATACAAACCAAATCTATGCGTTCAGAAAAATTATTCCTACAATCTTCAACTACCCTGGCCGATGTGAGCTTTTTCACTTTTCTCTCCATTTCTGCTATTTATTGGAGAGTTTTGGTGTTTTTTTAGCTCACATTTTATTCTGTTTCTTAATCTTTTACTATTTCTTTGAGAATTTGTATATTATTATATTCATTGACTTTTTAAAATTCTATCATTTTTAAAGTGACATTACTGATGATCCTTTGAGAAATGTACATTTAGTGATTTAATATATTCTCTTCCAACTTTTGAATTTTGAATCATGAACTTAAGAGGATTCTCGGACGTTTATGAAAATTTTCGTGAATATTTAGCTCGTAATAACCATAAATAGGTCCAGAGAAGATCCTAGATACCCTTAGAGATGGTTCTTGCGAAGAGGAAGGTATCAAATCTCTTCAAGACTTTCATTTTTTCAACTTAAAAAAAATTCACAAGATTATCGAAAATTATCTGAAGAACCCTAATGTGCACTTTTTTTGATTTTATGACCCCATTTTGATTAGTTTGGTTTCTTCTCTTGAATCTTTGATCACCGATTAGTCATAGAATAGCAGTTTCCTACAGCCATTCCCGATTGATTTGAGGACTTGTGTATTTTACAAAAATAAATTTTAGAAACCAATTCGAAAAACAAATTTTCACCAGTTTAAGAAAAAATTGGAAATCACAGTTTAATTTTTAAAAGAAACGTTAAACTCAACTGATTTATTAGTTTTCAAACAATGAAAATGGTCTAAAAATATAAAGTATATATGATAACATTAACGGCCAAATTTTTCCATGTCTAGTGATGATAACTTTAAAAAATGGTTCCAATTTACAGAATTCAATGAGAAACTCATTGTGAAGATTCAGAAATCAAGTGAATATTTAGTAATAAAGCTTATATTTCGCCGGATCTCTTCAGACTGTTACACCGGCTTGGTATATATGGTAAAATTTTAACAGATAAATGTTTTTTGTCATCCTCTGATTGTTTGGATCAATATTATGCACTAAGGGGAAGGAGGAGATCACACTGCTAATCTCCAGGGTCATTGGTTCCTCTTTACATCCAGAGTTGTTTCTTTGATCGGTGAAAGTGAGTTGGTTTCAAGATGAAAAAATGAGATTTTTATAAAAGACATAAGTTCTCAAATTCATCGAGAATCGCTTTTATATAGCCTGAACAGTCGAAAATAAACTTTTGAGAGGATAAAATTGAGAAAGTCAAATTTTTCAACTTTTCCCAACTTCTGAGATATGATTTTGATGGTATTCAGAAAATAAGTACCTTTTAAACTTTCGCCAAGGTTCTCCAATGAATTATTCTACGAGAATAGATAACCAAAACATGAAAAAAATGAATTTTTATTAAGACATGGAACATAATTCCGTTAATCTTTTACTCTTTTTAAAATTATCTGACTAACGGAATGGTTTTTAGTCGGAGTGTCGGTAGTAAGAGTTATTGTTATATGAAAAATATTTTTAGTCAATGATTATTGGACACCTCTTTTGTTCAAACAGTATTTTTTATCATCAATCAAGACTACATACTACTAGGGTAGGGTGAAATTTTTAACCTCATTTTTGTACCAACTTTTCTGATAGGATTATCAATTCTTATTTTGTATTGGAGCATGTGTCAAAGATACTTCCCCATTATGTCATTCAGTTTTAAAAAACCAGAATTTTTCAAATCGCTGCTCAATTATCAATGAATTTTTACTAAAATCTTCAATATTTTGAGCATTTAATGAGTTTCTTAAGATTCATTTTTTTTAATAGTACAGTCATTTTCGCACATGATGACTCCAGGTAAATTTATTTTATCACGGAGGTTTGGATTTATACCTTTCTGCCCAAAAATCCCGACCAATGAGCATTGAGTATTCATTGACCAATAAAAATTAAGCATCTTTTCACCTAAACTTTTCCTTGAAGCTTTCTCACTGACCCATATAGAATTACTGTTTCTTGACGTAAAATTAAAACTTACAGATCATTGAAAAGAGAATTTTATCCTATATCTATAGCAATCTATTGTAATCTTACCAATGATAAGCTATCATAATGATGGTAAATTCCGTTGTTTTATCATTTCCGTGGGATATTGTGGGAAAAATGAGCATTGCCATAATGGAGGATGACATTCACGCTTTAAAAATTTGCAAAACACGATCTGAGTACTAATTTCTATCAGAAAAGTAAGTGGTCTCGTGAGTTGTTTGGAGAAAAAATAATTTCACCCTAGCCTACTACATAGTATGTTAGTATATATATATTATTTTTAAAGATGGATTTCAAATTCCTGATAGCTGATCAACAAGATCAGTAGGTCAGGCTGCCTGACTCAGGCATCATTTTTCCTGCACGAAAAGCATTCTAGTTTTAAGGAATGACTCTTTTGAAGAATATACAAAACAAACTGAACTTCGCTCAAGTTAATCTTTTGCATCGGGCCAAAGATCAAATTTTCATGAGTCACATTTTACAAATTTTGTTTAAAATCTTTTTTTTGAAAACCTACCGTCATAGATAGAAAGTAAGCTAACTTTTATCGAGTATTTATATCTGTAGAATTCAAATATACAATCGCCTGAACTTTATCCGCTAAAGATACAAAAATAGCCTGTTTTTTCTCAAGAAATTAGGATAGACTAAAGATTGAATGAGAGTCATGAAAAAAAATTCTCTGGGACTTTAAGGTAGTTTTTATTCATTTTTGGTTTGTAAAATATCAAAAAGCTATCAACTGTGAAATATACAGTTTACTTGTATTATAATGACAATAAGATGAAATTCTTCTGGAATGATTTTTATAGGGAAAGATCTTTAGCATAATACATTTTGAGAATAAAAAAATATTGTAGGCGAAAAAGATTTTGTTTGATGATGATGAAACGGGTGTTTTGCGATTGAAAATCTAGAAAAAGACGAACTAGATAATATACAAGCCACCAAGATCATCGCGTCCCTTTTGAATGAGCTTCTGCTGGGCAACATCTTGGAAAAATATTGAAGTCTTTATGTTCAACACTTCTTTTATTTTGTTGCCAATTCTGATTGTGGTTTCTTTATCAAGAGAATTGGATGTCCAAACGGCAATTTTTATCATTCGCGTTCTCACTTGAACAGCAGTACCACATATTTGATTGTCTTCCTCATCAGTGTCCCAGTATGATCCTATCGTTAGCAGCATCAACTCTTCAAAGTGTTTATCAGCTTCTGTTTTGTCGCAGGGAATAAACCATCTTCCTCCTTTCAAGTTAATTTTGTCTTCCCACTTTGGGAAAATATCATTTTTGAATAGATAATAGTCAGTTCCACAGAATAGTTGGGAAGGAAGAGTCATGCCAGACCAAACGGACCAAAAACCTTCTACAGTATTGAAAGTTGCTATTTTGGCGAAGCAGTCATCCCAGTTTTTAGATTTTTCCGGAGTGAAAATATAGAATGTCCATCTTATGGTTAGAAAAAACAAGTTACCTATCATTAAGTTGATTCAGCTTAACATCTTCAGTCAAGAGATTTTCTACTAAAGCCATCGCAGCAAGTTTTCAAAATAACAAACCTAAAAAACAAGCATCATTCCAAATTTGACAATTAATTTGTTTGTAAAAGATCAAAAGTTTTCGATTCAAAACTCGTGGTTTAATAAATAATTTATTATAAATTATTCGTTATGTTATTATAATATAATTTATATTAATCTATATTATCTAATAAGTCATTTGGATATTTATAATATTATTAGAAGCGCCCTCTAACATTTGATTCAATATTATTGAATCAAGTTTTCTGAGAAAATTTTCTGTTACTATAAAATTTATAGTATAAATCTAGTAATAATCAATGAGCTTTTGAAAAAAGTTTATTTTTAAATATTCTTGTCCAGTAAAATTAGACAATTTGCTCCAGCTCCTTAGTGTAATGTAGCATAGTCTTAGTTGTATGCTCATACAAATTAACATCGGAATAATTTTGCTCTTGCTTGTTGAAAACTAACTTTCCTTTGTCGTTCAGCTTCCAGCCATGCTCTTTAACAATATTTTGTAGGACTTTATCATCTGTGATAGAGAGAATTCGTTTTGCCTCATTCACATCTAATGTTTGATAGGTTGATTCAATACAGCTAATAATTTCCTCTCTAACAGTATTTAACAAGAGATCCATAAAGTATCCAAACTTCTCAGTAGGCATTGACTTTTTACTAAGAAATAATTTTTGAAATGAACCTTCGGCGAGAAATTGCTCAAGAGAAATAGGAAAACTTAGATAAACATGCTTATCTAGTTCACTTTTTGGAATACGTTCTAATTCAGTATGAAAGTCAGCCAATTTTCCTTGAGCCAAAAGTGATAAAAGATGCAAGCCAATTAGTTCATATTTATAAGGGGATTCTGGCAAAGTCATTTTGTAATCGAAATAGTAATATTTCAACTGAGAATAATTGGATTTAAACTCTTCAATATCCTTCTTTGCAACAGAGAGATAAGTGGCTATTTGCAGAGTGTCACGAGCAATTAAGAGCTCTCTCATTGACTTTTCCGAAGAGTTTGTTGGTAAAAATTGACTTTTAGCAAGATCAATGCGGAGTGCTTTGACCTTATCCTCGAGCAACTTTACATTCATTTCAGATTTGGTCCATTCTGAGTTAAGACATTGGAAGTTCTTAGCAAGGGCACATATTGTGTCGTTATTACTATCCATTACTAATGAAATAATTTGAAAAATTTATCGGTTAAAACCCTTAAAACCCTTATCTTTATTTTCTTGTTTAAGCTTACTCGTTGGCGAATATTCGATTTTATATTATGCCCAGGACGCATTTATGTAAAAAGCAATGGACATTTGCCACAGACGATTTCGTATGGTTAGGTACTTTTTTTGGAATAATATACTTGATAAAGTAAATTAAATATCTTATGAAAGCATATTATTCAATCTTGCAGAGAGTTTTTTAACAGACGGTAATATTGTGATATCGAACGATTGCTTGGACTCTTTAACATTCCAAATTTTAACTCTTATTTACTTCAGCAATAACTTGTTACTCATCCTTCTTCTGTTCATTCTTGCAGGACTCAGTGGAAGAGGACTTATTTTTGAACAGGAAAAAAGAAAACCTGTTCCATATCTAGTCTTTACAACTTGGATATTGACATTACTCCAACTAGCTCTATGCATAGTAGTTATCTACGCTTTGAAATCATATCATAATTCATATTGTAAGGAGGATGTACGTTGATTTTTAATTTATTCTCTCTTTTATAAAGTATGTTCTAGCCAACTTGATAAGTCTCATTGTAAACATAATCTTTTCCGTGATATTTATCATGAATATCATGCTAAATTATGGCTTTGATGAGGCTGAGCTAAACAAGTCAGATTATAATCTGGCCTCTAGAAGGACAGTTAATAGAATCATTAAATTTCTATCCTTTTGCTCTTGCGTTTATTGTGACAAGGATAACAGAGAAGAACTCGATGCTGTCAATAATATAGTTGAATTGGCCTCAAAAACATTCAGAGTGAGAAATTTTTAAGATAAAGATATGCTTCAGGATACAAACCTGGTCAAGACCGATATTGTTGTGGGAATGTTTGTCCTTCAATATGAAACATTTCAGATTATTGACAACAACGTCATTATTCCCATGGATATATTCGAAATCCAGACTGCACCAACTCAAAATAAGAATTTGAATCAAGGACAAAGCTTTGAGAATCTCCTGCGCATGTTAAACTTTTGTGTATCGACCTATGCCTCATTAATTTTATTCTTCACATTTGGCTTCAAGGAAAGGTGTCATGTCTTGAAAAATTGCTGTCGAAACTGTTGTCTCTGTGACGAGGACAAGACGATTAAAGACTTGAATCTGGTGAAGGAGTTCAATCTACAAGATGATGAATTCTTTCAGACACTTCATTGTCTCGGATGTAACTACTACAATGGAGTTTATTCCTTCACAGAGTACGTCAATGGTACAGACAAATTGGACATTGTCTACATTCAGGGGGAAAACCAAGAGGTAAGCAAACCCTTTTATCCACTCGAATAATTTATCTTTCAAAAGATGTACCTATGTCCCTTTTATATTGCTCTAGACCATACAAGGAAAAAGGTTATCGTTGCCATTCGTGGAACTCTATCGATAAGGGCTTTCTTAATAGACCTTGTTTATTCCAGTGAAGAGATCCCCCACGAAGAATTATTCAAGGGACTTAATCCAGGTGATAGGTACTTTGGCCATAAAGGCATGTTGTTGGTCGCAAAGAAAATTCGCAGCATCCTCATTAATAAACGAGTAGGCTTTTCAAATCTCATTTCTGTAGCTAATCGAGTTTGCAAGAGCTCACAAGGGATGTCAAAATTATGGACTTGTTATCGTTGGCCAAAGTCTTGGCGCAGGGGTCTGCCAACTTTTAACCTTGCTGCTAAAGAAAAATTTCCCAGAGGTCTACGGATACTCCTTTAGTCCACCCCTAGGTCTCATGAAGTAGGTTACTTTAAATAAAAAAATGTTTTTTTTCTTGATTCATTAAATTGATTCAAAAACTCCTATAAAGGTTGATTATACGCTTTTTAAAAAAAATTATCGATAATTATGATAAACGTATTAATTATTTTGTAAAAATTTGATAAAATGTCTATTTACAAGTGAATCTTTAGCAAATGTTGCCAAGAACTGCATGATCTCTGTGGTCTATGGGACAGATGCTGTGGCCAGGTTTAGCAACTTTGGTCTACAAAATCTTCAGAATCGTCTCGAGAGTAGCTTGAAAAAGGTCACTATACCCAAGTACAAGATACAAGCGAGAATTTGTCTCTCGTTAATCAGGAAGTTAATCTGTCCTATGAAGTCAGACTATCACAGGTTGATGAGCTTGGAAAGGGTCCCTCACCAGGATGACTCCCTAATCAACGAGGGTATGTTGAATGAACTTGGTTCAAATTTCACCTTTATCGTTTATACAAAATTTTTATATCATATGAAAAGGAAAGTAAATTTCATTTCCCTCATGTGTCCATTTCTAGCGAAAAAATGAGGCATTGTTTTGTTTGAACTTTCTTAATTTCTGACTGATTATTTTTGTTTAAAATTAGGCACACTACACAAAAAAAACATGAAAAAAATCAAACATTTTCTTCGATCATCTAAATCTAAATTTTAAAAATCCAACGCTTGGCTTGATTTCTCAAAAAATTCATAATAAAGCATTATTTTAAAATACATGTATTTTTTATCAACCAGCAATAATCCGATAAACTATTCTGATATTTGTAATGAGATTTTATAGTAGAAGGATATCTTGGTGAAATCCTTCGCCTTGCTCATCAGAAACTTGTAAACTACTGTTCATTTTTTTATCAACAGCTACTAAACAAATGCTGTTAAATACGAGGAGTTTAATGCAGTTCTATCATGACAATGATATCGAGAATAATGCTCCACAATCTTCGAAAACGTTTTGTAAAAATTTGATACACATTGTTTTGGTTAAGGACCCAAAAACTGAGTACGATTGTATATTTCAAAATTATTATAAAACTCAAGATGTTTTGATTTGAGCTCTATTTATAATTGTGTTAATGTTATACAGTTGGTTTGTTCTGAGAGTTGATAATAAATAATAATAATTAAGGGACCTTTTATCCAAACACATGATTTCTACAGATTAAGTACTCCAATCAGTGAAATGTCTGAATGAATTTTGTAAATTTCAGGCAAGCCAAAGCAACACCAGTATACTCGGATCCATCGCAATTCGAATATTTCCTGGTACACAAGGCATCCTGGTCAGATCATCTATATGACTCTATGATAAAAGTCTTTAAGGATTTGATTGAACGCAAAGTCTCCTTTGATGAAATCAGGAGTGTTAAAAACTCTAGGATACAAAATAAAAAACAAAAGCCAACAGGTTGAGGTCAATACTGTTTCATTAAATATATTAAATGATATCAAGGTAAAAAATTTTTGATTTGTAAATAAACTCTTTTTCATTGAAGAGGAAATGTCTACAAATTGCTTTTGTCAATAGTCTTTGATTGTTCTTCAGAACTCTAATCAAAAGTAGACCATATAGTATATGGCATATACCTCTCAAACATGAAATTTATCTATTCTTCAATGTTCGGACAAGCTTTCTAATCAGATTAAATAGAAGAGATCATGGAAGCTTGAACCATGGTCAATAGAATAAGAAGAAAACTATTCAAATTAATGAGTCATCAATGAGTTAGGCCGGTAGAAAATCTTCAATTTCGGCATTTTTGACCTCAAATTTTCTAGGTAAGCGAGTGTATGATCCTTTTAATTAAAATTATAATAAAAGCATTATAAATTTGGATTTTTAGATTGTTTTTTGTTCTTTGTTAGAGCATGTTTGAGCATTGAGAAAGATCCCTCCACTCATATCAACTAAAGTTGGTTGATATAAATTTGGGAATCCATGATTTTTACGAAAAACTCGATTTCTTCATCAAAAATTTTGAAATTTGAAAGATGACCATATTTTTCATGAAAATAATTTTTTAAAGAATTTTTTCTTCAAACCGTAAAAGTGGACAACATGAATAGGATTCCAAAAATTTCTTCAATAAATTCGAATTCTTGATGAGAATATCGAGATTTCTGTAAAATTCATAGAATCCCAACTTCATATCAATTAGCTTTACTATTAGTACTAAAATGAGCTGTTTATTTAATGATTGAAATGAGCAAATTTTTACCGGCCTATTCTTGCATTCCTCAGAATTTTTCCTAGCACTGATTGAAAAAAATTCGAAATTGACGTTTCATAAATTAATTAATTACTGATAACTTACATTAATTTTATACCTGTTACAACTTCTTCTTTTAAATACATGCTTATTCATGCTTCTAGAGTCTTGACATCCGGTGTTTGTATGTGCTTCATATCAGTTGACCTAAATATTTTCTATTGGCCAGAATCTTTCAAGATTATAACAGATATATACTAGATAGATTTTCATAAAACTATTACAGCAGCGAATAATGTCAGTGGCGAAAATAATTAAAATTCTATTGATCTTGTGGAATAGCCATGTTTACCCAGAATCATGTGATCAACGTGTGGAAAAGCTAAGTAACCTCAAAGGACAAAAGTATTCCCACGAAGTGGTCATTGAAAACCTTTCAAATCAAAAGAAATACAAGGGAAAATTCGAATTCGCCATCATCAATGTTCACGATTATCATATTGACTTGGAGACTTCATCCACCCCTGGAATTAAATACAAAGTGGACTTGAGTAGCAAGGAATATTTCAGTGAGTATCCCCCAGAGGTACAGACCATCATCAATTTTATTACTTTTCTCAAGACGACCAATCAGACTATTTACCAATCTACAATATACGGCCGTTGCTTTGTTAAATATCGGTCCATGGAGAATTTCTATTCGAATCGTCTGATTGTTGAGAAGCTCATTGAGAAATGTGACCAATTTCCCCAGAGCAATATAACTAGTGGCAACATGGCCAATGGTATTGGACAATTGAAAATGAATGGAAATATTCCCTTTCACAAGAGGGATTATTTCAGATCCAAGTTTGACAACTGCATTTTCACCTATGAAGAAGGAAAACTTCTCCAAAACGTCACCTGTTCTGACTACGAACAAGTGAATGGGGTAGTGTACAAGATCGACTCAAAACTAACTCAATCTAGGAGCAAGAGGGGTACATTTAGAAATCAAAAGTCTAATTTGTTCCCCCAGGAGAATCGAAAAGCATCCTCTGAACGAGAATTAATCAAGTTCTTCGATCGCATTGAAAATGACCACGTCAAGGCTGAAATGAAGGTTATAAACTTTATCTATTTGATAGAGAAAATCAGCCAACTCAACATGGAGAGCTTAAGGAATCTCTACCAGGTTCTCTCTCCATCTCAGAGGATCATTTTCATCCAATGCCTCCTGGAGATCAACACTGAACTGAGTATGAACCAGATTTTGCAATTTTTAGACCGGAACTGCAATCAATTCGAGAGTTATTCTTCAAAATTATGCAGTACAATCATCGGCCATTTGAAACTACTCACGGCTATAGATATTTCCAAGTATGAAGAGCGTTTATTTAACAACTCCATGAATTCTCACCTCGACAAATGGCTTATAATAGCCAATTCCCTCAATGCAGGCAGGGATAAGTTGAGTCCAAAGCTTCTGGCTGAATTTCTAAAGTACCTCTCCAAAGAATCTAGCCTCCGAGAGAAGGTTTTAAAAATGGCAATTGTAGAAAAGTTTCTTCCCTTAAATGAGTCTGGTGAGATCCTCATTTCAGTGCTGAGTGACATTTATGAGCAGCTCATTTATGAGAAGAGTACCTTTGATAATAGGATCATGTTTTGGACCCTGATCGAGAGCCTTGGCATGGAGTCATGTGCAAATATGAAAATTGTAAGATTATCGATGATATAACCCTTGACCTTAAAGTCCTTGATTGTTAGCATATATTTTAGAGAAATATTCTCATCGATATTCTCAAGGGAAATGTTCAGAATATTGATTCCCAGACGAAAATAGTGGCTTTCAAATCCCTTCTTGGATGTCTGAAGGAGTAAGTTGAGCGATCACTTCTCAAATAATATGATTTCGATTCTATGTGTTTAGTGATGAACTCAAAGAGATCTATTCAGGTCTTCAGGACAATGATAACTTGAGCATTTATATCAAATCATATATGGACCAATATCTGAGTACAGACATCCTCAATGGGACTGAGCTGTACAGAATATTTGAAAACTACCAATCAGATCTCTTGAGGAATCCAGTTATGCCCGAGGACTCGATGAGAAAGTCGTATGGAAAAATCTTTGATTTCACCATCTACCAAGACGTGTCCATTGTAATTAGCTATGACCTTTTATGGCTGGACAACTCAAACTTCCCAGAGACTCTAGCTATCAATTTGAGTTTACATTTTGGGTCGAGGACCGTCAATATACTCAAGGCAAGACTGCACCTGACTGGAACAGAAAAAACAATGGAAGAAATATTCCTAAAGTTTGCAGCAATGAGAGACACGGACCCAGAATCGTTAACCTCAGTTATTGCAAGGATACAAGCATTTAACGAGTTAAACTTGTTCGTCTATCTTGAGATTTTCAACAGACCTGTCGATGCATACCACTATGATCTGAATCAAATTAAGAATATGATTTCTGTAATGCAGCTGTTGTCAAATGAGTATAAAAACGGTGTCCATATCGTAGACACTAATATATTGAGTAAAATCTTTAATCTCAACGTCCTATCGAAGCTGGTCCACGGTGTTGACTTGTCAAGCATTTTTGATGTATTCTTTTATCACAGAAATCATCTCTGGGTCAAGGTTGATGCTGAGAGCTTTGTCAACAAGCAGCCGAATAAGAAGAGAACTCTACTCTTGGAGTTTGACACGAAAATGGATCTCTTGCTGGCCCTGATGAGAAAGTATCACTTCCCAAGAACCAATATGACACAGGATACTGAGAGCTTTGAGAACTTCATCAAACTCGGATATCAGATCAGAATGAAATTCGAATATATCGAAGGGGACTTGGTCTACATGGAGCTTGGGTTCAACGAGAAATCCTTTGACCTGTTCCTTCTCAAATTTAATAGACATGAGAATTTGGAAAAAACAAGAGCATTAGCTCTCCCTGCCCAGAAGACAACTTCAAAGTATTGTACGTTTGATTTCCTGGAACGTCTCACTGGGATGCAATATTGCTTGGAGGTGTCCAAGGAAGATTTTTCCGTAAATGAAGCTTTTATCGCTCTTACCTTTCACACGGTCGACAAGTTCTCAATGAAACTGGTGCCCTTTTCCTTAATGAGAAATCAACATTTTCTCCTGATCCTGAGTATACCAAACTCCTTGGGTGATCGGATTGTTAAAGTGGATCTCTATTGTAACTGGAAGAGCAAGTTGAATGCCGAATTTTCAATACCACAGTACGAAACTCGGTTGACAATTGACCTAAGCCAGGCTCCGAGTGATATTTTAATTCTTCTCCGTGTAATGTCCTATGATCTCTTTGAGATTCGAAATAGTTTTGTCTACAAGAAAGTCGACAACATATCCTCCTACAATGGGCTTATGTTTGTAGATGTCAACTTTGGATTTATCCTTGATACAGGTCTCAAAATTGAGTACAACTTTATGAAGAGTACTTTTAAGTCCATTGACAATCTCAAGGATTTCATGGGAAATATCAGTCTTCATTCGAAGGAAACCTACCAGAATTATTATGTGAGAGATTTTTTCAATATTTCTTTGGTCAATCAATTGGATCACGGCCAAGGAAAGGCGTCAAACTCCCTGCATTACAACATAAACATTGATTATTACAGCACGAAAGAGAAAAGATTTGAAATAAACGGCCAATCCTCTATTTCGGATGACCTTATCGATTGGAATTTAACCGCCAACTATTTTGAGGTAAATGAAGAAGATGAAACCTTCATTCATACAATCTTTTGGGCCCAAAAATACCTTCAGACAATAGAGGTAAACTCGAAAAGATTTTTATGGAAAACAAAACTAGATTATTACGTCAGAGATGATCCGATTATCATGACTAGTTATCTTCATTCAAGCTTGAATTTGAGAGAAAATCAACATGATTTCGAGATGAGAGTGGGTACAAATTATTTTAGAGCCAAAGATAACGTCAAGGTCCTTTCAACTAACTCACTCATAACCCATGAATATGAGATTAGGCCAAGTGCCGACAATTTCTACTCGTTAGTACTGAAAACTCATGTTTTTTCTGAGCATTTTGGATTCAATACTCTGATAAATTTAAGACATGATATCAGAGCAGGTTTCGTTTACTCAAATTTTCATATTACTGAATCGGAGAGAACCTGGCTTCTCAATCAACTTCAAATCGAGAGAAGAGGTCATATTCTAAAGGCAAGCTATCGCTTAAACACTCCATTTCCCATCAATATTTTCTTTTTGCCAAACGCCAGACGGATCAAAGCAAACTTCATCTTGAACGAAGTATCAAAAGATAATTTTCAATCTTCCCTGCAGATATTTGGAGATGAAATAGACGAGATGGAACATGAACCAAAATATGTTGCAATCATTGGACAAGGCCATCACCTCCTGATGGCTTCAACATCGGTAAAAATTATGGATAACTATCAAAATTATCTCAGTCTAAGTTCTCAAGTAAGGTTCACCGACAACGAAAGTCTAAGGGTTCCTTGGAACAATATTTCATTCGAATTTACCAGTGATCAGCGCCCACTTTTCAATGAGCAAGTGAAAGTTGGCATACTCAACTTTGATTTCGTTGTCTTTAAGGGGCATAGTGTATGGACTAATGTCTCAAACAAGTGTGACTATACCTTTAATAAGGACAAGTTATTCCTGGATTCATCGAGGAAGACTGACACCGTCTCTGAAGATGAAGAACAACTCTCCTACATTCAGTCGGTTATCAAGGGAGTTGAAAATCTCTCTCCTCTCGGAAGGGAGAAAGCAAACATGGCAACAGTCATATTGAAGAACAACTTTATCATGAATAACCGATCAGATAGTCTACTCTTGAGGTTTATAATAACTCAGAGTGAACTGGAGCTGATCCTTTCATATGGAAATAACGTCAATTCCGACTATCCCTTGTTTGCACTTTTGCTTCAAGGAATGAACTCAAATTTTGATCTTATCGATCGTATTCTACGCTACCGTCTTTATACGCTTTCTGGGCTAAGTCGGCAAGAGAATGAAGTGTCCTTTAATTTCAACTTTTCCCCACTCAAGTTAAGCACAAATCTCAAGGGCTACTTTGAGAAGCCTGATAATAGAGTAGAAGTTTCGCTCTCTTATGAGCTGGACAACAATAAAATTTTCGAGAAAGCGTTTCAAGGTCAATTCAGAGTTGTAACTCTGTTTGAGTTTTTGCCCGAGTACAGACTACTGTTCCATGGTAATGGCCAGTTGAGCCATATCAAGTTGACTGCTCAATCCATTCTGACAAGGGATCAAGGAAGAGAAGACCGAGTTGACATTGGCTTCCTCCTCATATTCAGAACATCAGAGGACTATATTCTCGAGATAAAAATCAATCCAACATGGTCAATATATGAGTTTAACTATCATCTAAAGTATCTCATCAAGAGTCTCGACGAAATTGAAGTTGACAATATCCTCTCCTGGCATGTCGATCAGGAGGTTCGACTAAATTTCAATCTGATCAACTTTTGGAATAGAAAGAGACTCAACTTACTCATTGATCCGTCATTCTTACCCAGAGTTTTTCTGCAAATGAATCTAATCCATGTGGATGGACGAAAAAGCAACCTGGACGGTTCCATAGTCCTGTTAGACCACTTTTTCAATATCTCTGGCAATTTGAATTATGAAACTCTGACGATGAATAAAATCCTCTTGAAAACACTTAGCTCCATTGATGTTCTGAATGATTTAGAGCTCAATGAGGAATTGAGAATAGAGAATAAGCGAGGCTACTCAAGGGGCTCAGAACATCACAAGATGTATGTAGATTTGAGGAATGCAAAAATGTCTCTTTTCACAGCACAGCTCAAAGGAGAAATGAAAACTGTAAGCACAATGCAAATTGGCAAGATTACTGGATTCATCCATTTGGCTTCCTTTGACAAGGTCAATATTTTGGGAAATTATCGATCAGTTAACCGGTTAGATTTGAAACAAATTTTCAACTTTAAACTCAGCAACAACAAACACGAGGTTGCAATTGATGGCTCACACAATGGATCTATTACCAAAAGGGACGTTATTGTGAATTCGAAATATTCAAAGGACAAAATTACAGCTTATTCATGGGATGTTGTCGAAAGTTCACAATTTCCCCTTATTAGCGTCTGCTTGAATGTTTACAATCGAAGTAGCGAGAAGATTCTTTCCTCCAGCTTGGGAATCTTGAATGGCCAGGAAAAATCATTGGCCCTCTCAGTCAAATCGGTCTACGGAGCCTACAAGTCCTTCTCTGTCGGAGTTGATCTGAAGAGATGGCAAAGAGTTGAGGATGTATTCCTGAGATTGAACTCATCAATCAACAAAATTCTTTTCATGTTTACAGATCTGAAGTTAAATAACGAAACTGGGCTCTTGTTGGATTTTGAACTGAAGGAAAACACAAACTCCACCCTTTATAGAGCGGTTAACATGATCTCTCGGTCGGGATTCAATCAGAGTATTCTGAAGAATTTTCATGATGAGAGGAAATTGTCTGAGATCGAAGTGAATTTAAACGGGAATCAGTTAGTTTTCCAGAAGAGTCTCACTCTCAACACCAGCCTACTGACAGAGGTTAGCCTGAGAATTAATCCGATAGAGAGAAAGCTTATTTTTGAATTGAACAATGGACTCAATGGCCTTGGTCGCTTGTTCGTTCTCTTTTCACGGCCCAAGTCAAAACTAGAAATGACAATTTACGGCATGAATAGTTATCTAATACTCTCACAGAACGACTCCTTCAAATATACCCTTGATGTTTACAGTGAATTCTTCGACAACTTGAACGGTCAATTTCATCTGGATAAGAAGGACAGTTCCAGTCTTATCAAATTTTCCCATCGCGAAGAAAAGTTTTTTCGGCTTTGCATGAAGCTAGGGAAAATACTTGAAATTGACTTATACCTAAAGTTTCATAGATTCCTCTTCAATTTCAACAATGAAAACTTGAACAAAGTACTCAGGATAGGTTACGAGGAAAGATCAGTCCACTGGGACAGATCGAGAGAACTCCTCAGTTTCAACTACAACACCTTCTCGTATATTTCCAATGGGACGTTCTCCTATTTAAGATTAGACACGGCTGTCCTGGAAAGGGATCCGAGTTACTTTAGATTTGAATGCTTTAACCAAACTCTCTTCCACTATAAATGGAATGAAACCATACGAGTCTTGAGAATAATGAATACAATCATGCAGTTATTTGGGGAAGAAGAGTTTTTATTGAGAAATTATGAAAATTCCCAATTAATAAATCGACAGGACATTGCAATCAGTGACTTCTCTGAGTTTATGCCAAACGAGATCAGATATAAGAGGAACAGTGGTCTTGTATTTGTGAATATGAACGACTATTCAATTGCATTCATTCGAAATGACGAGAGTATCCAAGTTGAACGAATTCCGATAAAAGAATCTCAGAAATTTTATTATTCTCGAATTGAGAAAATTCCAAAGGACGCTAACCTAATAAACTCAACACTGCTCGCTTCCCTGGAAGCAAAGAAGGACGAATATTCATTCTTTATAAGAGATTTTATGAAATATGAAATTAAATACTACAACAATGACCATTACCTGTTCAGTTTTGGAAATTTAAAATTGAGGAAAAATCAAACTCATATCAGTGTGCAATTCAACAATGTCCATGCAATTTTCCACAAGGGCCAGCTTCAGATTTTGAAGCCAATAAATTTCCTCTTTAAGGAGAACATGTATAATAAATCATCGATTTGGGATATCGCCAAGACTCACAAATACTTGCTAGTTAAGCGGACGGATAAAAATCTTGTTGATATCATCTATGCAAATCGGACATCATTTAAATTGGAAATTATGGAATACTTTCAGATCTCCCTTAGTATAAATGAAACAGTAAAAGTCCTATATGATGGGATAACATTTGAGTTCAAGTCTACAACTGATGACATTCACCTTTTCACAGACTTTATGGAAGAGACCAAACTTTCCCTTTATGGAATTCGTTTGTCCTTTAAAAGACATAAACTAATTAGAGTTCATCTTCTTGACTACTTATCACTTGATATTGATAACTGGAACAAGCTCAGTGTCGGACTAAACAATCAACTCTTCTACTTGGAGTTTCTTCCAAACGGCTTCGAAGTGAGCTCTCCGAGAAATCAAACCTTTAACCTAAAAATGAAAGACTCTTCAATCGAGTTGTTTAGACTATCTGAACTGGTGGAATATAATTCTATGCAAGGCTTCATAGTCATAAACAAACAAATCAGATTAAGGACAAGTAGTGAAAGTGTCTTGGATGGGGAATATCCAATCGAGATTCATCTTTTACATGATAGGACAACGTTTGAGTACAAAGATTTGCTCAACATAACCCATTTAATATCGAGTAATAGTCATACTCTAAAGACAAAGGGTGGTCTCCACTTTTGCTTCATTGGCGACAAAAGGGAAGTGGAACTCATTCAGATTTCCTTATCTAATAATAATAATAATGGCCTACTCATGAATTTTCTAGAAGGGAAATTCAACTTCACCATGAATAAGAACTGGTCAATGTCTCTTGATGGGGGAGGAATCAGATGGAGAATGGCCGATTTCAGCCATGGTTCAATTGACCTTAGCCGACAGCTAAAATTTGATCTTAATTCATTCTTGACCCTTGAACAGGATGAGTTTGGCTATTTTGCCAAGATTGGCGATCTGACAATAGCCAAGAATCAAAGTGAACATAATTTTACTTACAAATCATTGGCCTTTTTAGTGAAAAGATTTGATTTCTTCGTCACTTTCAACGAGAAAAGTCTAATTGCTTACAACCATGGAGGTGGAATATTCAACATTTCCGTTGGGTCTCTATCTTTACGTTACTACAGCGGAATCCTTGTGAAATATGGCGAAGATTTCAAACTGGAAGTCGATCAGACCAACTTCGTAATCTTTCTCAAATGTAACCACTTGGTCCTTATAGATGTTGACATGTTGAATAATAAGAGGAACTTTCTCACTACAAACATGACGATAACAGAATATGTCATTTACAACCTGCTAAACCACGAAAAGAAGACATCTAACTCACACGTGGTAGGAGAGAAAGAAGAGATCAAAAAAGGATTAACTTGCCAGTTATCCAGGTTTGAAAAGAACCCTACTCAGGTAATCTCAGTAGGGAACATTCTGACTCCAATGAGAAAATCGAGTTCAACCTTTGTCAAAGTCACCGAGGCAACTGACCCAAAGTTCATCTGGCCAATAAAAATTTTGGAAATATCCTTGGAATTGCAATTCGATGCTGAGAGCATAAAGATTACTGTTGATCATACAGAGGACAGGTTCCATTTCAAACTATATAGAAATAAGATTACCGATGAATGGGTTCTGGAGTCAAGGGCAAACGCAGATTGCCACTTTATATTTCATAGGAATCCTGTTAATTACAGAATGATTGTTCTCTTGGGTGGTGAGAACGCTTTGATAAGGGCTGAAAGGAACTTTGTCGTGTCTACGCAAGAATTTTCTCTCCTGAATGGCTCTTTGATGAGAATCTTTAGCTCGGAGAGGATGTCAGACGAAAGCTTTGTTGAATTCTTTGATCATTTTATTATCAAAAGTGATTTAGTTTATTTTCCGAATGGCTTCTTCAACTTTTCAGATAGTTCCTTCTCATACTCATTGTTCAACAGTGGTCTACAGGTGGCCTACAATCGGAATCTCTTAGAGTTTCTTATAAGACTTAAGGAATATCGGCTACATGTTTCAAGAGGGATCCATCTATCCAAAGATGACTTGTCCATTGTTACATTGCAGGAAGGTGTCTTGGACATTCGACCATCAAGTTCTTCATTCATCATTCTTGATAAAGGTATCAACATTCAATTTGACGCCAGTTTCATGATGATTTTTAAGAACGAAAAAGACTTTTGTCTGACCTATTCGAATGCCACGATCAAATCTGATTGGAGAGCCATTCAGATCGAAATGTCAGATCAAATACTTATGATTAACCTCACCTCTGGAATCAAGTATCAGGATACTATGAACCGAATTATAATGGCTTATCGATCTGATGAAGATGCTCATGTTCTATATTGGAAGAAGAAGAAAAAGTTCATTCATTATCTCGAATGGAATACGAAAGAGGAAATTTTCTACAACTACACCAATGTTGAGGGTTCCTACTTTTTCGTTGTGAGTAAACTGTCCCAGGACCCCGTGCAGGTAGCCATACCCGGAGCGAACATCCTCATTGATGTGAATGACAAGGTTTCTTTTGTGAAAATAATCTTACCCAAGAGAATCATCTCGTTCCTTCAAGCTGGTGTCAATAGGACTTTTATTGAATTTCTTGATGAAATGATTGAGCTTCGTTTCGAAAAGAGAGACTTTCTCTCTTTCAACTTGAAATATCTCCTCATGGAAACCTTCAAGTTAATGCTAGACAAGCAACAGTTAAAGTTGACGTATATGAACCAAATTAACGCAGAAACATCAATTACAGTGAGAAACGATTCACTAGAGGGAGTCTTGTTCGATATTTTCCAGTTGGAGCTGAACAAGAATCATTTACTCATTAAGGATACCACTTCTGAAATCTTTAGGTTGGATAATAGTCCAGATGGAATACGCGTGTTATTATTCGATGAAGAGTTTATGGTTGTAACTAAGAGTCAGAATTTCACCCTTCTTGGTCGTATGAATCAACAGAGAATCAACTTTACAAGGGAGAATTTGAATGAGTTCAAGTTACAGTTATCCAAGGAAAATGACACACAAACATACTTGATAGTTTTTGACAATTTTAGCATTCAACGCATCTATAAAGGTGAAAGGGATAAGGTTCTTGTTGAATCTCAAAAATGCGGTGCATTCCTCAAGAATATTCGCTACCCGGGCAGATCTCAAGAAATCTATATTGGATGTGACATACTCAAGTTTCTTGGTCCATGCAAACTAGAGTATTTCTCCATAAAGGAATTTTTCATTGACGCCAAGGGCTTGCTGATGAAGAGACAAACAAAAAATTACCTCAAAATAAAACGAGCCTACGATAAATCAAAGTTCAATAATTACTCAGTCTTGGATCTGGGTAGTATGATAAAAGCTGTAAACGACTTGGAAGAGCTCTATCAGCGTATTAGCATGAGTAAGATACAAGAAATCTTGTACACTATCGGAAACTCAACAAAATTTTCACTGTCTGAAAAGATTTCTGAATTAAACATAACTGAATCATGTATAAAAGGGCTACAGAAATTGCGTACGATAATCTTGAGAGAGTCAAAAAGGACTATCAACCTCTTGGGTCATTCCATGGATAAAAGTGGTGAATTTGATATTGATGAAGGCCTTGATCGGTTCTATTCACAAATCAATGGAATTCTCAGTTACTTTGGTCTTGTCCCGACCTCCAGGGAAATGAACATGACCAACAGTCAACTAATATTCAATCTGAAGGTATTTTTGAGGAAGTACACTTATTTGAGCATTCAGAGTCAGAGAACCTTGTTCTCCCATCTCATGTTATGGTACAAGACAGTGCTGGGAAATACAAGAGACTATATTGGCCAGTTTAATGAAATTCTGTTAGATCTCGAGAAGAGAGATCAATATGATCTAGTGAGTTACATAGATTCTTTGATGGAAATCAATATTTCCGTCTGGAAAAAAGAGAGAGAATTTTTTATTGTGCAATAACATAAAGCTAAGGTTTTTCAAATAGTTTAGATCAATCTGAAAAGGTACCGAAAATAAAATTACAAATAAAACAGGTAATTTTCGATAACAATAGGATCTTCTCTGGAGCTATTTATCGTTCTTCAAGCTTTGATTATAATTAATGTAGTTACAAGTTATAATGATGATAACTTCCGAGGCAGATAGCTTGTTATTTTTGAATAAATACATGTAGGATTTTTATGTAAAAAATATTTTCTTAACTTATTTTGTAATTGTTATATTTTCTTATACCTAAAGTCAAATTGTGACGAATCTTTCTGGATCTCTTGTTTTGGACGCTAAAATAAAATGAGCCTATAATAAAAAGTATTTCTGAAAAGAATTCAAATTGGCAAAAGAAAATTGGCCCTTAAGAACGAAGGGAAATGATTCAGACAATACATCTTCTAGATAAGTTTTTTCCCTGGTTATTATGATGAAGATGTTCTTTTCATATCTAGATGTTAGAATTCGGATAAGCAAGTGTCAATTCCATAAGATATTGTCTAAAAATTTTATAATTATTCAAAACAACCTGTATTCAAAACAATGAGTATTGAGTGATGGGAGATGAATTGGGGTTCTGGCTCGGGTTCGAATATTATTTGACTCTCTTATGGAATTATCACTTGCTTATCCGAATTCCAACGTCAATCTCCATCAAGTTAGAGTTCATATGGATTTGTGGTGATAGCACACACTAAGCTAGTAGATTTATTCAGAGGAGAGTATTGCCGGGCTTCTTCGAATACATTTCTTGAACTATTAAGTGAGGAATTCATTAAGAGGATTAGAAGACTAGTGAATATGTAGTGATTAAGCTTTTATTTCACCGGATCTCGCCAGACTCTTACACCGGCTAGATACAGAAAATTAGTACATTTTTGGAATCCTCTGATTGGTTGATCAGGTTCACCTATTGAGTTGATGTTGACGAGGAGAGGAAAGAGTCTATTTGTAACTGCCCACTGCATCATTTCCTTTTCGTTCCCTTTTTTTCTAATTGCAGGCTTTTTATTGATTGGCTTGAAACTGATAATTACTGGTTGAGAAATAATTTGATTATCAACGACTGTTGACTTCTCTGAGTGTGCATTTTCATCAATTGTAACTGTTTCTGGGGATGACATCTGAAGTTGATTACCTAGAGAGCTCATTTGTTTCAAAATTTGGTTCAAATTCAGAACTTTAACGTTTTCTAGGAGATGTCTCAGCCTCTGCAGCCAAATTCGAATTCTTCGTCTAATGATGAATCTGCGAAATTGGTAGACATTTTGAGCTAAAAGGTTGAAAAAATAGAAAATTGGGGCACAAAATTTGAAAATCAAAATATGGTCTAATTTTAGTCAGATTGAATTTTTTTCAGAAATTTATTTTATTTCAATAACACTCATGGGCCAATTCATTGTAGAATTAAAAATTAAAATCTACGTAATTCTGGCTATTCTAGAAAATAAATATTGAGTTTTTTGTAAAACCAATAAATGTCAACTAGGATTATATGAGCAGAGTTTAGGATTCAATCAATTTCCATGACCTAATTCTTATAAAATCCAATGCAGATACAAGGAGGAATGAAAAGACTTATCAAATTATTCCAAACAACCCTGACTCCATCAGAAGACCTTGAGCCAGTGATATGTCTTCTAGAGATCATGTCGAA
This sequence comes from Gyrodactylus bullatarudis, assembly GCA_012064415.1. Lineage (NCBI taxonomy): Eukaryota > Metazoa > Platyhelminthes > Monogenea > Gyrodactylidea > Gyrodactylidae > Gyrodactylus > Gyrodactylus bullatarudis. Next base: position 39,826 of record SSNU01000091.1, read on the forward strand.
GCCTTTGATCATGTCGAGAGATAATTTTTACATTTTGCAACTACCGTGTATTATGAGAATTGACCCGGAACAGTTCCTAAAGATCAAACTTTCGGAGAGGCTTCTGAAATGGTACTATCGAATGAGGAGTTATTCAACCAATACATTCGAAATGAATCTTGTCGATATCAAAATTGAAACTAGAAATAGGAACCTTAACAAAGCAGCTGGGCAAGTTTAATATACAAAAATTGGTTATTTCTTCAGATGTGAACTTCTTATTCCTTCTTATAGGGAGATTGCTCAGACATTTGGAAGCAGAAATTCGGTTGCAATTTTTGGCTATTTCTTTCAAACGTTGACAATTATTTTTGTCAAGGATCACGTATTATTAATGAGGAATGGCCATTTCAGCATACTCGTGTTGGCAGGTTCAGCCTCACTCTCCAACTTATATTTCTCGTGTAAAAAGTTTAAGCCTTTTTCGGTGGACATCACTACAACGAGTATCTTTGTCAATGTTGATCACGTTACCATCCTGAATGTGAAAAAGAACCAAGAGAAAAATGATACTAGGGTTGTTTTGGATCTTCTCCTGGACCATGGCCTAAAAATTATGCATGACACAGAGATAGTTTTAGTTAGGATGAGTGAATTTCAACATCTCACCCTGAAAGGAACTTTCACAGAGCTAAGCACTGAAGAGGGAACTGATTGCCAAGAGAATCTAAAGAAATGGTTTTGGACTATACCCAGGAGATGTCGAAGTCTCTTGAGTGAGAGAAAGTATCTCAACTTGTGTAGGTACACATCGGAGAAGACTGCCAAAAAAGTCATCCAATGGAATTGTGATAAATATTTCATATGAAAACTTGTAAATAGAATGTATTCCTATAGAGTATATAAATTGTTTTTTTTTAAATATTGAAACTTGCTTTTTGGTAATGGATAAACCCACAAGAGTTAGAATCAAGATCTTTCAATGAAATAAACATTGGACTATTGAGAAACTCTATTTTTATTTAAATTAAATTCCTATTTACCTTTAGTGGCTGGTATCGGTCGTGTTTCAGTAGTAGAACAAAAAATGATTTAAAAAATTTAAATTCAGTTATACTCCATGATTTCGAAAAACAAATGTGACGTGTTTTGTTCTTATTCGATTCTTATCAATTTACCTTAAAAGTCTCAGAGAATTTGTTATCTTGACTCGCATTTGATCTTTTGTCCAATAAAATACCAATATGATAAGGGCATCGAATTGAGGACATTGAAGAATAGTATCTACATATTGGTCATAAAAAACTAAATCTAGAGCTGGGAAATTGTATTTTTCATCCAAAGAATGAACATATTTTTCCGTTGAAGGAAGTTTTTAGAATTTATCAATTAAAATTTATCAATCTTTTTTACTGTTTGAAAATAAACCAAGTTAAAATGTTCTCTGATTGATGTCGAGTCCATGAAAAATTAAACGATATCCTTGTCTAATCGTGAATCCGAAAAAATCTTTTAATCAGCCGTAATTTAGTGTCTACTCGAAATTGGCATTTTTTGATATGATTTTTACAAAAGTAGAATACGAATATGTTGAAGTACTTCAGTACTAGGGACCCCGATTGTATTGGATGAATTATAATTAGTCAATATGCAAGCATTATTTATCAATACTCAAACATGATTGGTCAATATCATTAATACTCAATTTTATTGGTTAATTTAGAAATTAGTCATCAAAAATGATGAATCAACATTGTTATTATTATTCGATATAAAGTCATGGTGTCCAGAAAAAGAAGCATCATATGGGACTCATTTGAAATAACACTTGTAAAGTGTGTGAGCATTGTAGCATCGAAGTTTCAACTAATGAGCAAACAACAAGCATTCACAATCATTTTTCTAAAGTGCATAGTGACTTAAAATTTCGGTTTATGAAACTCCAGAAACTCATATCTTATGCAAACCTGCATCTTAATGGATATTTAGCAAAGAAATGCATCTGATAACAGATTTCAGAACGAATCTTTCTTCAGAAAACATAAGATTGATTATATATTAATTGTAACCGGAATAAAATTCCTCAAAATAAAAAATTTGAAATTAATCATTTGTCACTTTTGAGTAGTACGTAAAAAATTACTTAACAAGTTACCTATTCAATACAATTACAATTATGAAACAAGTCTGTATCAATCAAGTACTTGCTTCAATGAATACAAAGGGGGTCCCTATTCAGTAATCCAGATCTGCTTTTATAATTTGAAGAGAAAAAATCAGGTCCTTTCTCATCTTACGAATTCTTGATGCGAAAAATGAGGTTCTTGATAACTCCGTATAAATCAGCTTTAGTTTGGGACTGCATTTTGTCAAGTTTTGCTATTGATCAAGATCTGCGAAAGAGCCTTGGCGAGATCTATTCAAGATTAAATTTTTATCACACGATTAGATAACGAGAAAGCCAAACATGAGCACAGAGAGCAATTCCAGAGTCGATGACATTTGTGTGTTTGTCCTTAAGATAGTGGATTAGTTTGATGTCTGATTCACTAAACTAATGTTAATGACGATAAAGAATTCATTTATTCATATATTATAGTACAATATCAATAATAATAATAGTAGTTATTACATTTCGAATTATGCAATAATATATAAGAGTAAGAATATGTATTATAAAAGAAGTACATTGAATAAAATTAAAGGATAAATATTTCTTACTTAATCTGAATTCGTATGATGATACAGAATATATCTTAGGAAATCCTATACAATAGATAAATACCAAGTTTGTAATAAATAAATAAATGATGTTGGGCCTTGATGATGAATGCGGATAAGAAGCATGGATGTTTACCCCTCCCCTACTCCTCATATGAAATGTGAAAAAATCAATTTAAATTAAAAAATAAAATCAAGAATCGTCCTCATCATGTCTTTATGAAGGCATACTTTTCAGCGATAAGGCGCTCTCTGATCAGGGGCATCTTCAATAAAGAGGTAGTAGGATTGTTGATTTGGTTGAGGAGGCTACACTTGACACCAGACGGTAGGGAACCCTCGAGAATGAATTTGAGGTAAACCTTTTCTGGACATCCAATTTCTTCGATAGTTTCAAAGGTACCAGATATTGTACCGGTGTAAACTCCTAGAATGAAATTAGATTTTTGTCAGATCAGGTTCATTATTGAATTAATCAATTTGGAAGATTCATCTTTCTAAGCAAAGAAATCAAGAAATAAAATTTAGGGCGCGGGATTCAAATCCCAAAACTGGAACTAAACTGCTAAATTAATCTTTGGGAAATTCCTAATTCTGTAAAATGAATTTATGGATCAAATATCGTATTACATTGAGTGTTTAATTATTGTTTGATATTTTTTGGTTAGAACATCATTTCTCGTAAGCTAAAAAGAAGTTGAAAATCAGTCGTTCAAAGCAATATGGTACAGGAGTTACTGTTTTGAGACACTCTCATTGTTCAATCTCATAAACAGCTATCATAAAAGATTAATTAAAAATATACAAATTGAAATTTGTAGAGAATAAAATTTTCTACGAGATTGTCAGAAAAAATTGGAATTTTCTTATTTCGTTTCTGAGTTATTTAGATTTTGACGCAAAAATTACCCTTATTTTTTAATTTTTTTCCCCGCTTTAATTAGGGGCATGAACCCTTTATACACCCATAATTTGGTAACCGTTAGATTCCTCATTTTTTCTTCTATTCAACAGTGTGACTTCTGTTTCATATTAAGGTCCATTACTGGAAAAAAATGAAATTATTATTAGTGATAAACTGAAATTTTGTGAAAATTTGTGTTTTGGCCAATATCTCAGCTCTAGCATTATTTTAAGGTCAGATTCGTGATCAGCGTAAAATTTTGTTTGAAGAAAATATCCTGACCCCCCACCACCCGTGTAATCAGAAATGGTTGAAATTAAATAATTCATCAGAAAAGAACTATTTGTTGAGATATTAATTGATCTCTAGATGATTTATCATTCAAAAGTGTGAGCATAAATTGTAAAAAATGGATTATCAAAAATTTAAGCCGTCTGTTTAAAATTATTCATTCCTGTGATTTTATAGAAATAATTTTTAAAGAAATTTACAATTACAGGAATTTCCCGGGGCTCAATGTTAATGGACCGATTCAACAATAATGATTAGCACATTCGTGATAGCAATACTTTGGTTTACTCCCAATTTCAATCTAGTGACCAATGTTTTTTTCAAATATCAACTTACCATTCAAGAGACTCGGAGGTCTAAGTGGAACCTGCCATTCAACATGTTGAGTCTCTGGACAGAATTTGCACTCTGGCTGGGTCCTCATATTGCCAATTAGTCCCTTTGCAAATTGGAAAGCTATTGATAGATTCTTGTCTCTATAAAGACAGTTGACACAAAGGATAATACAGAACTGAGCTTTATAGATAAATTTGAATTGAAAGGAAGTTATGAGAAATCATTGGAAGATGACAGAAGAAGAAAAAAAATTGTAAAGATAGCTGAAGAGTTGTATAGGAAGGGAATAATGGAAAATTTTGAAGATGAGAAGTCACTATTTCTACAAAAATCTCAAAATTTTCCTTCGGGAAGTCAGGAGAAATTTTATTTTTCAAATTCTGTGATGAAATAAACCAAAAATTTGTGGAAATTAGAAAGAATCTGAGCAATTTTCGAACTCAAAATTTTTATCGATTTCAAAGATTTGAAGCAGATAAATGCAGATATTCGAGATCAGCATTAGACAAAGAATTCGAATTGGGCCGTGGAGATTTGGTGCATTTTTGAAATTCGAAAAACGACCCATTTCTGGTCAGATTGAATTTTTCAGAATTTTTTTTCAATTTCCACAACTTTTTAGTTTTTTTTATCATGGAATTCGGAAAATAAATTTTCTCCTGACTTCTCGAAGAAAAATATTGAGATTTTTGTAGAGAAAGTAAATTCGCATCTTCATGTCAAACTAGCTATAGATAAAAAAAGATTAATAGATTACGTGAGACTTACTCATTCTGATTTAGGGGAGGTTCTTGGTTATTATAATTGACAAAAGTTGAATAATCTAGGCGAAAATCTGTCTTGTTTTTATCAAAGCGCCAATTGGTGCATAATAAAACTGGTGGCCGTATCATATTTATGTTGACCAGCCATTGAATGAGCTCTAAATGTATGAAATGTTGAAAAGAGTTCAGAGTTTGACTGCGCTTAAGCCAGGCATAGAAAGTAATTCGGTCGATTTTCACGTTGACAAGATCATCACTAATTCGATCGATAGAAATTCCAATATGCAATGAGCGAATCTCTTTAATTTTCGAGGCATTGCTTAAGGAAAAGACTGGCTCTGGTAGAGAGTCTAGTTGACATTCTTTCACCTTATCTAACCATGAGAGAGCTTGGACCTTGGAGATGGCTGCAATAATCTTTCCAATGGTCTGTTGTTGACTCTCAAGATGGGTGTTCGGACCTTCTTGCAATGAGTTAAAGTCCACATCTGGAAATTCTGCTAGCCATTCCTCAACAATCAGAATGGATATCTCTAGGGATGTGAGGGAGGATGTCTGATCAATTTTACTTATGCTATCCGAGTTTTGCCTCATCTGGGTTGAAGAGGTAGAGGCAATCTTTTGTTTCTCTTGGCCGAATGCAACCAGTCTTCGAATCATATCATCCTCGGTCATTTCGGGATCCACGTAGACTTCATCTTCTTGATTTGTTTGGAATTCGGTTGTCGTTTTGAGCACCTCTTGAGGATCACTTGGTATCTTCTCTTGGTCTAGGCCTTCACATTTACTACCCGAGGAGATATCATCAATCTCTTCGAATTCGTCAAGAGAATCGTCTCTTTTGTCTCGGTCAGCAGATACGAAAATACTGTCCCCCTCTTGGTCGAGAGTCTATGAGGAAATGGGAAAAAATTTCTTGATAATTCTATTCTATTAATTCAATGGAAAATTGAGTAAATTTCGACATTCAGAACCAGGTAGTAGGAATAAAAGAAATGGGGTTACAATTCCAAAAAATGACTCCAAAGAAAAGTTTTTTTTCGACCTCTAAAATAAATTGGTTATTCAATATTAATTAACCTGAAGGACGCAAAATTAATGAAATAACGCAAAAGACCTTACTTGAGATGAAAAATAACCAAAATTCAAAACATCAATAAACAAAGTTCAATTTCATTGAGTCATTTTTGGAATAAACCCAAGGAAAGTATTTGGAATTGTAAATTGATTCAATCAAAATTCTAGAGTATGATTTTGTTCTGATTCTGTCTTCAATTCTGGAAAATGTCTTTTTTTCAATAGGAGCCGAAAAGAAGTTAACTCAGTTTTATAATAAAATTTATTAAAACTTAGGTCAATATTAGAATTCTCAGCCATATATTAACTCAGATAGTATAAAATCACCATTATTAAGACTTGCTTTGAACCACGTTATATCGAGAGAAACTATTACATCCATTTGTAGATGGTGTTGTTGAGGAATAAACTCAGGAACCCTCAAGTAAGAGGGAATATGGCAACTAAAGAAATACAATGTTGAAGTTACCCCTCTTATTCTAAACAAACTTTAGGTGAATTTGGGAAACAGTTTCATCCTTGAATCGCAATTGCTAGGTTTTGAATGTTTTTTTTAAGGGGAGTCAAAATTCAAGCTCACCAAGAAAAGTGAAGATTGTTTTATTACAATTAGGAAAAGTTGGACTGACATTGGAGAAAATTGTTAGCCATAATTTTATTCAAGAGTTATTTTCTTTCGTTCAAGGCAATAAAATCAAATAAACCCGAATAATAACGATATAAAATAAATGTATTAATATTATATTATAAAAGATTTGAATTTACCTGAATGCTGTAATACTTACAAATGCAATAATTAACATTATCGTAGGTTATGAAATTAGATATAAGATATTCATACTGTACTAATTGTTACCTTGAATTTAATTCTTAGTTTAGATTTACTGGAATCTAGATCATGAGACCAATCTTGACGATATGAAGAAAAATCTATCTTTGAGAAAATTTCAAATCTCGAATTAGCGCCGATTTCAAAATTTTTTGTTGATTTCAAAGTGAAAGAGAATGATCAAGAGTTGATTTTTAGGACCATGATTAGACAAAGAAATCAAGAAATATGCTGAATCAGATTTTTAAAATGCTCCTCCCTATTTTTTTTTCTTGATCACTTCTATTGCTTGAAAATCAATGAAATTTTGATGCTTCAAGATTCCTGGAGAATTTCGGGTTCATTAAAACTTTAATAATGACACAAGGTCTTCCTTGTCTTGTTGTGATCCGAAAAATAATCTTTTGGTCATTCTCTCACATTGAAAACTAGGTCTATTTCGTAGTTTATACTGTTTTTGAAATGAGTTTATCAATTCCTATTGGCTTATTCTCTACCTTCATCGGAGCATAGTTTGGTAAATAGTACAGTTTTATCTGATATAAAAAGGATTCGAGTATTTTCTTTGTCTAAAACGTATGATACTCGTTGTTGTTTTGCATGTAAATAGAATACTAGAAGAGAATCTCGATAACTATTAAAGGTCAAATCAATTTATATACTGTTGTGATATGGATTGTGTTAGATCTGTAAAGAAGTTGGCTAAGAAATTCTGATTTATAGATACTTTTGGACACCGCGGGAAATAGATAAAACATGAATTACAAATTACTCGGTCAGATGATGAATCGTCAGCCTGTGATAGGTTCTTTGAATCGAAATAATTCACAATATTTTGATCATGTTCCGAACGATTGGTAGGCAGGGCAATGGAATCATTCTCTGTAAATTCATGAACAGAGACATCTCCAAGATTTACGAGAGTGTCCTCATTCTCAAGACATGAACTGGAAAAGGTATCTTTCCTCTGGATTCCCTTTGGCTCTGGATCCTTTTCCATGGTGGTCTTGTTATTTCTTAACGGGTGAGAGGTTTCCTCTCCAAACTTGTCAAAGTCAGCAAAGGACTCATTCAGGGTGTTTGAGGAGTAGTTGAGAGACGTTTCCTCAAGTCTGTTTGGCACCTCGAGAGGGATAGCCATGGAAAGTTTGGCTGAGAGTACAGAGGAAGCTGAAAGAATTTTAATGAAAATTTTTCTTAAGTCTATCTTCAGGTTCTAAGCATATCTTAAATCTTTGAGCAGCAAGGTTGAAAACTTACGCCTAGGCCGTTCCCGACTAACATTATCTAGAGATGAAGGAAAAAGTTATAAGAAGGTATCAAAATTTTTGGTGTAAACCTACTGGTAGGATTGCTATCATGAATTGAATTCTTGTCATGTAATAGAGAGTTTTCTGATGTAAGACTTCGATTACGTTGTAGATGTGGGGAATCAAGAACTTTCTGTGGCGGCGGCAACGCAAACAAATTCGATGACTTGAAAGAATAAATTTATAAAATTAAGACCCTGATGTCACTGATTTGTCCCGATTGGACACTTTTAGAATAATAGGATTACTTACATTTTTATTAGCACCAATAGTTGGCTTACTCGGCCTAGTTATCGTTGCACTTGGTTCAGGTGTATATGGTAGGTCTATTTTAAAAGCTCCATCTTGTACATTTGTGGAAATATTCGAATCCATCAACGGTTTTATCACAACCTATAAAAATGTATATTATACATTGTATAAGATAAATACACCAAGAAATTAATAGATAGAAAAACCAACATTGAGTTTTTTTCGATTTATGGTTGAGTTAGCTTCAACATTTTCATCGGATGAAGTTGAGGAATCATCAGAACCCTTGCTATTCACCCTTGAGGAATCATGGATGAAGTTGCTCTGCTCAGGGTTTATCCGGTAGCCCTCTTCGTCAACTTGAAAATCTTCAATTACTGACATTGTCCTCCAGTCAGTTGAGTTCTTTTGGACAATCATTGGATTTGACAGCTGGTGTTGTAGCTGTTGGTTATTGCAAGAACTTTCAGATTGGTCTATAAGGATAAAAAATATTAGTCCAACACATATGAGAAATATTCTAATTTGATGATCTAATGTTTTTTAAAGAGTTCAATTTGAGTGAAATAATAGGTTCAAAATTTATTGGAAATTGAAAATCTATTCATCAAAAAATTTTGGATTCTTTTAAAGATGATGAACATTTTACCCAAAAGACAAATCGAAAATGAGGTCGACCAAGGTTGAAAAGACTAAAATCAAAGAATAAAGATGTTAAATGAATAATATTGAATATCCAATGTACATACATTTCCTTCATTAATGCATGAGTTAAAAAGTAGACTCTATAGATATTTTATAGTCAAAAATGCTAGAATTGAAGAAAAGTGTAGTCAAAAATGTAATTGACTCAAAAATTTCAAATTCATCAGAATCTTTTTATTTTGATCTGATAAATCTCAATGAGTATTTTATTTTTTGCTTGACTGTGTCATTAAACCGAAAAAGGGTTTTAAGTCATCCTAATGTAATTTTAATTGAAGTCAAAACAGCAACTAAAGTGGGAAAGTATTTTAATCAATTTGGGATAATTAACGAAAAATACCACTAACTCTTCTCCCTTCCTTTACTGAGTCGACTTCTGAATTTCGATGTAATCTTCTCACCACTAGCCAGAATACTGAGACCAGTAATGGAGGAGAAATTATTAAGGGAATCATTTGGAGAGGTGGCATCATTGATCTGATTCATATTGGTGACCATACTGGTACTATCTCCGGAACGATTGAGGTTTCGTGAGAATTTCTTTGTCAAGGAATTGATCCCGGTATTACTGAGATTAAATGTGGAGTTGAATAGAGGTGAGGACCTCTGACTGCTAGAGGAGGGATCAATGTTCTTTGTGAGATTGCCATGGGATCCATCAAACTTTTGGTCGATGTTCATAATTCCTTGAAATTTAGATGGATATACAATCACAATAGTCAGTATATATATATATGGATCAGGTTTGGAGTAAATAAGAAAGAAAAGACTAAACAGTTTACCCTAACTTGGTAGTAATAAAATAGAGGCTGGCAGCTGAGCTATTGACATGTGGAAAATGGTTCAAGAATTTTAGGTCAAGAGAAATAAGAATTACAGCTAAATGAATGTGGAATCAAAAGACAGACGTCGACTCCCAATCAAAACTCAATGCTTAACGTGAGAGTAACTAGTTTTTATAATGCTACTATTAAGGTATTGTTTTATTTTTATTTTGTAATCTGGATTTTAGATGTTTTGATAGCTTTTCTCGATGAATTGGGGAATTCAGGATTTTTACAAAAATATCATTTTTTCAGCAAGGTATCGAAATTTTTGAAAGATTTTTTGGTAACTGATTCAAAATGTATACTTTTACTTAATTGAGAAAAAAAGTTTATTTTGGTAAATTTTAAAGACATTTTAAAATTCGAGATGGTGCGATTTTTTAATTATTTTAGTCTTTGAGTTGAAAATTTTTGTTGATTTCAAGGTCTGAGAGGAATTAAATGTTATTTTTCTAAAATTTCCCAAAAAATCTTTTTTTCTCAATTTAGTAAAAGTGTACATTTTGAATCAGTTACCAAAAAAATTTTCAAAAATTTCGATAGCTTGATGAAAAAAGGATATTTTTGTAAAAATCCTGAATTCCCCAATTCATCGAGAATAGCTGTATCTAACTTACTTTGTATAAACAAGAAATATAAATAACTTGGTTATGTTGATTAAAATAGATCAAGACTGTGTTGGTTAGTGTTGAGGAGAAACACTGTTTGTTACTCGAGTTTATTATTAACATTGCATCGGAAACATTCTTCCTTAAATACGACAGAGGAGACGGATTTTAGAAAAGCACGAAAAAGGTGTCAAAGTGTGGTCCTGGTTCAATGTAAAGAATCAGGGGATAATAAATGGTGAAATACAATATATATAGTAAGCTCTATAATATATAGTGGTCGAATTAATATGTGGGCCACTTCAAATATTCTAAATTCTCGATTTATTTTAAACAATATTATTTTCAAATTAACACTGTTAGATGCACAAGAAAATTTTCTATCAAATAATAATTGAATGAATTTTTCTATCATCGTATATTTCCCTATAAAGGTAAAAATACTATTTTTCATTGAAAATCAAAACGAAAAAATATGTGGTTCACTTTTTATTAACCTAAAAATTCTCCTTTCTTCTCAATTATTTCGAAACTTCTTTTTGTCATTGAACTTATAAAGGGTCTCACATCATCTTCAGTAAATTCGGACCACTTTTTTAAAATTTCACACTTGAGTTCATCGATGTTTTGAAATTGCCTCCCATTCCCATAAACTCTCTGAGATAAAAGTCCCCATAAGTTTTCTATAGGATTAAGGTCCGGACTTTTAGCTGGCCAATCAATATAATCAATTTCATTATCATTCAGCCATTCAATTGTTGATTTTGAAGTATGACATGGTGCATTGTCTTGTTGGAATACAAGACATTCATTTTTGAACTCATTTTTATAAATTAAAATGGCATCAGTCAAAATATCTTGATATTTTTCTGAGTTCATTTTGTTATTGATTATGACCAGGGGTAAGGTTCCTTTAGAATATACAGCTCCCCATACCATAATCGAAGCTCCACCATGTACGCGATTCAGTATTTTTCTAGGAGCGTCCCCATTCGGACACCAATGATAACTCAAGCCATCAGGTCCATCCAAATTAAATTTCTTCTCGTCTGTGAATATGACTTTGTCCCAATTAATTCTTTGGGCCAATTTATCCTTGATCCAATCAACTCGAAATTTCTTATTGTGTTCTGAGAGTTTCGGGGTTTTTTTCGACTTTCTCCAAGACATTTTCAATTTCTTTTTTACACAGTTTTGAATAGTTCTTACATTCACACTCAAATTCAAGATCGATTTTACCTGATTACAGTTCATAAATTGTTTAGATACAAGTTTTCTTATCTGACCCCTCTGCGAATTCGTGATAATTGCTTTTCGACCTGGTTTCTTGAGGGTTTTCTTGTAGGTACAGCCGTGAATAAATCTGTTAATGGTTGTGGCTGAACATTTGAATCTTCTTGAAATTTCTCTACTTGAAACTCCGGTATTTTTCAGAGATTTTATGGTCTCGAGCTCATGATCTGTGAAACGACAATTATGATGATGCATTTAGTCGGTTGTAAATTTTACTTATGGATAACTCTAAAATAATGCATATAAATTAAAAATATCACCTAACCTTAGTTGTTTTGAGCAAATAATGATCAATATAGCAGAAATAAAAAGTGAACCACATATTTTTTCGTTTTGATTTTCAATGAAAAATAGTATTTTTACCTTTATAGGGAAATATACGATGATAGAAAAATTCATTCAATTATTATTTGATAGAAAATTTTCTTGTGCATCTAACAGTGTTAATTTGAAAATAATATTGTTTAAAATAAATCGAGAATTTAGAATATTTGAAGTGGCCCACATATTAATTCGACCACATATTAGACTAACACATCTAATAAATGTAATGACAATAAATGATATGATACATGAGGATTCTTCGGAAATGAATAAAACTATGAGTTCGTAAAATCCATTATACGTAAACCCTCAATATATAGAGCTTATCATGTTTTCTATGTAAACCTAATTGACATAAAGATGAGAATTTACTATTTTTACAAAAACGAATTCAGCCGAAAAAAGTTCACAAAACTTTGTGGAAAATCTGAATTTTTTCAATTTCTTGAAAATCCCGGGTTTCCCTCAACCTCTATGGCCAGATTTGGTTTCTCCGTCTAATCTTGCTCTGAAAAAATATCAGCATCAGATTGCCTTAAATCTTGGAAATCAATTTGAGCTCAAAGGTTGAAAAAGGCGCATTTTCAAAATTCAAAAAATTGCCAAATTTTTTTCAACTTTTTAAAAATCTATTTTAACAACTTATCAGAACATTTCGTTATTTACTTCAAAAAATAATTAACTATCTGAAGAAAAATATTGATTAAATTCTCATCTCCATGTCAACTACTTCTAGTTTTACTATTCAAAATTTGCAGCCAAGAGATTTTGAAAGCAAATTTCCAATAATAATTATTATTATAATGAAGCTATAGGAAATTTTCTTCTAACCTGTCCTCATTTCTATATATTGTAAGGAGTCAGACAATATTGCTTATATTATACATTTAATCGGATCATTATTACAAATGGTAATTGATTGGGAATTATAAGCTTTTGTGCATTGCATAGTAATAATACAATAGTAGTTTTTTCATTGATAGATTACACGACTAGTTACAAACCTTCAAGGGTTGTCTTCAGAGGTATAGAACACGTGGATATGTCATCATTATTGGGTATTTCTTTCTCTAATAAGAGAGGTAATGATACAAATTCAGAACTAAGTATACTGTATTGTTTAGAGAATGGAAAAAGGGGTATTTTGAAATCTAGAGAATTTGTTTTCATGACTGGCATTCAATCTGTTTTCTCTTGTTGGTTAGAACGTGGAAAATCTTTTGATGAGCTGCAATCCTTCTTTTCTACAACACGAATTCTATAGGCATTTCAATTTCTAAACTCTTTTTCATAAAAACTACTGAGGAATGAAAAATCGTTTTGAGAGAGGCAAGAAACGTGATAAATGTTTGTATGCATAAATGCTTAATCTGATAAATGTGCCCGAATAGTCTGACTTACAAAGTAACACACTGACATATTATTATCAGTGAAATAATTCATTCGTGTATATTATGTAGATTTGAATCAATAAAATGTAAAACTCAATACGAATGAAAATTTTGGATACAATGGTAAAAAGGTGAGTTATTATTATTCAAGAGTAAATGGTGTCGTTAGGATTTATTAAACTTTCAATTTCCACTGCTATAATATAGGAAAGCTATTCTCGATGAATCTGTGAGATCAAGTTTTAATTTTTAAAAAGGCAAAAATCGTGTTAACTCGAAAAACAACGAAATTTACCATGAATTTCCTCTTAAGGATAAGATTACTATTTTTTGACCAAGATAAACCAGACTGCGTAGTAAAAATTCATTGAAAATTGAGTTGGAGTACTTAATCCACAATTCAAGCTATTTCCCAAGATTTTATGTGCTCAAATAACAAAGTTATGCTCAAAAATATGGCTAAAAGTAGGTTTATTTTGGCATTTTGAAAAATCTTAAAATTTTCTCTCATTTTTATAAATCATCATCAATTAATGAACTAAGACATGGAATGTTTAGAGAATTTTATATTAATGAATATCCCTGTTGAAAATTTGCTTGAATTTGATTGGTTCTATCAAAAAAGAGGTTTTTTTAAAAAATGCGTGCCTTGAAATGGTTGTCGCGATTACTGTATTCAGGGTTAAATATGGGTTTTATTTTCTTAATTTGTTGAAAGTGTGAAAATGAGACGAATAATTAATTCTCAATTTCATCGAGAATAGCTGATAGTTTTTTTAGCAAAAAAAGAGAGGTGAATTATATTAAATTTGGCAGTCTTGTATGATTCAGATAGGGTTATACAGAATGACTGTGATTAATGTATAAAATCTATCGATACATTGTGTAAGTATTTTACATTTTATTAAAACAAAAGTATATCAGTTGAAGGAGAGAGTTGAACAACAAGTTCAAAGACAATGGTGACTAGTCTGCGTAAAGTCTGGGAATTAATTAACACATGCCTCGACGTCATTATCAAGTATCATAAAGTCAACCTAGTCTGAAGAGATTAGGGAGATATCTCTTCTCTCTCTCGACTTTATGCAGACTAGTTTTCATGTTGTTCAAAATTTAAAATAAGATACTCACTCTTTAGTTTTATTCGATGTGATACTTTTGAAAGATTTACAATTTAGAAAATATTCAATTCCTCTGTTATTATTATTAAGAGAGACCTGTGTGTAATATGTACAAACATTTTTGACATGTAACAGGTATAGTGATTGATTGATTAAATTAAATAAATAGACAAGTATACATTGGCCTGAGAAAACGATACATTGTACAAACCAATCATTTAACTAATTGGTTTCCTCAGTGCATTTGAATATAACTTGAAATAGAATGAAAATAAGAAAAATAGGATTTATAGTTACTCACCAGCGGATGATGAACGAGGCTGATGACCAATACCATCAACACTTTGGGTGACCTTGAATGAATCAGAATAAAAGAGAGATTCAATTACTTTTTTCCCACTGAATAGGGATATTTGATTGGTCGGGCTACTGAGGTCATCGGAGATTTGCGAGGCTGAAAAGGAATTAGACTGTTCATCAGTCGACTGAAGATTGAGGCTGATTAATTCCTGATCATCGAAAGACTCTTCCTGGGGCTCCTTGTCGCCAGTACCTTGATAATTTGAAAGAAAAAATGCATAAATTTATTCACAAGAGAAAATCTATTCTAACTAGGAGGATTTACCCCTTTCATCGAGCATCAGGTTTATTAGATAGCCGGTGGAGATTTTTTGGATTTCATCAAAGTGTCCTTTTAGGGAATCATTAAGGCCAGTTAGGTTGTCAATTGATAACTGGATGAATTTCTTGAGGAATGAGAGCATTTGAGCCAGGTGGACCTCTTCAATACTCTGGAATTTTATACAGGCATTTTTCATTTTGTTTATATACTGAGTACGAAGATTGTTGTATTTGTCAACGGAATACTTCAAGTCTTGCTGGGCTTTTTTCAGTTTAGTTTCAGCTCGATTAAGATCTCGCCTATTGGTTGAGGGATCGTTTTGTTTCAATTTGAGATAATCACTTTTCTTAACACGGAAGGATTCCTTGGCCTTTTGAAGTTGATCTGAAGCAGACTTGAAAAGTAAAGGGAAATTTTAACAAACCTGATAGGCATTGATTGTCTCAGTTATTGATTTATCATCTTTTATAGATCTCTGCTTCTTGCTTTGCTCATCAGAGTAAACTTGGATTTCTTTTAGGAATAGCTGTCTTTGCTTGTTAAATGTGTTTAAAACATCAGTATAGATTTCAAGAGATTTATGCAATTTTCCCCAACAAAACTTGAAAGAGCTAGAATTATAAGAGGAAATTTTGTTGTTCAATTTGACTATGCTCTTTTGATAGGTCTCTTGAATAGCTGTGAATTCTTTAACAAATTCTAAAAATTCGCTTGTAGTTCGACTACCACCTTTCATGTTCTTAAACATGGCATCAAAACCAAGATTTTTCTCCCCCCAAAATCTCCCCTGATAATCAGGTGTGTTAAACTCAATTTGCTCCATTCCTGAGCGAAATAAATAATGGAAATTTAGTCAAATGATTGCCTTATATTTCCTCTAAATAATATTTTTTTTTAATATTAGATGAATTTAAACCAACAAAATGACGAGGCGTTATCTTGTTATAAAAAATTATTATTTCAAAAAAATTCTGCTGCTACTACAGATTTGTAAAGAGAATTAATCTTTACCTGAAGTAAGAGTTTACACTATAGAGAATACTCATGGAAATTGTTCCGAGTATGTTGAATTTCTTATTTTCAAAGCACCTTTTTTGCTTGGAACTAGTCCTGCTTCTTTGGACAAGATTTATCCTGCCGAAGTTACCACTAATCCCAATTTATCTATTAAAGTTGAGATAAATGGCTTAAAATATGATAATAATTTTGATCAGTCGGCTGTTGACAAGAATTTTGCCACGATGATCTACTGTAAAAAGACAAAAACCATTTCTATCATTCATAATCAATGTGAAATGCTCAAGGCAAATATTAAGAGGAAAATTAATGTTGAAACTGATGATTTAGATGACGATAAAGATCTTAAACAAGGCATCCATCTTTCTGGTCATCAGATGAAGTTGGCTAAAAAGAAAGGAGCCAATCTTGTCAGTGACCATGTCAAGTCAGATTTAATGCTCTCTTCAAAACTGGAAAGGGCAGAAAATCTGATGAATCGTACAAATAATCTTGCTACAAAAGAAAATTCTCTTACATTCATTCTACCTGAATTTGATATTTATGCTACAGATGTAACAAAAGCTTACAGCATTCAAAAGTTGATTCCCGACAACTTGAAATACGAGTTGTCCCTGTACATTTCCAAATTGACGAGCGTGGAAAAAGATCCAGAGTTTCCCAGTTTTTCCATTGTTAATCAGCTGATCAATGACAAGATTGACAAAATCAGACAAGATGAAGTCCTCTTTGGATATTTTTACCTTCTTGTCTACACCTATAACTTATCTCCCGCTGTTTTTACTGGCTCTAGTTTCAAAAATAAACTGGGCGCTAGTGTCGCCGAGTACCTACATACCACTTTTTCATCAGTTGTAGATTTGAAAAAAGATTTATCTACTAGAAAGATGACAAAAACTGATAGATTTCGCCTGTTGAATTACATCTTGATAATTTATCTCTCATTCAATGATTACAATACGAAACTTTCACCTGAGCTAAGGAAAGATTTTCTTCTTCCCGACAATAAACTCATTCAGGCTTTCTCCTGCATCGGGGCCACAGTGAAGAAAGTCACTACTGACTCAAAAGATTCTGGCATTTTCCAAGTTAAACTGACTGCACCTCTTAAATTTATTGCCTATTCTCGAAAATAAAAATTGGTTTTCATATGATATTTTTTTAATCTTTGTAAAATGTAAAAATTTTATTTTAATGCAGATAATCACATCACATTCTAATGGATAAATTTTCATTGTTAATCAAGTCTTCATTACTGGTATGAGTGGAGCTTTCGTTTTCAGATGAATTTGCTGATTCAATTAATTTCGATTCTAAATTAGACATTTAAATGGGAATGAATTTATTTTGGAAAAAATTATTAATCGTTAACCTTACGCTGTATTAAATCTTTGACAGAATTTTTATCTTCAAGGACTGTAAAGTACAACATCATGGCGAAGAAGCCTCCGAGGACGGCGATAAATGTTGTCATAATCAAGGCATTGCGTAGGGAATAGAACATTCCTTCGAGAGAAGGATCCTTTCGGCTTAGAGCGTCTGAAATCTTGGTTAGGAATTTTTAATATTGCGAAATCAAAATATAGAATCTAAACTTTTAATGACCAAGGTTAATCTTGTAAGAATTGTTAGATGAATGAAAAGTTGCAATTTAATGAAAAATCGATAAATGCAATAAACTTACAGACCCGACAATCGATGGACTAATAGCGTCTCCAAGTAAATGTGTTGAAAGTGTCTGAATAGCATTGGCCATACTTCTTCTTGTCGGTATGACAATAGACTAAAATAGTAGTAATCAGAGTTATGATTCAGACTACTCAATATATGACTTACCATGGTTATATCAGAGACAATAGCCCATTGCAGACACATGAGAAGATTGACAAGAAAAACGAGGAACTAGAAATATTGAAAAGAAGTGAATTTGTACAAAAGATAAATCATACATTTTGCAGTTATTATTGATTGATTAATTCATTGATTCTTAGAAGAATGACTAAAATAAAATTCGGTTACAAATTGGAACTCAATTGTTTATGAAAAATGAAACCAAAGTTCAACCAGTAAGGGTAAATAAACATCAAATCATAAACTTGAAATGAAATTCTGGAGATTATTACAATATTACTCACGAAACATAGCCAGATATTATAGGTGGGAGAGATGAGGGTAAAAAATAAGACAGGTCCTCCCAAAAGCTGACCAAATATACAAATGTAGACATCTGCTCTAGGATTGTATTTTTTGAATCTACGCGACATTTCTTCTCCGGCAACAACTCCAATTACACCGGCAAAACAGACTGATCCTCCAAAGATAAGGGGGATGTTATAACTGAGAGATGCATTGGGATCATGATGGTTGGCATTAATTGCATTCTGCATTAACTGGACAGACCACCAGGTCAGAGAACCAATAACAAAACAAACACATGTGAACATTAGGGAAATCAGGATGAAACTCTTATTCTTGAATAAATAGTCTAGATCTTCTTTAATTGAAGTAACTTTAAGATTGGTCCCCTTTTCTGCTTGTCCTCGAGGGGGATCTCGATGGAACAAAACGGTTATCAGGATCAAGAAGAAGCCCAGGAATGGAGTGAATCTTAGAGCCCATTGCCAGTTGCCAGTAATGCTCAGAGCAACTGAACCAATAACGTATCCGACGCCACTTCCTACTGGAACAGCAAAATAATACAGACCAAGTACTTTTGTTCTTGCATCATCTGTGAATAAATCTGACAATATTGAAGGTGCTATTGTTGAATAGCTCGCTTCACCAATACCCACCAAGCATCTGAGAAATAGGAACCACCAGAAATGCTAATTAAAAAAATGAGTCAGCCTTGAGAAACTTATTTATCAATTAGAATAAGTTGAATTATTACTCACGTGTTCAGATACAAATGAACTAGCTAGAGTTGTCGATGTCCAGAGAGTTAACCCGATGAGCATGAGATATTTACGCTTCCATCGATCACCAAAATATCCAAACAAAATACTAAAAGTCATGTAGGAGGCAATGAATGAGGTTTGTAGCAGACCAAATTCAAAATCCTGTATTTTATAAAACTTTTCAACAGCTTGAGGAATTCCTGCAATTGTGAAACGATCCATGTAATTTAATAGATTTATCATGAAAAGAATTGCAACAGTCAGATGCTTTCTCTGAACATTGTTACGAATTCTTTGAAATCTTGAGATGATCATTCTGAAGCTAGTGAACATTCTATAGATTATTGTTAATAATAATCATCTGTAGAAGTGATTTGAAGACAATTTATAAAATTTTTTTGATTGTGTATATCATTAAAAAAAGCTAAATTAAACTTTGTTCTTTTTCTTAATCCGATTGGCGCAGGTTCAGTTTTTTTTCAAAATGTATAAATCTTTACATCCGTATGATGGGAAATATGAGGGCTCACTAGGATTTAGCATTGGAGAAAACTTCCTAAGTCTAAGGAAGGAAAACGAACATTGGTCTTTGGTCGTTGATAAGAATAGCAGAATTGGTTATGTTCCAAACAATTGTCTTCAAGAAATATTTGTAAATCATTATTCGTAAATTATTGTTTAGAACTGTGATCCAAAAATAACGCTAGATTTTATTGATAATGGATTTCAAGCGCTTGTATCAAAAAAAGCTTCTCAGATCAAAAATTCTTCTTCAATTTTCAAAGAATTGGTCAATTTACGCATGGAACTCTTGGCCGCTTCACAAGTTGAAGAATTTCGAGCATCTTCAGACGAAACAAAAAGTCAATTTATCGAAGGAACCTCACTTAAATTTGTTGATATTCTCCGCAGAAAAACAGGATCCGATTATTTCGTTTGTTTAGAATCTTTAAATTCCATTGTTGATCTCATGAATCAGATTTTCCCGAATAACCAAAATGAAATGGAATTAATTAAAAATGATCTTCTTAATTATGAGAAGACACATTCCCCAGAAAACTCAGATCTCACAGAATCCTTTGATGCAAAGCTCATTGAAAAATATTTGAGTTTCATAGAGAAACGTTTGGATAACAAACAAGAGTCCGAATGGAGCCTTCACGAAGACTACTACGACGTTAAGAAGAATCTCAATGATTTTCTTGCCTTGATATACAATGCTAATCCAAAGACAATCCGAATGAAAATAAAGGAACGTAATTTTCGTATTTATGAAATGCTTGTTGAAATGTATAGAGATGAAAAACGAATGGTTATTCGAACTCTCCTCCTTCTCTGTATTGTTGGCCTATGTCAAATTGATAAACAATGTCTAAACTTTGTATGCTCCTCTATTCTTATGGTAGAGTTGATTCGGGAAATATCACAACTGGCCCCCATAAATCGTGAGTAATTTCAATTTTCTTTCATTTGAGTTTGGAACCAAATTCAATCAATATCACAATAGACAGAGGTGCAATGTTTTTGAGTTTACATCAGATAGTTTAATAAAAATTTATTGAATATTTTCATAGTAACCTTCAAGTAAAAATAAATCCTACCAATAAGTATCAATAAATATTAAAAGCATTCTACATCAACTGCCTAGCTTTTCTTGAAAATTTTTTCATTGTATATCTTACGTAATAAAATACAAACTTATTTACCTATCAAAATTTTAATAAAATAATAATTCCAGATCAGTCCCATTACATCACATGTCTCAGGGTCTTATCGATGCTGCTAGCGAATTGCAAGGAGATCTCAATACAAGTAATGAGTGAGTTTTTTCCGGTTGAATACATAAATTTCTCAACGTTCAATGTTGATAACTAAAATCAGCCTCCACTATTTATATCTTTCACGCTATTTTATCCTAGTCAGTTGGGAGAATACGAGGATTGGACAAGATGTAAAGTTAATCAGGAGTTACATCATTTCCTAAATCTCATTATAGGTTTTCGAGTCTTGTTGATTTTTTGATGCAATTTTCGATAACTCAAGTCTCTAATTTTTCTAGGTAATTTATCAAAGGATTTTTTCACAAATCTCCTCATGAAAATATCGCCAGAGGGAGTCTTTCTAACGGAAACTCCGGAAGATGAAGCGGCCAAAAGAAGATCAAACTCTGTAAGATATTTTTCCATCCAAATCTTGTCTATCAAGCATAATTATCTTAACCCTTCATGTCCCATTGTTCCACCAGTGGAACACAACTTTTTCTTGAGCGATAATTTTAACTGAAAGATACCTAAAACACTTTGTTTATCCCTCATTAGAAAGGAAATTTATTAAACTACAAAATCATGTATAAGCCATAAAGATAGGTTACTTGAAGAAGGGTGATTTTTTGAAAATAAGGTGGCTTTCAAAAAGGAATTCAGATTCGGAATCAGCGTAATTATTTTGGTTAGGTGGCAAATTTTCTCATTTGTGTGATGAAAAAAATAATTTGGGACGTGAAGGGTTAAACTATAATTTAAGTCTAAACTTACATGGTCTGGTCAAACAAAAACCGAATGAATCTAATCAATAAAGGTCAATTCTGTATATTTCACCTGGTCATTTCACTCATTGATTAGAAATATTTCATCGACTGTTGCTCTTAGAAAATGAACAGCATATTCACCTGTTCTTTAAGCATATCTCTATTCTAAGTATTTCAATTTAACTGTATAGATTATGTCGAAATGATTTATCTGGAAATATATAGATAAAATATACTTGAAAAACATTAATACATATTCTCTACATTCCTTCTAGTAGTTGTTGTGCGATTCCTCACTTTTGTTGAGTCCTTTTCATAAACTTCCTATCCAAAAATCTATCTAGGTGTGGGTTATCTAGGAATTTCTTCTGATTGATTGACTGGCATCGTTGAGTTAAATTTTTCAACATTCCTTTCATAGCTATGAATGGGAGATGGATACAGGGTACACATTTTAGACTATTCTGTAACTCATTTCATTACAACTCATTTCTGGTTGATCTAAACCAAGTTGACATGAAGTTGAGAATTTACCTTAATTAATAATACATAAAGTCAAGGGAAAATTTATTTTTTGAATTCCATAATGAAAAGATCACACGAGTTGTTGAGATAAGAAAAATTTAAGGTGGTTTTTTAAATTACGAAAATGCATCGATGAAAATTCTATCGATTTTGAAGATTTTAAAGAAATTTGATATTTGTGATCAATAGGGCCAAAAATTTACAAATTTCGAATTTTAGCTCAATTACTTCTAAATCGTAGGAATTTTCTTTCAAAAACTAATTTGGGTCAAGGATAAAAAAGTTTTTAGCACATAATTTTACATATATCTGTATACTTAATTAAATAAAAGGTGACAAAATTGGATGTAATTCACAGTAGTAAAATACAGGTTGAATATAGTACATGTCAGTCACACATTCCTTCTCTATCTCTCTTTGTTTGATGATGTAAGCCCCTTATTATTAACCCTAAGAACTTAATAAAAACAGCATTTTCAAATCTAAATATCTTTGTTTAGAAGAAAGATATTTGAACATTTCAAAATGCTATCAGTATTAGAAAATTGCACTCTTTAAGATGATCTAAGTTTCAGAATTATGTGTTGAATAATAAGCGAGACAGAATATGATTAAATCACCTGCTATAATTTTGATTTACTCGATTAAAAAGTTTCACATTTCTTTATTAAAAACAAAAGTTACATAGGTATTTGATCCTGGTAACAAGTGTTCCCCTGAAGCTCATTTCCTTTCAGAAACAAATGATATCTTTCTTCGCTTATCATCAAACAAAGAGAGATAGAGAAGGAATGTGTGACTGACATGTACTAGTAGGTAAGACGCACCATTTTGGACTTGGAAAAATTTACACTTATTCTACTCCATTACCGATAATTTTATATAATACCCAAATTATGTTTGAAATGTGTCAGAATTTATTGAAAAATTCCTTACTTAAGAATACATATGACAAGTTTTTCGTACATATTTTTGTGGCCCTAGTGATCAAAATCAGCAATTTCTTCTATTTCAATACCTCATGGGCTAATTTCCTGATGGAATTAAAAATAATTAATATTTTGGTTCCTGACTTTCCGGGAGAAAAATGCATTGAGATTTTCGTAAAAATAGTAAATTCCCCCTTTGTTCATATTAATAATAACAAAATCTAACCTTTAATTATCCTATATAGATATCAGATCGAAAGTCGATAAACTTGAACAATCTATCCATCAAAGAGAAGTTTTTCCTCGGCCAGTTAGACGAGGCAGCATTCTCCTTCATAGTCTCAGCAAATAAACACATGGACGTGAATGATGAGATGAGTCCTCTTGTCGAGTGCATCCGAGACAATTTGAGCTTGTCAAAAAAGATTTTGGAGAATCTCCTCATTAATTTCAACTGGGAAAGTGAGTTTTTTTATTGATAAATTATGATTATTCCTCAATGTGAATCTACATTGGAGATATGTAACGAAAAACATTTTTTCTGACTCTCCTCCTTCTATCCAGTTACCAGATTTGTAAATTTTCATTCAATTCTACTAGCCCTTTACTATGATGTTGTTTTATTCACATATTCTTTGAAGATTTTCGAAAATTACAAAATTACAATTCATTACTATTCAATGAATGAAATCTTTGAATATTATAATGCGATTTCGAGGCTTATTTCAACAATATTACAGCTCAGCAGACTTTCTGTACTTTTTATAGGAGATTATAATATTCAACTGATAAAGGCTTTCAACTACCACCACCCTTTTCTTTGAACATTCTTTTTTTACAATGACCATTCTTTGTTTTTATTTTAGAAAGGTCACATTTCAAAAATAATAATAAATTGAAATTCAATTATAGAATTTAAAAATTTCAATTTTGCTTCGCTAAGGTATAAAACCTAATGTAATCGACCTAATTGGAAATCTCTGGGGACTTTTAGCTCAAAAAGTCTATGCGTTTTATCAATACATCTATGCCCAATAGACGCTTGGTAGAGATTCTTGTACTTCACCTTAAACTTTAATGAAAATAGTAATGATATATTTTTGCATTTATGAATGAATCAAATCGAAACAAAATTACAAAATTTGATTTTGGCGTATCCTCCTCAATCGAATGAGGTGTTTTGCAAATTCATATCATTTAACATGACCATACAAGATCAATTTTTCAAGTGAAAACATTTTTATGGCCATCACTATGTTATATATTTTTGAATTTCTGATGATGAAAAATAGTTATAATTACTATCAGGGATTCCACAAAAAAACCCACGTCATCTCAGTCATTTAGATCGAATATCTTTCAATACAGAAACCATTTTCTGAAAAAATTTTCTACCTACTTTTTCTGCTATAACAGAATTGGCCTTTAAATTGACTTCTCTAAATATAGTAATTGATGCACCATCAGTTATCTTTCAATTATTTCATCATTTTAATTCTATACTTCTATTTGCAAATTGAAATGTATGAGAATGAGTCTTGGATACTAATTTTCTCAGGAGTTATCGATTTCCTCTTTCAAAATCAGTTCAAGAAAGTTATTTGAGCATAAAGGGTCTGACTGTTACTGGGGTTGCTCTTACCTCTTTGTTCCTTTGATCTAGATCTTTGAGCAGAAAAACTTTATCAATCAGTATTCAACTCAGAATTTTGTTAATCACGTACACACCTATTCAACTCTATTCAATATATACAATATTTTTCTCCGGATGGCCAGGAATAAATTTGTTCTTTGAATTAAAAGTGCATAGAATTCGAATAAGCAAGCAATATATATAGGGCAGTAACTTTGTAAATTTTGCTATTTTGGATATGATGGATAGAATTTTAATACGAATTAGCCACTATAAATTTTGCTCCTCTAAGACTTGTGATAGTCGAGATAATTTTGCTATTAAGATATGCCATGCCCAATTATTGCTAATCCTTTTCCGCAAGCCCACGATAGATAATGCTGAGATTTAAACTTAGACTTAAACTTCTTCTTTCTTTTCGGAAGAAATCATAACAAGACCAAACCCCCTTACAATGCAGACCTCTTTGACGAATTCAATTCAGCGAGGTCTTTCTAGTAAAATAAAAGAGTCCAAAGATTCAATAGATTTTTAGTATAGACATTTGAAGAGAGCGGGAATCCCTCTCTTTTATTTCGGAAAGATTTTCATTGTTCAATATCCCTGTATATGAAGGAGAGTGGGCGAAAATATTACTTGACATTTTATTATCTTGATCGATAAACTATTGAAAATTTATGGAAAATAATAAATAATGATTTTATTCTTTCCACGAAAATATCTTTTAAAGACAATCCCAAAAGGGATTTGTTCCTTTTTGAGCTCGAGAATTAACAATCTTTCATTTCCAACTAAAATTATTATCGATAAATAAAATTGAAAAAAAGTAAAAAAAACTGTGAAATCGTAAAATTTATGTTTCTGAATGAAAACTTTTTTCTACTGACGGAATGGTGAGTCTATACCTTTTTCAGATGATGATTTCGCAAAGTTTCAATAGAACATTGTGAATTTTCAAATCGTTTCCATAATATAGTTTCTATCGTAAAAAGTTTTTAAAAATATATATTTGAGATATTCAATATATTATATTGCCTAAAGATTGAAGACAACAGAATCGATTTATTTGGTTTTATTCACTCGGAAAATTTT
Source organism: Gyrodactylus bullatarudis (assembly GCA_012064415.1). Taxonomy (NCBI): domain Eukaryota; kingdom Metazoa; phylum Platyhelminthes; class Monogenea; order Gyrodactylidea; family Gyrodactylidae; genus Gyrodactylus; species Gyrodactylus bullatarudis. The sequence goes on from SSNU01000091.1 coordinate 65,800, forward strand.
TTTTCAATCTTGTAATCTACCTGTTCTTATTATTATTTCCTTACAAAATCAATAGATGATGTAACAAACTTTGACGGCCTCAAATTGATAAACTCTCTGCAATCGGCTGATTTCACAATTGACAAGCGACATTTTATCGATCCAGCAGACAACCTCATTGAGATTGAATCGAATAAATTCAAGAGGAACTCTTCCATAGTTCTTGACTACAATTGTTCCAGAGTAAGTCTCAAATATAGAGAATATTATTTCCGGTTCAATAGGTTAACTTGTCGCTTGAGTGGTACTATTTTTACTATTTTGCATCGGAAGTTGTATGACATAGAAAGTGATAAAAAAGAGTTCAAAAGTAGCCTAGAACCAGGAATTATAAATTACCAAGTATTAATCTTTTAAATTACTAATTTTAGCAACTTGAAATCTTAAGCAAATAACGATTTCTGATTGGTTCTTGAAATACTGACCATTCAAAATGCGTTTAAAAAATCAATTCAATTCATATACACGTACTACTTTCAAAACATTATCATGCTTCTGAAACAGTTATTAGTAATAATTCAATAGTAAATATTTGCGGTCACACTTTAGAAATTTTGTGCTCACTTAACCGATTGACTGGTCTTCAGAAGGCTCTAAAACAATAATTACAATAAAGCACTAAAAGTAGTATATTTTCGTATATTCTTCGATTTTTCAGCTTCTATTTCTTAGGCTCTGATAATGATAGATTATTTCTGTAAACAAGTTCAATTATCATTTGTATTTTCAGCCGATCGAATCAGACTCCTTAACTATTCCAAAACATCCGACTCGACGATTCCTATTCGATTTAATGCGACATTCAGATATTGTCAAGGTCTTCTATCGCAACGACATTGAAGTGGCCATTCGCATTCTACTCAGGCATATCTCTGATCTCTCTGATGACCGAGATGTAAGTGTTAGGATTTAATTCCTATTTCTTTTGATTAGAATCAAGGCTTACATGTCCGTTTGATTTCTCAAGAATTTTTCAATCAAACTATAATTTCTTTGAGCTCAAAGAATCTATTTTCTTGTCTAATGTTAGTCCAAAGTTAATTCTATTTGATTTTTGAGTAGTAAATCAAAAATGTAACTATAGTGTCTCACATATTAATTCGACCAACTTGAGTCATTTTCTTGAAGCAATTAAATGCAGACATTCAAGATCATCATTTAACAAAGAATTCGGTTTCGGCTGCAGAAATTCATGGAAATAAAGTCGAATTTTTTGCATTTTTGAAATACGAAAAGTTGTCTAATTTTGGTCAGATTGAATTTTTTCAGAAATTTTTTTTAATTTCCACATTACAATGAAATTCGAGAAATATTGAGTTTTATGTCTCTATTAGGTTTAAATGAATTTTAATGATTTCTTTCTTTGATCAAAAGTATTTTGATCTTTAATAACAAAAGAGTGCTCATCTTCACGAAAGAGCACTCTTGATTGTAGTCAGCAGAGAAAAAGTCTAGTCATAGTGATAGAGCGATCATTTAATCTAATCTGCTCTGAAGAAGCTAAAATTTTGTGTGTTGGCCATTTATTATTTATTTCTTGTAGAGATGGCATAATAATGTTATTCACACAACTACCATCTCTCTCTCTGAGAGAGAGTAATAGTAACATAATATAAACATTAATATTACATCATCAGTTTATATTATTCAGAGAGTCCTCAGGTTACTTGTCCAACCACTACCTTAAGTGTGTTTTTTCTACCTCTTGCATGGACGAAATAAACTTCTTTTTGGGAGTTATTTTATGCATATTTGTAGATACTAAAATACTACAATACTTTTACAAAATCAATTTGGGATTTACTCAAAATAAACTCACAAGTAAACGTTTTAAAATATAGACAATATTAGATTGTCTTTCAGGTAATGGACAGTAAAAATGGAAATTATCTCAAACAACAGTATTTTATTCAAAGTACTTTGTTCATGTTGTCTTACTTTTCACACTTACTTTTAGTTAAACCTTTTTTGAGCATAACATTTTTGACTTTAATTTGAAAAAAATATTTTACTTTTGACTACACTTTCTTCCATATTTTACACATAGTCAAATTAGTCTACACTTTCTTCAATTTTACGTTTTCGAAAAGGATTATGATATTCTAAAATTCTTTAACTTAAAATAATCCCTATGAAGGATAACATGGTCGTCTCCTGAGTACAATTTCCACTCATAAGGAATTAAGTAAAGGTCTTCAACCAAGGCGAATATCTTCACTTTTCATGCTTGGAAAAGTGTCAATTCCATTTATGACTTTAGCATCATGTTTCTTTGATAACTTCAAAAGATAGTGCCTTTGCGCAACCTTTTACTTTCAATAAATTTACGCCTTGAATAATGCGATCGGTTTCTTTTCTTGTTAAGCTAGATGTGCAGTTTGATTCTGTGAGACTTAATAAGTGGAAATTATACCCAAGCGACGACCATGTAAGTGTGAAAAGTAAGATAACATGACCAAAAAAACCAAGTACTTTGAATAAAATAAAATCTCATTGTTTGAGATAATTCCCATTTTTTACCGTCCATTGCCTGATTTCCCATTTTCCCGGTGAAGGTTTCAGTGAAAAGGGTAAATATTTCCCATTCTCACTAGTGATTTCCGTCCATTCATTGATTTTCCATATATACGTCTTACTTTTATGTAACACTTTGATTGAATTGTATTAGGATTATTGAAAATAGTCATCTTTTTTTAGTTACGAAATATTTGTCTTTTTTTAATACTAAATACCAGGATCGCCAATAGACAAGGCAACCAAAAATGGTCGTAGAGATTTTAGGAAACTGTCTATTTGAGTCTAGATCCCATGTTCAGACAAATTTTACTACTAGAAAATTAAGCGTTAATTGTGATGATCCGAGATCAGCTCAGTCTAACAGCTTATTCAAAGAGATTGAATGGGGATGATTGGTTTTTTTGTCTATGGGAATTTTTCTTTCTTGAATTGTAGAAGAAAAGAATTTCATCTCTGCTTTTCATTTAATCTATTAGCTGTTACTGGAATATTTATCAATATTGGAAATTTTACTCGTCAACGTGTCCATTCATCATGCCTCGATTTTATCTTGTCATCTCCAGATGATTGACGAGACTCTCGAATTAATCAAGGAACGTTCGGAGGATTACACTGCCAACTCTGTGAATGACAGTATTAAAACAATTGTAAACTCCATAAAAGATCGTCTGTCTTCCATTTAACTTGAGCCCTTCCCTTTTTTCCTTAAAGTGATCAACTGCAAAAAAGAAAGATTTAAAAATATTGTTATTTACTGTAATTTATTTTATTTTTTTTACTACCCATTTTTTCGGAGAAATATCAATAAAAACAGGTTATTTCCCGCCCAAAACAACAAAAGCAATATGAATCTATATTTTTCTCTCTTCTGTTTGGTTGAGCAATGACAAAATTAGAGATGGGGATTCGAAAAGGGTAAAAGCATTCAAAAGGAAAGTTTATCTTTCAATATGTCAATATGGCAATATAAAGTCATAATAGTTATATAATTAATTCTGTGAATCTACAGATTTTAAAACCATTAAAATTCATGGAAGAAACATAATAAGACACCAAGGTTCAAAGTCATAAACTCATTAGGTAACATTTCAAATCATAAACACTTAATATATGCCCTATTATTTTATAGGTGAATATATTGCGCAAGATCTGCAACCCAGAAGTCAATTGTGGAAAAATTTTTGTGTAAAAAGTTATCAACACTTGAATTATTACTGAAAATCCATGAATGCATAAAATATGCCCTCAAAACGCCAAAAATTTCCGATAAAATTTCCAAAAATGAAAATAACATTTTTGAGGGCTGTGGTATTTATAAATTGAAGTGTAGCTGTGATAAAAGTTATATTGGTCAAACTGGTAGGAATTTTAGAACAAGAATCAAAGAACATAAAAACAGTATTTTGAGAAATGATAATAAGTCACATGTTTTTCAACATGTCTTAAACAATAATGGGCATAAAATAAATTTTGAGGAGGTTAAAATTCTTAGTGTGCAGAAAAACTTTAGAAAGAGGTTAATTCATGAAGCTCTAGAAATAGGCAATAATGATACTTTTAATGGAAATGTTGGTGAAGTGAACATTGAGCAGTGTTGGATTCAGCTTTTTGGCAAAAGAAGGAAGTTAAATCAAATCTGATGAAAAAATTATAACTCTTTTCTGTCCTGATTATCTATACTTTATTATCATAGGTCAGCCTCTTGTATTATTCTATTCTCTCATCTGATTGGACAAAACTGATAGGTATGAGATCATGAAAGTATATAAATAGTAATTTGTTTTTTGACAAACTTGTCGTACCACTGAAGAAGGCGTGTGAAGACAATCACCGTCGAAACGTTTGGATGACCATGGCTGAGAATGCTAATATTGACCTAAGTTTTAATAAATTTTATTATAAAAATAACGTTTTAATTTTCTCTTAAATGAACTCGATACCTTTTACAATTAGATTTATCAATGAGGAAAAAGAGCTTAGAAATTCTAGCCTAGAATATAGATAGTGCAGGTTCCAAGAAGGTTCAAAACTTTCATCTTGTTTATATATTGTACTTTAAGAGTGTAAAAATGAGTAAAATCTAAACCAATCAGATGTGAGTTTTCGTGTTTGCCCTTAAACATTTACGTTGACTCATAAATAAACTCGATTTTCACAATTTATATAATGACAGTTTGTTCTACGCTTTCTCCATCTTACCATATTTGAGCCTATAGAAATAATCTCAAGGTGCTTTTTTTGTCTATATCAGTATTAAGTCTTAGTTAGATAATAAAAAAGTATTTGAGACCTCACGATGATCAAGAGGTCTCTAAAGATTTTCTGGAAATAGACTCTTTTTACATCAGATTTCCTTCTGGAATGTTCAAAAAATTTAACCTTTTCTCTGTTGTAAGAAATTGCATTGTTCTCTGATTGGCTAGATTCTCAGAATATATCTAGATTGGCTACCTAATACTCGATGGAATATCTCTTTAGAGAAATTGGAGTCAATGAATATTTTTATATGATTTAGCATATTAACAAGATTTGAAAATGTCAAGTCAATTTTCTGTCTTGAGAAATTTCCGACAATCTACAATGTTATCATAGACCATGTTCAAGTTTCTCTCAACTAGAATTTTATCATCCGAATACAAAATTTTGTTATCCCTTGGGTGGAAAACATGAATTCTGATCAGGTCTTTGAAGTGATCTTTGAGATTGACAAAAAGTTTCTCTTTTATCAAGCTGGAATCTTCCGTGAAAATTATAAGTGTCACTCTGATAAGGTCCAGGTCGCCAAGCTTCCTATGAATATCACAATAATCGAAAAGGCTCTCTATCTGAAGGGCATCGATTAATTCATCTCCAAGTGTTACAATATAAATTCCATATGATTGCTTACGTTGTCGTTTAACACAATCTTCTAGCATATCCCTGAATAGAGAATAAACTTTGTAATAAAAACCAGACCTCTGGTTAATGCGTTCAAGGAAATGATAAAAGTTCTGGATTATTTAAAAAGACTCTTCAACTCAAATTTCTACTTATTCCAAGACTTTGTGACTTCATACATTTGATGTATCATACAAAATAGTAGACACAAGAAAGATTCACACGTTTACAACATTTTATATATGCCTCAAAAGAAGGAAGGAATATTCTCAAATTTTCCTCTATTGGAAAGTACTAATGTGACAATTTATTTACATTACATGAGGGTAATCTTGGACTTTTATTCCAAAGATTACTTATTCATGACAATATTTATTTTATTGTGTGAAGAATTTCAAGGATTTAAGACAAGCATTCAAGAAACTACTTGATTTTTCAATGAAATTTTACTAGACAATAGAGATGTAACAAATTTTTCAACCTATGATAGTATTATAAATCCTTAACATTATTTTATTCAAGATCAAGTCTCAAAATGCTCGTCTGATATAATGTTCAAGTTTAAAGGACAGACTTTTTTAAAAATACTGCTAGATTTTCAATGAATTTTCACTACGTTTTCAATAAAATTCCGAATATCTTTTTTGCTCATAATACTTCAAGGGTTTTTTCAATGAAAATAGTAATAGAATCATGTTAGGATCATTTCTGTTAAATTTTGTTATTCCAATATGCCTACAAGAGAATTTAGGGAAAATGCACGGGATTACAAACGAATTTTCAGTTATTTTAGATCTCACACATCATTGTTATCAAAATTATATGTGGAAATTTTACGGAAAACTTTGATTTAAAGAATGGACAAAATTCGTTACATCTCTACTAGCCAATCATAGAAAATACCCTGTAGCAACTTGCTACTAGCAAGTAGGTATCTTTTTTGTTGGTCATTGAGTATATTATACACTGTATAATATACAGACTGTATAATACAGTATATATTACAGTACATACACTTCTAAGTTGTAGCATCTTTCAAATTAAAATTTAATCTGTCTTTCTACACTTACGTCAGGGAACGAAGAATGGAAAGTTTCCTGAAACTTTCAGGCCTTGCCTCAAGGTACTCCTTGAGTTGTGGATTGCGGTCCATGTTGGGATTATCAAGACGAATGAAATCTGACCTGTCTGAGATTCTCAGAATAACTTGATTTATCATCAATTGGCTTATTTGCTCTTGGAAGAGTTGGTGTATTTTACTCTGATGCATTCTTAAATCTCTACTCATGTATATAATCAAATTCTTTTCGGTTATCCGACCAAAGAAAATATGACTATTCTTATTAGGCAGGGGTTCTTCTATCCAGGTTATCCGATTTGATAATAACGTAATCTAATAAATGAATAAATACTTGATTTATATTTCTACTCTAAAGTAGTTTTGTAAAATGTAAATAAATTGCTTTGCTTACGAAATCTTTGGACTCTTCAAGGCATTTCAAAACATCCTTTTGTTCATAATTAATATAGCGCATACTCCCATCCTTCCACTGTAACTGGTTCATACAATTTTGATGGACTTTTGCAGAGACGTTTGTCTTCAAGACTGGAACCTTTGATGAGCATTCCTTGAACGAAAATCTCTCCAACTTTGAGTAGATGGAATGTTTCTTTTCGTCATATCCATTCTTTTTGAGCCAATCTGTGGAATTTGAAAAGATTATTTGTTTTGAGTTATTGGTCCCAGCTGCAGTGGGAGAAGGTTTCTGGCTCAATTGTATAATTTCTTGCTTAATTCTTTCTTCAATCTCTGTCAACGTTTCGAAATATGATTCCAGGGTATAAATGGCTGAATTCTTCACTAATTGTAAATTTTCCAAGTTTGGCTTGTGTAGAATGAAATTCTTGTAGAGACGTAAGTCACTACAAAAGTCTTTGGGTTTAGAGGTGGGATCAACAACAGTGATCCTAAAGGATTTTTTATCCAGGATCAAATGCAAAAGGTATTTAAATCCAGTATCGTAATTCATGGAATTGCACTGGGATAGAATCACAATTAAGTGATCGAATCTCTGTAAAAGTTCATACCTAGAAATAGCAACTTGGACTACATCTTCAAAGGACGACTGCATAAAGATGCAATTTACATTTGGATAGATCAAATCCATATCAGCAAAATTTGAGAATTTCTCCGAGAAAAATATTACAAACAAAAGATTCGATTTAGGCTTTAGCTCGCTTTTTAATAAGTTGAGGAGTCGCTTATCAAGATAGTCTATTTGAAGAATGCATAGATTATTATTTCTTCCATCAGTACCGAATGCAGGACTTGCCTTAATTCTAAAAAAAACTAATAGTTACCTTGATATTCTTTATTTTTGTTAAAATTTTCGCTTGTGATGACAATAACTCTTCGTAGTATTTCTCAGGATTAGGATAACTTTTAGACTTTTCTACTAGCTGTTGAAACTCCTCATCTAAATTTTCCATATTTCCTCTACGAATATGGATTTTATCTGCGCAATATGTAGGAATCTTCTCAAGAGATTCGATGAGACTTTTTTACCTTCTGAAGCTAATTTTTTCGAAAAATAATTCAAAAAAGTACAATTTTCGTATGTAAACATCTACAACTGGAAAAAACAAGTTTCGAAAATACATTATTTTATTTTTTTAATGATACTCGATAGCAAATTTTCACCCATTTTGAATTCCAACTTTGTATTCTACAATAATTCTAGTAGAATTGTAAATTACAAAGCATTCGATTTTTCGAACAGAAATTAAAATTAATAAATCTGATAACATAGGCAAAATACGTAGCAGAAAGAGAAATACAAATCCTCAAAATCAGGAATGAGTCTGTGGAAATATGCATAGTGTGGACAAAATAAGTAATGCTTAAAAAGTATTTATTCGTTAATTATAAGTTATAATTTATAACTAACGACGCGCCCCTATCATAGGGAGATTTAAGTAGCAATGTCATTTCATTGAGCTTCTAGTATTCCACTTATGGAAAATTAAATTTATAATCTTCAAAATTTTTTTATTATCTAAAATTTAAAAATTTATATTCAAAGATCTTCATAAAAATAATAATAGGAGTAGTTATCTGAATCCTTTAGTTTTCTGTTTCTTGATGTTCATACTGTATTGAGAAATAATTTCTTTCAACCTTTGACGTAGACATTACTCAAGGATTGAATAATCGGATCCGATTTGAGGGATATTGGATGAGGATAGTTTAGGTAATCATCTTCGTTTTCCCTTTCCAGGTACTCGTGACAATATGAGAATGTATCTATAAATGAAAAGAATATATTCTTATTTCTAGTAGGCAGATGATCTAGCAAGAACAAATCCAAAAGAGTAAAATTGTGTTATTAGAGGGAATAATCACAAGTTGTCACAAGAGCAATGTGTCATATGTAGGATTACTCGATAAATTTAGGATTCAATTTAGTCCTAATCATTAAGTAAGAAAGAAAAATGCCACGAATTGTGTATATTATTTTAAAAGTAAGTTATTCTTCCTAAAAAAATAATGAAAAAATTGTTGATTTCTAGTGGTTATTTCAGGGTGGGAATGTTAGAGAGGGGAGTACTACCATAGTCAAGATGAGGAAGGATACATTACTTATACAGGGTGAGTCAGAGGTCTAGATAAACACTAGTATCTATATAGCTAGAAGAGTATTAAAGTCAGGGCTGGGCAGGATTTTATCACTTGTGTTGAGGGATGATGTTCAGAAATGATAGCCAGTTCGATTTTTCAGTCATCTGCATATTTAACCCTTCATGTCCCATCTTCATTTTTGTAAGTTGATAAATTTTACTCCCTAATAAGGGATGAAAAAAGTATTTTAAGAATCTTTCAGTTCATCGCTCATGAAAGTGTTGTGTTCCACTGGTTGAACAATTGAACATGAAGGGTGGGTCTAATTGTTACCGAACTCAAGATGAGATTGGGGACGAACCTGAGATTTGATTGTTCAAAGACTCATATTGGATTGAGGGCCAATATTACAAAGGATACAAATAGTACACATTTATTAGTAATCTTTTGGACAATTTTTTTCATTTTTTGGTCTCATTTTGTAGAGAAATCTCTTTTGATTCGATCTTTACTACTAAACCCTATTGAACTCGTTCGTTTAGTAGGGTAAAATTAAAATCTGGATTTTGAATGGAGAAATTAATTCGTCATCTTTTTTGATAGAAAACTTAATTTATTTAGTAGAATCTCGAGGTAAAAATAAAATTTATAAAAATATGAATCTAGGTTATTGATAAGGTTTAATAAAATAATTCGAGATTATATCTGATGTTGGTGGAACTAGCATATGCTGCGAATTTGCAAACCAGAGAGGGAGTAGATGTCAATGTTGAATCTGGTCTTCAGGACAAGAGTGTTGTTGAGAAGGCACGTGAACTTCAATTTATTCCTGGTAAGGTATGAGGATGGCGAGAGTTCTTTGCTTTGAATCTGGAGAGAAATAGAGAAGGCAAGTCTGCGAGTCCAGAGAGGAAAGAGTTGAGCCTTAGCTAATAGCTGGATACGGTAAGAGAAAGGGCCAAAACAAGACCGAAGAAATTTTCTTTGAATTTTCTCAAGTTCATCACTAACTTTACGGGTTATATTCCTTATAAGTCCGGACTTTGACTTTTAAGATAATTACACCCTTTAATTACAAATTACACTCGAGCCACACAGATTGTGTTAGCATACACTGAGTAATTACAGCTTTATCATCTACACGACCAAATTAAAATATCAATACGGATTTCTTGACTGAAAATCCTTTCAATTCATTTCTCTACCATAGAGCGTGTTTTTACTGGAAGGAAGCAGCATGAGTCTGATTTGAATAGTTGTACTAAATTACAAATGTAGTATTTGTGAATGAGTTACCATTTTTATAAAGCAATTTACTAAATTCATTCAGATTGTATTTTATCTCTTACTATCAAGAATCATTCTTAATTCGACTTTGAATTTCTATATTCCAACTTGGACCTTGAAAATGTATGGTGTTCGACAAAGTTCTATCTTCAAGTTCAGTCCAGCAAGTTCAACACAATCAAAAGTCTGATAGCTTTACGAATGTGAGAGAGCACTTGAATAAAACTAAAAAAAGTGCTAGAGATTTGAAATTTCAACAAAACAATAACTGCTATTCTCAAGTCTAGTAGCAAGACAGTCCTATTGACTTTTTAGTTTAAAATCTTTTTATTTCGTGTACAATGAAATCAATAAGAGTGAACTATAAAACAGATGCAATAGCTTGGGTTACTCAATTTATATATGTACAAATGACTAAATGGCTTTGAAATGTGTCAGTTTAATGGGATTGTCCATAAACTAGATGAAACAAAAATAAAATGGGAAAATTCTAATTCACCATCAAATGAATTTGCAGAATTTATTCAACAATTTCTTAATATAGAGGATAAGATTAACAAGAGAGCTAAATACAAAACTGATGGTAGGATGCAGCACTTGATCACTACAATTTTCAATTTTTTTCAAATGAGAAAGAACTTTTATTTGTTTATTATGCACTGCATAATCTATTTTTCAAAGTTGGGATGTACTAAACACTGGATTCAATGATTTTGATTGATATTTCATTCAAAAAAATAAATACTCTCATAATTAATATATATATTTCATAAAAAATACAAATGCTAATAGTACAAAAAAAATTTCGGTCACAATGAATTTATTGATATTGATAATAATTTACTATTTTCTCTCTGACCAGTTTACTATGATTCATTAAAAAGCTTTTAAAGTAGTAGTTTGTAGTAGAAGAATAGACATGATATAATATTGAGAAAGAAACGATACGATATTCATTCTGAGTGATGAGTAAATATGATGAAGAACATGGTAATTTATTAGCATTTGAAAAATACTCTCATTGCAATGAGACAAAGTAAAAGTTATACAGTGTGTAGAAGAGATGAAGCATCATGTTCAACTTGTCTACCTTAATCATTGCAGAGGTTGAGTAAGACGATTGTGAATTCAATTTCATCTAGATTATGCCTAACATGAACAAATTTCTATTCAATAGTATTCTTCAGTTTAAAACCAGCAAAAAATTCTCTACATGTACATCTTAAAAAGAATTCTAGAGTTTTCGAGTTATTCGATAAGAACTGAAAACCCGACTAGTAGGGCTTTGCCTTTCTATGAAGATTCTTCATTGAAGAATGAGATAGAAAAACAAAACTTGCATCATCTTGTTAAGGTTTTAAACTCGCAAGAGTAGAAGAGAACTTTTCCTTAGGTCTTATAGTTTTTGAGCTATTCAAAGTCAAAGTTTAAAATTTACCTATTTATTTCGAAAATCCTCAACTTAAACTCAATATTATGCCAATTTCAGAATGAAACAGGAAAATAAACTATTCCAATTCGGATGCAGTAGACCTTGAAGTATTCAGAGCGTAAAAAACCTTTAGGAAATTATGCCCCAGTAATATAATATTTTTATTGACAAATCTTCATTTTTTAACACCTTGAAATCAGAATAAAGATGGAGTTGTAGATGTCCAAATCTGGTATGTAAATGTAACAGACTCTATGAGATTATGATTTTTCTTATTTAAAAAACATCAGAATATTAGTAAAAGTACAATAATTCCAGTTCTCTGCGAGTTTCTTCATCTTGATATACATTTCCAATGAAGTATTTATGAATTATTAGAGTCCTAATAGAATAAAATTATTTCTTGACTTGAACAGAAATAGAACAGACTTGATAGTATTTTTTATGATTTTTTTATCTAATTTTAAAATGGGACTTGATTTGATTACTTAAATCACTAAAGTTGATAATTAGTTAATGGTATGTAATAATAATCAGTTGATCAGTTTGAAATATTGTCCAGTAGGTAGTAGAAGAAGAGAATGGTCTCAAACTGGTTTTAGGAAATAGAATTTTATCTAAAGCAACCATTCAGATCAAAGATTTAACAATGTTTACCCAACATTAGGGGAGAATGTTGTGGGTATTATTATAATTATTCTTAACAAACAGGAAGCAAACAAAAACAAAATGAAATTATCAAAATAGCCCCTCTCATAATGCATATTTAAGGTCATCGCGATTACGACTGAAAAATTAAGAAAGACTGGAAGTGGTAATTATTTTTCGATTTCAAATTTGCTCTATAAGCATCTTGAAGCGAGAAAAAAACAGACGAAATTATGTTATTTGAGATTCATGAGGAAGAAAATTTAAAATTCAAAGATTTGTCTATATACCGTTAAGAATAGGCAGTAAAAGATAAAGTGAGTAAAAGTAGCTGAAACTTGAACCACACAATAATGAAATAGAAAGAACAAAACTCCCATGGCCTATGTGAGCTTCATCACCTATTTTACGTTCATGAAAAGTTTTGGTGATTTTAGTGCAGCTTAAATTTGTTTCTTTTCTAAAAATGTATTGTTAATATATTCGGAGGATTCTCGGATGTATATTTAAATTTAAGTGTACCCCGTCATTATCAATTTAATGAATCCTACATCTTTTGAACATGAATTTCCAGACAATTATACTTGTAAAATGTATTTTTTCATTTCAACTTTGAAGAAGAAACTCACCGGAATCAAAACTGTTCTCTTCAATATAGGGGGAGAAGGACTTTTGGCCAGTACTTAGATATTTATCCCAGTTATTGAGATCATTATTGGAGAAAATAATATCAGATGCAATGCTGACAACGCCCAGAGAAGATAAATCATTGGTATCGTACCAATTCTGGAGATTTTCCACCCCCTTGGGAGAATCAACTGAACAGATTAGCTTGTTTGGGTCATTGTCAGTTTTATTGGCGATTGTCACAGAATTACACTCATCTGATGCCTCCTTTAGAGTTATAAAAGATGGGCATTTGGGGAGATAAAAATCATCATCAACACTACCATTTGGAAGTGTAGTTATTGGAATGACGACTGAATCTAAATGGGAATACGTTATATTTATCAATTGAAATATTTTTTGTTATCAAATTTCTCTTTCAATATAATCAGAGTAAATGGATGAATAAGAGAGAAAAATTACATACTTTTTAGAGGTTCATTGCAGCTTGGAAGTTGAACTTTTTCAATAGGATTATGGTTAAAATCATTGATTAATTCAGTCTTTTTCTTGTTCTCCCCGAAACCATTGGATAAAGAGTCCATTTCAGACTCAGAAGTAGTGAGAAAACTGTCATCAAAAGGATAATCATAAAGCGTTCCAAGATTGCTGTCGGGTATGAATTTAGGTTTTTGTTTATTAAAACTGGATGTCATCAAGTTATATGGCTCCTGATAGATGCAGATATTTGACTGTAAAAATTATTAAATACAAAACATACGCAAATTTGGGTGGAGGAGGAAGCTTTCGTGATATTATCGCAATTGAATATAGGATTCTTATCGTTTGACGTGGTTGATAGTTGATTTTGAGATGATGTCCTGCTTTTAGTATAGCCCTCAGTTCTTGTCTGAGGTTTATTTGTACTTCGGACTGGAGCTTCAATGTTGTCAAAGTTTAAATTTGGATCAGAACAGCTTCTCAAATGATAACTTGATGCCTGGTTGATTAAGAAATTGTTAGATGAGATGTTTGTTTGATCAAAGTTAAAGTTGTTGAGCAGGTGAAAGGATTTGGCTGGGGAGAGGTTTACTTTTCTGGGATTTATACATTCGGATAATTTGGAATATCTTTCTTTCAAGAATGAAACAAACCCCTCTTGAAAAGGTGGAATGTCATGTTCATGGAAATCGTGAGAAAAATCTCGTTCAGAACATTCCCGGATTTCCTCAAAAACTTTAATCATCTGCGACATGATTGTAATGACAGTTGATTTGTGAAATTAACTACGCTAAACTGTAAAATGATCAAACATGCAAAAGAAACTATCTTTTATAGAATCTTTAATAAAGATTAAGCTGGCATAATTTGTTTTATTGAAACAAAAAATAAAACTGTTTACTCGTGTTTAAAATTATTCAATGCAATATTTCAGATTTGAACAATTTCTTCTGAAGTCTTCAGACTGAAGAGAATCTCTTTTAGTTAGATGAATGAATAAATGAAATACTTTATTAATGTTCTGAGACTCTATATTTTTTAAAATTTCAAAATATACTTTCAATTACAACTATGAATTAGATGACAATTTGTCATACCTACTCAAGTTTTTAAAATTTTCTATCGATCAATACTCACCCATGCGTATTAGAATTAGAACCAACTTTTACAAAAATGAAAAAAATGTGGCACAAGAGCGCAGCAGCTGAGCCTGCTTCTGAAAAATCTGCAAACGTTTTGGTTTCAAACCAAAAGAATCATCTTTACAATTTGATAGGTCCAGAGAACGATTTCATTGTCCAGTTCGACCTATTTCGAGTTCTGCCAAGGTTTCTAATTATTCATAGACTTTTCAAAAAAAGATTTTCAGATTTAACATGGAAAGAAAAAGTTGATCTCATCTCAGCAGCTCATGAAATTATAGATGCAGCTAATTTGAATAGTGCTTCACTCACCATCCCAGTGGATTCTTGCACTACTACTGAAGAAATGAAAGATAATGAATCCCCAGTACCATTAAAAGAATATCAAAAGATTCTGGATCTACCCATCTTTCCAATTTATGAGTCTTTCACTGCTGTTTTGACAACCAAAGACGTTGAGGCTTTTACTGCGTTCTTTGAACGTGAAGCGAACAAGGTCCCAAAACTCTCCACTAATGACTATCGAACAAAATACTGGACTGGAAAAGAAACATACATTAGGTCCTTGAATTTCAATATTGTTAACAAAGACGACTTGTGCTATGAATTTTATTTACTAAATAAGGAGAAAGAAGTACGATCTTTTGAAGGGAAAGAAGTCTCAGAGGTTACACCAGAACTGCCGAGCCTCAAGTTGGTATTTGTGGAAGGAAAATCGTATCAACTTCCAACGTTCAAGGCGATCAAGAGTAAGGATAGAGACCGCAAGAAGCCGAGCGTCGTAGCAAATTATATATCAGGCGTCCAACATGAAATTGAGGAGGAAGCCAAGAAAGACGAAAAGTTCCAAATGAATCTAACAACAAAGCCTTGCGTCGTGGTCATTAACCTACTGGGAAAATTTGAGATAAAACAGGACTCTTTCATTGCTTTTGTCAGGGATTCTGTGAATTAGGAGAGGATCTTTTCGAATCTTTACAAGAAAAACTTTAGATTTTAGAACTAAATTTTGAATAACTTTATTGATAAAGGAAAAATAAACAATTTTTCAAGACTATGCTTTTTTTCTTGTTGTTGTTAGAGGAGAGGAAAATTTTGACAAGATGAAATACATCGGATTACATGTTACTTGTAAGCCCAATTTCCTTGAAAAATTCAATGAGCTCATTGGCGCTGAGCATTTGGTCGAGATCCTGGTCGAGACGATCAACCTTCTTCTTGACATAATCTCGGTTTACAGTGAATCCGGTGGACTCGAAAAACTTGCACAGCTCATTTGCATCAAGTTTGTTGTTCTTGTCGGAGTCGTATTCCTTGAGGAATTTTTCAGCAAGCTCCAAAAGTCTGAATATGAAAAGGAGTAGTTGTTTTAGTTTTCCAACAAAACGAGGGGCTAAAATTCACGTATATCTAAAGAGGATCTCTCATAAATAAATTAATGTGGAGTTTAAGGACGAGAAGGGGCTGGGGGCTTATATTCCCTCTTTCATAATCATTCAATGATAATAACTATGATATACAAAACCCCCTTCATGTAGTATGCAGTGGACAATATATTACAAGAGAGAAAATGAATTTTAATCGTCAATTTCCACAGCAATACTACTACTAATAGCTACATTAGTCGTGGAATACGAGGACAAGAGAATAAAACATGAGTGTTCTGTAGGGGGATTAACGGATGAACCACAGAAAATCACACCCTAGTGCAATTGAGGATTAAAATTATTCATTTCCGCTAGCAAAAAGAGTGTTGTATAATATGGACACAAGAGATTAATCCAAAAGACACATTTAGTACAATCAAAAGGGAATAGAGGAAGATGTGAGAAAATTATCTTGTAACTTTCCCATCAAGTTAGAGATCAATTTGTAAAATTCTAATTACTTAATACACACAAATGTGTATTTACACATTGTACAATGTTAATATTGATATAAGAATAAAAAATACGAATGAATAATTCAAATTCTAGTAGATAGATCAGTCCCGGTAGAGTCATTATTCAATGCAACTATAGACGATTCTTTTTACCCATCCACTGTTAACTTTACAATGTAAAGTTCTGTAATGCATACAGGAAACATTAGGTTATTCTGTACATCTTTTATTAGAGGGAAATTATTGGAAAAGTATCGATCATTTCCATCTTTCTGTAAAGATTAATGAAAAGATGATCTATGTAAGTCATCTCTTGTATACAGTTTCAGATGAGAAAAAAAATCTAGAGAATTAGAATCTAAAGTGACATCTCTCTCTCGCTTTCTTTGGTCAGAATTTTAATTAATTATTTGTTTTCAAAAAGATTATGTAGAATAGTAATGTTAGCAACATGATGTTACCGAAAGAGAAAAAAACATGAAAATATTAGCAACTCACTTTTCATCCTCCATAATAAAATAAATGTGTAGTGCGTGTGTCTTTGTTAAGAAATTTTCCTATTCATCTGTGAGAGTAAGGAGATTTTGTACTCAATATTTTGATCAATCAGCTTGTAACTGGTTTCTCATTGGTTGATGGGAATAAAAGCTAATGAATATCGTTAAATATTGGACAAGAGAAGGAATTGATCTGATCAGGAGAAATTTGAATCTCATTATAATATAATTTATCCATGATCTAAATGGATGATAAAAATGATAGAAAAATTAAACTGCAATATTATCAATTTTCGACTATATCAGATTCATCGAGTAATACTGTATGAGCAGTCCTTTTAGGAGATATTCGTATGACCAAAATAGATACGCCAAGTTTCCATCAAAATAAACCAATTCGTGAAAGTTATAATTCTTAGAAGAATATAAAGGGAATTTACGCCGTAAATTTTACGGTATCAATTTAAAGCTACATTTAAAACAAACAAAAACATCTTGTAAAATACTTTAAAATTTAGAATCTAAATTTTAGATTGATTTTTCGAATTCAATTATTTTAAATAATCTATTTATTAAATTATAATGGAAATTAATCGCAAGGAGTTCAAGAAAAACCTGGTTAGTCTGGTGGAAAGTGTAGACGCTGCTTTCAAGTAGAGTATTAATTAACCTGGTTAGATATTATCTCAATAAATATGAATCCTCGGATGGAGAGGGAAAAATTCTGAAAAGTTTCAAGACCCAAAAATTCTTTCTCGATACTGATTTAGAGTCAAACTTCTACGAGAAAGCCAAGTCAGTTCCGGAAAATTATGAGAAAGGAGACTTTGTTATCGAAAATGATCCATTTATATTTGCAGAGATGTATAGAAACGAGTCCATGTCAAAATCCTGTGACAAAATGCGTAAACTACACGAAGAGCTGGATAAAGAAGCTAGATTGCTAAAATTAGAATTAAAAGATAAATTAGATGCTATAGCGTCACACAGTGACTATCTCGAACAGAAGTTAAGCTCAAAATAATCTTTTTATCAAATGGCTTGTAAATTTCTTCATATGATTCCTTTTTGTAATAGAAATTTTTTTAAATTTGATTTTCGAAATGAAAAATAAACATGAGATTACGTAAAAGGGAAGATAAATGTTCACTTTATGTTAAGGATATTCTTAAAAAACATAGTATGAGGCCCTTGTACTAATAGAGAAAAAATATTTCGTATTGAGTGAAACTTGAGCAAATAAATCAGGTTTAAAAGAATTTACTGTCAGTAAATTACTGAAAATAAAGGATAGAAAAAACAATTTCATTTTTAATCTTCAACTTTGTTGTAATTATTAAACAATTCAAAAAAAATTACCTTTCTCATATGAATTCATTGGAAAATCGAAATGAAAAGAATCCCATCTTCAACTCAGGTCCTAAACGGATATGCATGAAATCTTTGATACCATCTAGGAATTTCTCCAAGCCCTTGAGCAAAATAGATCTTTCTTTTTCAACACTTAAATCTGCAGTTGAAGCTTCTTTCCATGATAAACCAATATCTGAAACATTAGAAGAACTATACAGTGTAATTAAGTTTTGTTTATATTTTCTTTCCAGGCTGTCGAATGTATATGTGCCCACAAGTTTATTCCAAAGCTGTATGAAATGTTAGAAATGTCTTTTAACAGCTTTGTTGATGACATTTACTGCAAATTTTTGAAATATCCTTTTATTTTTATTCAACAGTTTTTTTCTCTTAAAAGTCTATACGTTTCCTTAACTTATTTCTTTTCACGAATAGTATATCTCTAGAGTTTATATCTTCAAACTGGGATCTATACTCAAAGAAAATGGTATGCTAAATTAATTTATTTTCTTTAATAGCTAATGATTCGAAATATATTCCTCTACATGGATCGTCAATTGCATGCCTCAAATTCAGAGTATGAAACCACTTGGTATTTGGCCCTAAAAATTTTCCGTGACAAGATTATCCGCAATACACAATTAAATTCAAGCATCCTCCAGTTAATTCTATCAGAAATCAAAAAGGAACGCAATGGAATGACGATTCATACAGAACACTTGCGAACATCTATTCGAATGTACATTGATCTACAGGTGTATCAAAACTTGTTTTTGCCCGAATTTCTTGACCAATCGCATAGCTTATACTCTGAAGAGGCTGGAAGAATTATAAAAGTTTATTCAGTCACTGATTATCTAAAACATGTCGAGAGACGCATAAGAGAAGAGGAAGGTCGTCTATTTTCCTACCTGGACTCATCAATTAGTTTCAAACCCCTCATGGATACTGTTGACAATGAGTTTATCACGAAAACCTGTGATTACCTCCTTGAAAAGTATTATGTCAACTTGATTGAGTCTGAGGAGACAGACAGAGATGAAACTTTGCATCTCCTATATCGACTTCTTATGAGAATTCAGCCTATCGGAATCGATAAACTTAGACATTATTATCGAGAGAACATAAAAAAGACTATCAAAGCAGTTGTTCAAAATCCAGAAAATGACCCTAAAAGGGACAAGTACATGATTGAATGTCTGTTCAGGAAGAAAGATGAATTTGAACTTATCACAAAGAAATGTTTCAACTCTGACCAGCAATTCTTAAAGTAATCTTTATTTTCAAACTTGGATATTTATGTTTCACTGTATAGTTGGATGGATTTATTAACACTTTATCTTGATTAGTCACTCACAAGTAGATAGAAATTTATTTTTTATAAAAGGAAATAAAAGGATAAGAGCATTAATTTATTTCAATTGAATAACTTTTAGAGCCTTTTCCGAAGCCCTAGAAGAGGGTATTAATTCTCGTGCTAACAAGCCAGCTGAATATTTGGCAAAATTCATTGATTCCATCCTCAAAAGTGGCAACAAGTACAAATCTGATGATGAACTTGACAAGATTATTGAAAAATCAATGCTTCTCTTCCACTTCATCGACGGCAAGGATGTCTTTGAGGCATTCTATTCAAAGGAGTTGGCCAAGAGGTTACTCTTGGGCAAGAGCTCCTCCATTGATGCTGAGAAATTGATTCTCTCCAAACTCAAAGAGGGTAAGTTGTCACCATTAACAATAATGAACTCTACTTTTCCCACTAATGTTGAAGCATCAAGTTTTTATTTTCACAGTCACAGACCCTATTCTTTAAACAATGTCTGGGTCTAGTCTAGGTGTTTAGCCAATTATCTTCTTATCTTATTTTTAGACCCAATTGTATTGTATTATTAGGGCAGAAACTCAGGGGGCATATTATTCGAAATAATTTTCTCGGTTATAAAAGAAAGCTAAGAGAAATTGAACGCTTCTGATGGTCTATAATAAGTAGTGCAAAAATTATGGAAATAAAGTTAAAACCTTTTTGGCTACCTTTAAGCTTGGGCCACGTAACTCAATACATTTTCAAGATTATCTTAAAGTCTTGATATTGTTTCTGCATCATCAGATTAAGAATGGGGTCGATTATGACTTAGAGCAATTCTCTAACTATACCAGCTAGTAGTTTATATTGAAATTCTATTAATCATATCCGAAATAGGAAAATAAGCAATGTTAATGCCCTAAATATGTATGTCTAATATAGATATTATATATTAACCCTTTCAGGTCCGAGTCTATTTAATGACTTCAAACATTGAATATGAATACATATTCGGAATCAGAATGAATTATAGATGAATAATAAAACCTTAAATCATCTGAAAACCTTTTAATAAAAAATTCTTTTTCGACACTTTTTAATACATTTTTTCTATCTACTTTCAAGTGACCACACAAGTAATTGTAGGATTTTTTTAATAAATAAGGTGAATTTAGTCTATCCCAATGAAATACCTTATGGTTCAACTTTTTTCGGGAAGATTGATAAAAAAAGTTATTAAATGGTGTGTATCTTTTATTCATAGGATTTTTATTTCTACAAAAATTTTTAGGTTTGATATTTTGGCCCACATATGGGCCATGGACCTAAAAGGGTTAAGGGGAGCTTTTAAAAATTATTGATGACCTAAAGTATTCTCATTGGTTTTGACCCCCGGGTTATCCATCCTCTCTTCGCTAGCTAGGATTTCCAGAATAATTCACCAAGTCCAGGACCTTGTGGATACTGAAACCTTTAATGTCTAATTTGAATAATCGATTTTTTTTATTTTCATAAATACAGAATGATAAATTTGTTATGCATAACATGTGTATGATAAAAAATTCTTTGCACTATCTTCTTTCGAATCAATTACTGTTATTCGAAATTTAATCAAACTCGATGGCTATTTTTCATCAGGCTATCACGACGAGAATACAAATGATGAGGTCTTTATAATTTTTCAACTAAACACAAAATATTTTACCAAGCACAAACATATGAATGGGTCACAAAACCCAAACAGATGAAGCTTTTTTCCTCAGAGACCAGTATAAACAATAGATAATAATACTTAATGTAGTGTACTCTAAAAACTGTAAAAGACCACAACGTAACGTTGTAACAGTTTTTGTAAGTTTTACTACTTTAAAAAATCAACGGATTTTATCAAAATTCAGCTTAGCTAATATCGAATTAAGAATGCCATCCAAGACTATTTATATTAGTTGAGATATTCTCATCTTGAGACTCAAGATTTATCAACTTTTTAATATTATTACAGAATGTGGACCCAACTACACGAGGAACCTCGAGATCATGTTCCAGGACATTGATTTATCGCGACAATTGAGCAAAAACTTTAGACAATACCTACAGTCTATTATTGCCAACAATGGACTAGTCACAGAGATGCCGGAAGAGCAGGAAATGTCTGTCGATCAAGAACCGAATGAAGAGAAGGATAAAAATTCGGAAAAATTCGAAATTAGTTCAGGTAAATGTCTTTAATATCTAACTTGATGGTTTGATGAAGTTTTTTCTCAGCCATCTGAGAGCTAAAGCCTGTTGAAAATACGTTGAAAGCTTTTCTAGGTTTGAGTGAGTTGATATTAAAAAATAATTATAATTATAGTCTTTATTGCCAATCTGGTGTGAGCAAAATTGCTTCTACCACCTAAATAGACGGAATACGTGTTTCATACAACAGAATATTGCACAATTTTAAGATGTAGTTCAAGCTGCAAACTCTTCTGTCGTTTCATATTTATTTTAAAATATTTTTTAATCAGTGAAAGTGTATCTTTTGAATAGGTCGCCAAAAAATCTTCAGAAAATTTCGAGACCTTGATGAAAAAATGAGATTTTTATAAAAATCATGAATTCCAACATTCATCGAGAATAGCAGAGAAATAGCAAATTTTCATCAACAGTCAGTTAGGTTCAGGGTAGAGAGAAGAAGTTATTCGCTATCTCATGATCAAATTCTATTGATCATACTTAAAATTGCAAACCTACTGTCAGTCTTGAGGATATCTAATTTATTTTCGATATTTCTACATACAAATTCTAAACCCGATTCTAAAATAAACTAAAACAATCATACTGTAACTATCAAGTCAATGTAAATTTGATTGAGGAAACTTTGTAGTATTCAACAGGTTTTCATTGATGCTTTCATTAAAATTATTCCAGAGGTTCGTCATCTCCCATTAACTGGCAATATTGAGCTCAGTGTCAATATCATAACTCCTTCGGCCTGGCCTCCATACCCCAAAATGACAGCGATTTATCCCCTTGAAATGATCAGATTGCGTGACGAATTCACCAAGTTCTACTTGACCCATCACAAGTCACGTCGTCTCATTTATGATCCG
Organism: Gyrodactylus bullatarudis; assembly: GCA_012064415.1. Taxonomy (NCBI): domain Eukaryota; kingdom Metazoa; phylum Platyhelminthes; class Monogenea; order Gyrodactylidea; family Gyrodactylidae; genus Gyrodactylus; species Gyrodactylus bullatarudis. The sequence continues at coordinate 88,598 of SSNU01000091.1, forward strand.
ACATTGGGAAGTTGCATTGTCAAAGCAGAATTTCCCGATGTAAGTCCCAAGTTTATTTTTCGGGTTAAATTGAAGACAACTTTTTTCCGCCTTCTAAGAAAATACTTGGACTCGTATTGGTCTTTCTATCTTATCGATGATTATGAAAACTCATCCATGTTAGAAAGCCTTCAGTCTTATAGATAAATTACAGCAACATATTAGGGGATAAAATTTTCTATGAATCAACTTTTTGGTGTTCTTTTCGATGTGTTAATAAAATTTGTTGATGTGAAATCGGGAATCTATTATAAAAATAGAATAGGATCAAGAAAAATAAGAAAATTTTCAAAATTTCGATATGGGACAAAATTCCCAATTTTCCAACCTTGTAAGTGTGAGGGTGGTGAAAAGATGTCTCTCAAAGTCGAAATTAGACAAGGAACTGATTATTACCATTCAATTTTCGACCTTATTCGAGGGACTCAACAAAATTTCAATGATTTTTCAAGTACAGTCGTAAAAATGGTCAATAAATCAAAATAGAACTCCCAAACGATAATGCATTAGAACAGATTTAGCCTAATTTCGTTCCTAAAAAACATCTTTTAATCACACACCTTCTTTCCCGCAGTTTGAAAAATTGGGAATCTTGGCGCCAAATCGAAATTTCTTTATTTTTCTTGAAAATATTTCCTCTTCAATTATTAAAAGTAGTGGAAATGATCTAGAAGTTTTTCATCATATTCCCAACTTTATGTCAATTACTTATACATGTATTGTGGTTAATGAGTTGATAAATCGTATCTTTGGTCTAGTCATGTCGGAAAGAACTGCAAGTTAGTGAATATCAGGCTCTCATTCTACTCAACTTTAACGGAGACAAGTCAATCACTTTTGCTGAGCTCAAAACAGCCACCGGTATTGATGAGAACGAACTAAAGAAGGCTGTCCTTTCATTGGCTGCGAATAAAGACCAAAAGATCCTTATCAAGAAACCCATGGTTAGTTTGAATGAATTCAAGTTTTTCACCTGATTCTCTTAGTTCCTGTAAAATTTAAATTTTCTATTCTGTAGAATTGAATATTTTCAGTTGCAAGATCAAAAGAAATTAGAGAAGTAGTATTTCATTCAAGTATAAGTATGCTTCGTCCAGGTCCGAAACCATACTATTTCAAAATGAGAACTAATAAAATTCAAGAGAATGAAAACTTTGTTGAATTTCATCGGTTCTCATTAAAGTGGGATGTTTCTCTATAGAAATGGTTTTAGATTGTATCATATAAATATAAATAGAATTTACTGTTCATTTGAAAACTAAATACTTTTAGACAGTCGAAGTGGCACCAGACCACGAGTTTCATTTCAACAAGGCCTTCAAACATAAACTAACCCGAATCAAATTCAATCAAGTCCAATTGAAAGAGACCAAGGAGGAACAACACGAGACTGAGGAAAGAGTTTTCGCTGACCGAGGCATCAACGTAGACTGTTGCATTGTCCGCATAATGAAGACTCGTAAGACAATCGAGCACAACAGTCTCATGACCGAGATCTACTCACAACTCAATTTTCCCCTAAAGGCATCTGACGTGAAGAAGAGGATTGAGAATCTCATCGATAGGGACTACATGAAGAGAGACCCTGACAATCCCTCCTCCTATCAATATGTCTCTTGAGCATTTCACTACATTTTTGATTAACTTTTTCACAATCCCATATTGTGTTTAGAGGATAATTTCAATTACTTTTCACAATACAAACTACTTCTGTGTAATACATACAATAATAACCACAAACTTTAGTTGTATGCAATTAAAGAAAGATGTTAAAGTTACGATACGAATTCTTGTATTTTAAAGTTGAATTTTTCAAGGTGCAGTATCATAAGCAATTAGAGAGAAATATTGGGAAATTAAGTTTGCGCTGTTGCCGTCGTTTTTACTTGATTACAGGAGTTTTTTCTCTTGTGTGTCTGCAGGGCAATATCCTTCCAGGCTTTCTTTCTGTGAGTTTTTAGGTCCCCTATAATTGATCGTTTAAAAATTTTTTATGTAAAGAATCAACTTTGAGTTATTTTTGGATATTTTTCCAGCTTTTGCAGTTGAAGCTTTGGTTGTGAGTTAACCAGAGACTGAGGAGAATGATATCTGGATTTCGCCTTTTTTTCAAGTAATAATTGGTAATCAAGAGTATGCATTTTTAAAGGCTCTTCTCGATTTTAGTTTTTGCGGCGAAGCAGAAGGATGGCATTTGAAAGAGAGGTTCCGTATTTTTTTCTTGTTTGAGTAGAGGTTGACAAAGTTGGCTGAGAATATTTTGTATTATTTGTTTCTTCAATGATAGTTAGAAGAGGGGTGGTAGATTGAGGGGTTTCAGTGTTACTTTGAGTTTTTCGTAAGTACTGGTTCAGATTTCAAGATTGAAGGTTTTTACTCGTGAAATGGTACTTAGTCTTTTAAAGTGATTTGAGATGATTATTTCAAACTAGAGATTATTAGATCACTGTATTTGTCTGACAGGAACAATTTGGAAGGTGAGATTTGAAATAAATGTTCTAATTTCAGCCGGAACAGACACTACGATCATCAGATTGAATTTATTTGATCTCGGTGTATTCTTTCAAGGTAATTTTTTCAGTTTTTCAGATTCACTGTGTTGTTTTTTGAGTAGACTGTTGGGTGGTACTTTGTTTCGGTAATGCTCTAGTTCGGGAACGACGCAAAATTTTATTTACGGGCGTATTACACATGAGCCAATGAAAATCAAATTGAGTACTATTCTTTTCCTATTATGGCCTATTTAAATATATTCACGTGTATAATCAACCTGTTCTTGAAGTAGCCTATTCTTAATACAATTGTGTATGCTCTAGTTGAGGAACGAAGCTTTCTATCTTGTCTTTGTTTCATTTTTGTCAATCCCCATTAGATTTTAATCTTCAAAAAATACTTACAAATTTAAGATTTAAAAATAAAATGCATATTTACTATTTGAAATAGATATTCAAGAGTAGATGTAAAATATGAAAGTAATTTGGTAAAAAAGAGATTTCTTGTTCTTTGGTAAAAATTAAAATTTTTATTAAAACAATAAATTAAATAATGAATTAACTAAATCTACATCATCAATATCATCGTTGATTATTATCATATTGACATCTCTTTGATTGAAGTTATTAAGAGGTCATCTCTGTTTTCTGGATCAAGAAACCCGATTAAAAGACTGTTGAAGATTATTCGTCAATCTATCGCTTTTTGTTGAAGAGGCATTCAAAAAATTTTATCTTCTACAATTCTGTGCATTGCCACTGTCCGGTTTATATTAATTGAGCCTCTAAACACAGTTGGTATGGATAGTATCTGGGGTATCTGCATAATAAAGACTTTAGTTAATCTTTAGATGCCAGTAGCAAGCAGTAGCCAAATCCAAGTATCCTCGCCATTCATATGAGATTAATGTTGCCGAGAACCAGCCGATTGCGCTGTTACGAACACATTTTGTAACTCGATCATAAGCGCCAACTAGCTATTCATTTCTAAGAATTCGACCACGATGATATTTCGTTTGGCCAAATTAGTCTCATCAATCTCAACTCTGTGACTTATACCACCATTTACCGAGATCCCTTTTAATGATAGAAATAGAAAAGACTAGACTATTCTGATTTATGTCTAAAAATAACTGTTACCTAGACTAAATCATCCATCGAAGCTTACATTGTAACAGACACCCAAAAACTAATTTTGAATGGTATTAGGAGTGCTTCGAAAAACAAAGAAATCCATATTTTTTGATAAAAACCTAAAGAGGATTGACAAAAATGAAACAAAGCTTCGTTCCTCAACTAGAGCATACAAAATTGTATTAAGAATAGGCTACTTCAAGAACAGGTTGATTATACACGTGAATATATCTAAATAGGCCATAATAGGAAAAGAATAGTACTTAAGGACCTACTTGATTTTCATTGGCTCATGTGTAATACGCCCGTAAATAAAATTTTGCGTCGTTCCCGAACTAGAGCATTACCTTTGTTTCTTTTTATCGGGTTAGGATTAATGATTGAGGGTGATGGGGATTGAGTTTAGGATAATTTTGATAGGCAAGAGAGTATTTATTTCAGACTGGAGCTCTTGAATGTATTCACGCAATGCATAAACGTTTGAGAATGACATGATCAATGCAACTTTCCCGGTAGATGGCTCTGTGGACACGGTTTGAGTAGACATGCCCGTGGAAGATTTTAGGTAAGATGGGTATTACGTGGAATGGTTTTTTCTCTTGGAAAAAAAAGTTGCAAAACATCATCTAGGTTGGATTTATATTTTCTCAGAACAACTCACAAGAGTACTTACTACTTTTATAAAGAATTAAGTACCCAGAAGTTTATTTGGCACATTTCTAGAGGAGAAAATCATTCCACGTAATGCCCATTTTTCCTATAATCTCCCATAAAATTGATTGGAAAACGCATTTTACCATGGTGCTCCACTTCATGACGAGACCGCTCATTTTGTGTAAAAATGTTGTAAACTCATTTATTGTCCAAGATATTCAAGGTTTAATTAATCACGTAGTAAGAATTCATAGGAAAATTCAAAAATTTTGCTAGTATTCTCTCAAGTTGTACCTAGAAATTAATAATTCGTCCTACTCTTTTGACTTTAAAATGATATTAGTTATCAATTTAGTGCTAGTTTTAACTGGTTTGAAGGTCCTAACGAAAACAGATGCGAAAATACAGGTCTTTGTTTGTGTTTCTTCCAAAATTTTTTGGGATAGCGTATTTGTTTTTCATTCAGTGAACCAATCAGATTTAATTAAATTAAAATTCAGTGAAAAAACATCTTTGAATAATGCCTTAATAACTTTGAGATGAGAAATCGGTTCAATTCAAACAATACGTCTGACGAAAAGACGTTAGATTTGGCATCAGATTTGCTCCGGAAACTTGAACATTTCATGTTGGAGCGTGTATTAAATTTATCTATTTATCCAAAAATTGTTGCTAATTTCACTATTTTACTTACAATTTTGAAAGCTTTTCAAGCATGAAAACGATTTCAAAGTAGGTCTATAATGTGGAAAATTTTCCGCAAAATTTCATGAATAGATTAACTCAAAAGATAAAGCCATTTGGTAGTAAATAGAAATCTTTATTCCAAATAAAAAGTTATTAATGCAATATAATACATAGGAACTATATATATTCAAATCGTAAAAATATTGAAATTCAGAAAAGAATAAACAAAAAAATTTTCCAGACCCCTTGGGACCAATTGTACACTGTATAAATAAAGTAATGGTACATGTTTTAGATGGATAGTCTAGTTGATTTTCATGTGTCTTTCATGAAAGAGCTTTACCCAAGACACTCGATATGATGATCAACAAAATTATCACCAACACAATAATGGCACATATTAATTTTTTCTGAAATCAAAATAATCTAATTAATTAATTTTGCAGGGAGGGATTTATTTTTGGAGATGGTGAACAAGATTTTGGCAAGAAACACCTTCTCAATAAGAGTTGATATTCAATAGAGGTATTTTATTCTACTATAATTCATTTTACAAATTTCATTGAATTATAATGAATTTTTTAGCGCGCAATTCTAAACAATTACAGTCAAACCATCGATTGAGCGGGAGGATTTTATCCCTTGCACATTTTTGTGATTGACCAATCAGAACGTGAGAAAATTGAAATTCATCGTAATTACCTCAAACCTAGTATCAAAATATAGGTTATACAATTTCAAGAAGATTGAGCCATGTCTCACAAATGTAGGACGAAAAATGGAGATTTTGTAAGCCTCAATGTAATTATTGTAAATTGAGAAATAATATAACAGCTGGTTTGACAACTAGAGTTACAATCAAGCCCTTTTTCACACCTAAACTAAAACAGAAAATATTTGTTCAACGATAAAAAGTTAGCATCGAAAATAACTCTGAATCTGAATTGGTTTCTCACAGTTGAAATGAAGTTCATTAATGAAATTAGTTTATTTCTAGATTTGGTAGTTCTAAGCCTAATTCATTTCATTTATTATTCTGATGAAGCTATGAAAGTTTTGATTTCATTATAATGTCTAACAAGCTTGAATCAAGACGTAAAATCTTGGAGTTCCTTAATCAGGGTATCATATCCAAAGAAATCTGCACTAGACTCAATGTTACAATGAGTCAAATAAAGTATGCTAGAAAGGTTGGTACCACAACAAGTACCAGACAACAGAAGATTATTTTCCTTGAATCCATGTTGAATGATAAAACACTCTCTATTCAAAAGGCAATTACTCTTGTCAATGAACGATTTCCCGAGAGTGAAGAAAATCTTGTTGACAAACAGTGGATTAGAGATGCCAGAAAATATAGTTCGCTAATAGCCAGGAATATAGTAAACAATTTTAATTCAACTTTTCTTTAGAAATCTATCAGACAGCGCTTTCTGACTATTCAAGATAGACTCAAAATAGCGGAAAAAGTTGGAACAACAAATTCAAAGAAAATTACAAACCAATTTAATCTGGACAATAGAACAGTTGAAAACTATGACCAACAAATCTTTCAACTCAGAGAAGCAGTTGCGAAAGGTCGATCAGGAATGAAAAATTTATTTATACATCAGGCGAAAAATCACCAATTCTCTTCATAGGTTCGTAGATTTATTTATAACACTTTTCAAGGAAAATCTAAAAAGCCGAGATGTTTCCCCAGATTGGTTGAAAATTACAAAGCCTCCAAAAATGCATGGATGACTCGAGAAATATTCCAGGAGTGGCTTATTGGATTTAGTCAATATGTTGGTGAAAGAAGAGTACTACTCCTTCTGGAGAATTTCGATGGCCATAATGATATAAATGTTCCAGATAACATTAGAATTCTCTTTTTACCTCCTAATACAAAAAGCCTGCTTCAACCTCTTGATCAAGGAATAATAAAGTCTTTCAAGGATAGGTACAGAAGTTACGCGTTAGAGCATTCATTGACTGAAAAAATCAGTCTCTGGGATGCATTAAAAATATTAGAAAATGTATGGAATGAAATTCCTACTAAAATTGTTAAAAGCTGTTTTAAACATGCTAAAATATATATAGAATAAAGTACTGATTTCATTAATGAACTTCATTTCAACTGTGAGAAACCAATTCAGATTCAGAGTTATTTTCGATGCTAACTTTTTATCGTTGAACAAATATTTTCTGTTTTAGTTTAGGTGTGAAAAAGGGCTTGATTGTTGTCAAACCAGCTGTTATATTATTTCTCAATTTACAATAATTACATTGAGGCTTACAAAATCTCCATTTTTCGTCCTACATTTGTGAGACATGGCTCAATCTTCTTGAAATTGTATAACCTATATTTTGATACCAGGTTTGAGGTAATTACGATGAATTTCAATTTTCTCACGTTCTGATTGGTCAATCATAAAAATGTGCAAGGGATAAAATCCTCCCGCTCAATCGATGGTTTGACTGTATCTAATATCAACTCTATTCTCGAGTACATGTAATTTTTTAAACTATACACCAAGTATAAATCGTATACATTTCAAACTTTACTTTTAATTTCACCTTTTTCATCAAAAGAGTTTAGTCTCATCTTGTTAAAAGGAATAAAGTGACAAAGCAATCTCAAATATTCTTGTTAGTCGCCTGATAAATCTTTAAAGGAATAATGGGAAAAAAATAATGAGAGATTAAAAATGGGACTCCTGGAAACATTCAAATTTGTGGTAGTAATGAAGGTAATGATCAGAAATTGTAGATCGTAAAACTAACTGTAATTGATCAGAGCTACAGCATGATGATGTAAAAGTTTAAGTTTTGATGTGTAAATTGATTAATATACTTGGTGTATATTCCTGTTTTCAGTGTCAAAAGTTACTTGGGTTCGATTTAGAATTTTTTCAAACTTTAAAAGACTCACCTTTCTAGCTGATTTTTTATTGGATAAGGCTTGTTTGAGATTTTTATTGGCTGAAATGCCCGACTCTTTGGCATTTTCAACATTGATTGCAATATTGTCAATAATTTGACCCTGAATTCATAAATAACCATATAAAAATAGAATTTAGTTCATGTGGATTCAAGTGAAAAAGAAGAGAGATTATGCAATAGAAAAACATGAAAATGTAAAAATTTCTATGCACACAAACAATACAAGGTTCTTCTTCTTTTTATAAAGTAGAAGCAAAAATGAAAATAGTTTGTTCCTTTATCCTTAATCTTCAGAAAAAATAAATCGGCAGAGAAGACAAGATGTATTACAACATTTTGCTTCGAGTAATTTTAAGAGTAGGGCAGATAAAAGTAAAAATTGTATTCCATATAAGAACAACTTACCTGGGAGGTAATCATAGCGTTGAATGTGACAAACATGTCTCTAAGTTCGTTGAGCGACTTTTCAATCTCTATAATTTTCTGGTGTCGAGATTCAATTTCTTCCAGTTGTAATTTTGCCTCGTTGGTTTCAGCGAGGATATTTCCAGTGAAATGACAAAAATCATCAGATTCAATGGCTTTCTCCAACTCATCCTCTGTATATTGGCCATTATTGGCAAGATCGAATTTTAATTTTATTTGCTTCTTTAAGGATTCCTTATAGTTAATCTGATGTGAGCTCAGTTCTGAGACCAGATCGGAATATTGTATCAGAATTGAGTTAATCTGACTTGTAAAAATTCGTTTCTTGGTAGGTTCATCAGACATGAAGGAGACATCTTCAAATTGCTTTTTCAATTCGGTGATTTTCTTGTTAAGACTAGATGCAGAATTCATGATTTCTTTTTCCAACTTGTCAGCTGCACTGCGGTACAGAGGATCATTTTTTACAGAAGCAAGAATATCCTTTCTCATTCGATTCAATTCTTGGATCTTATTCGAAAGATCCGATAAAGAATTACGAATGACATTGAACTAATTTTTAATATGTAAGAATAAATATCTTACTTCTTCGAAATAATCTTTGTCCCCATTCTGGGTAATATTCTCTTTAATTTTCTTGTGAAATTTGAGCCTTTTTTCCTACGAGTTAAAATTGAACTTACTTCAAATTCTGCAAATCTATCTTTGACCATGGTTCTATATCGTTATATATGACCGAATGACATTGTGAATAATTAAATCAAAATGTTCGACAGGCCTAAATGGAAATAATTTTTATTTAATGGTTTTAAAAAAAATAATTAAAAGAACAAAATATCAACGTTAAACTAAAATTCTTTTAAAATGTGGGGATACATTTTGAATTAAAAAATGGAATATCGAGATACCAAAGATACTATCGGTCCTATTAAGGTTCCAGCTGACAAATACTATGATGCTCAGACTGAAAGATCAAAGAGAAATTTTAAAATTCGAGAAGGAAAAGATTTGATGCCTGTAAGAGATATTTTTATGTTATTTCAAGATTAAATTAATTCGTTCATTGGTTCTGCTGAAACGTTGCATCGCTAAAGTAAATTTTTCAATGCAAAAATTGTCTAAAGAAAACGCTGATCTTATTATCAAAGCATGTGACGAAGTTTTAAGTAGTGACAAGTTTGATGAACACTTCCCCCTAGTTATCTGGCAGACGGGTTCCGGGACCCAGACTAATATGAACGTCAATGAGGTATTGGCCTGCCGAGCTAATGAAATTGTTCATTCAAAATTGGGTATGATGAGTCCTATTCATCCAAATGATCATGTAAATATGTCTCAAAGTTCAAATGATATTTTCCCCACTGCAATGAATTTATGCGTTGTACAGGAGTATATAAGATCTCTTTTACCATCTCTAAATTATTTACAAGATTCAATTCTGAAACTTAGCGTCAAATTCAACAAAACCATAAAAATTGGCAGGACCCACATGCAGGATGCTGTGCCGATGACCTTGGGTCAAGAGTTTAGTGGTTATGTAGCTCAAATACGAATGAACCTAGAAACTATGGCTCATGTAATTCAAGGAGTATGTGAATTAGCTATAGGAGGAACAGCGGTCGGCACTGGTCTGAATGCTCCGAAAAATTTCGATTTGAATACTTGTGATGAACTCAACGAGTATATGAAAGATGAACTTGAAAAATATAACTTGAAATTTAAGCCAGCTGAAAACAAATTTGCTGCTCTTGCAGGACATGATCGATTATGTCTTTTTAGCAGCTGTCTCTCAACTATTGCTTCAGCAATTTTTAAAATAGCATCTGACATTAGATTGCTCTCTTCAGGACCTAGGTGTGGATTAGCGGAAATTTCAATTCCATCAAATGAGCCCGGTTCCAGTATAATGCCAGGTAAAGTAAACCCAACCCAATGTGAGGCTCTGACCATGGTTTGTATCCAAGTTATAGCAAATTGTCATGCAGTTACGTTAGCATCAAGTCAAGGTCACCTAGAACTGAATGTCTTCAAACCACTTATCATTGCCAATCTTCTTCACTCTATGGAGTTAATTGGTGACGCATCAAGATCATTTGTAGATAATTGTTTAAATGGTGTTACAGTTAACCAGAAAAAGATTGACACTTATCTTAATGGGTCTTGTATGGTTGTCACAGCTCTTAATCCAGTATGTTTTCGCGAATTTTTTAAAAATTCTATACTAATCAATATAATCTAGATAATAGGCTATGAAAATGCTGCTAAAATCTCTAAATTAGCAATGGAGAAAGACATCTCGATCAGAGAAGCTGTCATAGAGACAAATCTTTTGCCTGTTGAGCAGTTTGACGAAATTGTGGATTTTAATAAACTTATATAGTCCAAAATTCAATAACGAAATTATAGTTTTAGTACAACTTAGTATCAATTGATCTAATTCATTGGATCTGCTAAACCGAAAAAATTTTTTTTTAAAAATCAATAAATCATCGAAATAAAACATTTCATTTCTAATAATAAAGTTCTATTAAAACTGTTTTACTCATTCATTCAACTTGGCATTGATTCAAATATATAGGCTTGATAGTTGTATTGCTTTTAAATCTTCATTAGCCACAGAAATTTCTTATCAAGATGATCAGTAAAACTAAAGCTTTCTACAAGGAAGTTGAAGAAGTTAGAGAGAAGAAGTCTAATAAAGTCGATGGTTCGAGAAAAGACTTCACAGCTTTTCCTCCAATTTTTGACTTTGAAAATCTTAAATTCCTCACCTTATCATACAATAAAATTACTTCGGTACCCAAAGAGATAGCTTCATTAAGAAATTTAGAAAGATTGAATTTATTCTGCAATCATATAACTGTAAGTTACAATTTCTTTATTTATCTCCAGGAAATCAGTCCCAGCATCTCTGAATTACAGAATCTAAAATGCCTAAATCTAGGTATGAATAGAATTGTCAATTTGCCTAGAGGATTCGGCGCATTCGCCTCATTGGAAATATTAGACTTAACCTATAATAATCTGACTGAAAATTCATTTTCAGAAAACTTTTTCATGCTCTCCACCTTAAGAGCGCTTTACCTTTCAGACAACGATCTCGAATACATCCCGGAAGCAATCACAAAACTTATAAACTTGGAGATTTTGGCTTTAAGGGACAATGACATTGTCGAATTACCTTCATCTATCGGATTATTGAAGAATCTTAAAGAGCTTCACTTGCAAAATAATCGGCTCACAGTATTACCCCCTGAATTGGGTTGTCTTGATCTATGTGATCAAGGAAAAATTGTTAAACTTTCTGGAAATGCTTGGGTCACTCAAATAGAAAAACAACTCCAAGTTGGAATTACTCATGTTTTCAAATTCATTTCTTCCGAGGCTTACAAGTTTTCTTACAGCCGAATGAACCAGCAACCTCCACCTAAAGTTGACAAATCAAAGAAAATAAGTCGCAAGGGGATTGCCGCTTAATCCAAGAATTCTCTTGATAATACTGCTTTTGTTATAATTTGCCATATTGTAATTTGCTAATTACTTAACATTTTTTTCTTGAATTGTATGCAGAATTTCCGAGGTAGAAATATAATATATTTATCCGTTAAACATTTCAATCAAAAAATATTAAACTGCTAAATTAGTGTTAAGTATACTGTATTAATTCAATTGATATTATTGAATAATTGACATAAACTGAATGATTTATAGCTCAAATTGAGCTGCTCAATAATGTAATTATTATTAACTGAGTTTTAAAGATCTTAAACGAATAGTTAATAAACTAACTGTTACTGTTTGACATTTGAAGGCTTTATCTTAAAAGTTTATATTATAGAATTCATTAAAACAGATATGACTTCAACTAACCGTTTTTTTAATTAACTATATTAATCAAAAATTTTATTGGCGCTGGTTCAAAATGAACTCAAACTTCATTTCACCTAGATTAATAGATTATATACTATTTGTCGGTTCACTAGAGCCCGGAATTAATGATGCAGCTCGTATTCAACCAAAAATACTCAAGCGTTTCCCCCTAAGTGATCATACTGACTTTCCAATACAAAATGAAATAGTTCATTTTTGTCAACCGGATGGTTGTGTGACGACTCCTAAAATATCAATTTATGTAAGAGATTTTTTCATTCCATAGAGCCCTACAAGCTTCATTTTCGCACTCACCGATAAAGATTCTGGTAAAGTTCGATATGGAATTTGTTTGAACTTTTACAGAGATATGGTTGTCGATGGAAAAGAATATATCAGTCTGACTTCCATGTGTCTAGTGACTCATCACAATTATTTTTCAAAATTTCGAAAGATTCTCTCAATCATAAAAACTTGCATTTACTCAAGCCTAGAAAAATTCCATTTAGAAGAGTAAGTTTTTCCTCTTGTTGATCTCTACTATTGAAGCTTCTGGGCTGTATTTTTCAACAACACTCAAAATATTCAAAAAGTTAAATTTGGTACTCTGAGTTTGATTGAATCCCTGGAAAGTTGGCTTCTTCGTCTTCTCTCAGCTCCGATTCCAATCCAGGGAAAAACATTTGTCAATATAATGATGTTACCCAGTGAAAAGAACGATTTCATGATTGATTTTGCTATGCCAAGTAAAACAAGATTATCTCTAATTGATTTCCCCCTCCATTTGCCCCTGGAGCTGTTGGGCTTGGAGACCTGCATCAAGTTGTTGACTGTAATCATGTTGGAGCATAAAGTGGTCATTCAATCTCGTGATTATAATGCCCTCTCAATGACTGTTATGGCCCTTGTACAACTCCTATATCCTCTCCAGTACATGTTTCCTATAATACCTCTGCTTCCATCTACTCTGCCATCAGCAGAACAACTCCTCCTCTCTCCAACTCCATTCATCATCGGAATACCAAGTTCTTTTCTAGCCATGAGGAAAGATTTCTCTCTTCCCCCTGATATCTGGCTGGTTGATATTGACTCAAATAAAGTAAGCTATTATTATCAGAATTATCCGAATTAATGATTAAAATTCCCAATTAATTAGGCTCACTCTCAAGTATGAGTTATTCTCTTCTCTTCTTCAGAGAGATATGTAGAAAGAGACAATTACATACCATTACTTCTTCAATTATAATTTTACTAATTCTTCTAATTTATTTTTGAAAAACACAACAGAGATTTTAAAAAGAGTTTAACATCATTTCTAGATCTTACAAGAGAACAAAACTGAACCATTCTATAATCTTCCGGAGCCTGAACATCAAATTCTTGTATCGCATTTGAAACAGGTAATTTAACAGACAATTGTTGAAATATTCATTATCTAACATTGTAAATTTAATTTGAATCCAGTTGTAGAATTCAGGTAAATTGAGCAAAGTTAATTTGAAATCTATTGCTCAGCGGTTGTATTGGATGTGTACTTTGAGAATAAACAAGTTGACATGGTCGATTAAATCTTTATAACAAAAGGGTATAGCATGATCTCAGATAGATAAAAACTACCAAATAGGGGAGTTTTGAAAATACATATAACCTGATAAAATAGCTTTTGCATCAAATATTTTTTAAGGATTCCTTATGAAGTAATATAAAATTTTATTCTTCAAGACATTTGCAAAGCCAAAGGTATGTAATGTGAACAGATGAGGGTTTTGGGGATCGGGTTCCTCCATTAATTAAGGAATGCTTCCTACTCATGTATTTTTCTCACACTTTTCTTTTTTAGGTCCTCACTGAAATAGCCAAGAAGGAAGACCCAACAGCGGATGGAAACTATATAATAAGTGATGGGGGCCAGAGGGATATTGACGTTGTTGATGTGGCCACACGTGTCGCTATGGTGAGTTTTCACAATTTCTAAATTTTCTCTCCATTTTTTCAGGTGAGATTTTTCAACTCGCCCAAGATCCTGGCCAATTTCACTGACCATACTAGTATCATTCGGTTGTATCCGAGGCCAGTTGTGGCTTTTCAATATCGATCTTTTATTAAATCTCAAAAAGACATGTGCAACTTCACCAGGCGGTTCATTAGGACACAGGCAGTTGAATACTTGGCCGAATGGGTCCTAATGCCAGAGAATGAAGTGTTCCAGCGTATCCATGCTGGCATCATTGATCCAGAGATAATTGGCGACAAGTTGAAATGGTATCGTGATAACCTACTCAAAGTTAACTATTCCCTCAACCAGAGTATAACGAATGAAAATGTACAAATTTGGTTCAAGAAACTTTGGCCAAATGAATTGGAGAGAATAACAGGTATGCATGTTATTTATGTCAAATCATTTCGTTGAATATTGACTTGAAAACCTTTAGCCAATTATGAATTTAAAATATGGCATTATTCTTTCTTTTTTTTCTAGATCAGCAGAAGGAGTTCTTTGCAAATAAAGTTGATCTGCCTTCATTGAGAGGTGAGTTACATTCACAAGGTCCCTACCAGAATGCTTTATTTCAGTCTACATCTATTATTAATTAATCGTATAAAACCATTATTTGGTGTTTTCAGTTTGTTACCTAACTTGAATGGAAAAACTTCATATTCTTTACCAGCTCAGATAGATAAAAGTTTAGTATAGAATAGGCTAAGGTGAAATTTTTAACCTCATATTAGGACCAACTTTTCTGATAGAACGATAAATTCCAAGCATTAACTTGTATTGAAGAATGTGTCGAAAATGATTCTTCATTATGTCATTCGGTTTTAAAAATCCAAAATTTTTCAAATCGGCGCTTAATTTTCAATGAATTTTTACTACGCAATCACTAAAATCCGGAATATCTTAGCCATTCAATGAGTTTATTAAGTTTTATCTTCAAAAATGTAGTAATCTTATCATTAAGAGGGGCTTCATGGTTAATTTCGTTATTTTATCATGTCCGTGGGATATTGTAGGAAAATTGGGCAATGACATGATGGAGAATGACTTTCACGCTTTAAAATTATGCAAAACATGATCTGAGTACTAAAATTTATCAGAAAAGTAAGTCCTCTCGTGAGTTGTTCGGAGAAAAAAAAATTGGCCCTAGCCTAGTACAGACCTTTTGTAAGGCCAATACTATTTTTACAAGAAATTCAATATTTCTCTGCTGAAAGTCAAGAAAAAATTTAAATTTTGAATTCCACAATGAACTGAACCAATGAGTCTATGAAATAGATTTGTCTTACTGACTATCCGGAGAACAATATTGAATAAATTCTCATCTGCATAGCTTCTAGATTCATCGAGAAAGACTTTGATGTTAACTAAACCCTTCTTTGGGCAATTACCGTAATTTTATTTCAAAATGATTGCATCTTGATAACTCATACATTTTGGAAAAAAAGTAAAGACTAGTTCCATAAGAATCAACGTCAAAAGTTGAACACTTGCTGGAGTCTTGAGACCTGAAAATTTCCTTTTCTCTTTTTTATTTTAGGTTCTGGGAATGGAGCTTATTTCGTGAAAGAAAGCGACCTATTTTCACCTCCAAAGAGTCTCGAGGAAATCCGTGAGCAGGCCAAGATAACCGCTAGAGAATTAGACCTGTCGATCTACTCCAAGTGAGCATAACACTTCTCACTTTTGAGTCATTCAAATTGATTTCCCAATATAGATCGTCACAAAATACTAGTTGCTCTACAAGTCGGAGAGGCAGTATCTCCAGTGAGATCATTCATAATTATGACAAAACTAGCCAGCAGAATAACTTGGAGCATAGCTCATCAAACGAATCAAGTGATGAAAGCGATAACTGGGACTTGAATACCAACCAAGAGGTAAGTGGCTTCTTTCTTCAACCATCATCAAATTGAATTATGCTACAGGTTTGATACATATTCTATATAAAGATTGCGCCCTCCAAAAGGTTAGTGTTTATATCTCCCTGTTGTAATCATAAGATATCGTGGTTTTTCCTCGCCACCTCTTTATCATCTCAATCACTATTGAAAATATTCCTTAAATTCACAGCAACGTTGACCGATTGAAGAAGCAAAACACCAAGAATCTCTCTCAGACCAACTTCTTGGATAAGAAAGGTAGCTAATGATTTTAAAAATGATGCAAATAAATAAAGCTTGATTAATTCTATTGTTTCATCCAGCCGACTCCATTGAATATGAAGATGTTGATATTGCGGAGCATAGTAAACAGCTGTTCACCAACATTTCGAATGCTGCCTCGAAAGCTCAAGACACTTTTACAGAGATTTTAGGTATGTACTGTAAATTAGCATATGAAATTCAAAAATTTTCCGGATATGATTGAATTAAAATTTTAGTTTTCTGGAGTGAATAAATCTGAGTAAACATTTTTGTATCAAAAATTCAAAGTTGATTCTATATATTTTATTTGTCTAGAGAAATTTGTCAGTAAATTGATTACCTAAAGAGTGGAGGGGATCACCGATTCGTATTAATTTTAAACTTTTTTTTTTAATTTCAGATAATTCGAGTATTCTTAAAAAGTCGAAAAACATAGCTAAAGGTGTCGTGGCTGAAGTTAAAGAACATGCCAAAGTTAAATTGGTCGACTCGTCCGACACCAAGGATGGTAACGAATCGAATGGAAAAATAAATAAATCCCTAATGATTGGCCAGAGAAAGATCGACTTTGGCATGGACAAGGAGGGTCTACCGAACTTTTCAATAAAACACGAGAAAGTCAACTTACAACGACAAGATACAAGTGAACGAAGGTAAAGGCCTACTTTTACCTATTTTTAGGTAGAAATATTAACATTGAGAATCTCGAATTGGCCCCAAAATTTTAAAATTTAAGTTGATTAAAATAGAACTGAGAGGTCGGTCAAAAGAAGTTCTTTTTGATTGAAATTGGCTGATTTCGAGTGAAAATTTTTAGCGCCAACATTGAAATTAAAAAAATTCTTCAATCGGATTTCATAGAATCTTTATCTAAAATAATTCCTCGCTTTTTAGCATTTCGGAACAAAAGTTTCTACGTGAACTCTGCATGACAATAATCAATGGGAACGGACTTAGTCTTAGAGAGAAGAGTCGCTTTCGTAGCTTAATGGAGAATGAAAGTTATCGAAATTTGGTGATTTCGAAACTCGGCCAGGTTCTCTACGAACAACGCAGTTATGCCCCCTTTTCAGTTAACTACGTGAAGAGTTATCGCATTGAGAATAATGGAACATTCAAAAACCTCATCTGGGCAACCCTGACCATAGTTAGAGGAATCGAGAACTCCATTGTCAATAATGGCATGGGTTTCTCTTCCGCCTTTATGGTACTTGAATTGGCGCATTCCTTTTACTATGAAGATGACCTGAAGCAGGATCACTTCAAGTTGAATTTTATGCGTCGAATTTCCCTCACTGAACAGAATGTAGGCTAAAGTTTAAAATTTTATTTATTGAAATTAATTGAAATTTCTTTTCCTTCCCCAAAAGGCCGATGGTAAAGTTAAAACGTCAGATTCTGAATCATCAATAAGTGAGTTCAGTTCTATATTTGTACTCAAGACATTGAGATGTATTATTAAAGTTAAAGTATAAAATATCCCATTTCATCAAATTTTTTTTTCTGATTGTAATTTTTAGTTTTCACTTAAGTTATAACTAGTTTACTTGTCGAGCATGTTTTAAACTCAAAAAATCTTATTTAATTAATCCAAATTGAGTTGAAAAATATATCAATTCAAAGCTTATTTTATTGAAAAAATACATTATGTCGATAAGGGAAAATTTGAATTCAAGGAAGCTTCAGGAAGACTTGTGACTTTAGAGTCACTGTGGGACTTGAAAGATGTATTTAAGTTAAGATGTTATACAAAACCTATATCAATTTTAACAAATTATACATCAGTCTTAGCGAAAATTGACAAAACTTTTTCTACAAGCCTTAGAACAGATTAGAAAGCTGGAGAATGTCATTTAGGCATTGAAGAGAAAATGTCTGTGTCATGACCTATTTGTATTGTTAACGGAAATATCTTGTTGTTACCATCAATTCTTGTTGATGTAAGTAAAACATAAGAAGTGATGATTTTAAAATGAAACCCATCAGGTGTAATTAAATGGAGGCTTTTCTTGAAAGCAAATATTCGAGAAAACAAAGATTTATCAAAATTGATATAGGTTTTGTCAATGTTCGAATAGACTGATCTATGATTTATCAATTTTGATAAAAGTTTTGTGAATACATCGTTGATTTAAGAAGTGTCAAAACTGATAATGAGATGTGTTGTTTTCTCTAGCTTTTAATACACTTTTTGTCTTTATCCCTTGTTAAAATCATCTTATATTATGTCTTTCTAATGAATTCAGTTTCTAAAACAGGCGACTGGCTCAAGAGTAATCCGATTACGAAAAATTCCCTAAAAGTTGGCAATATGATTATTAAAAAGGGTAAACTATCTAAGCGTTGTCTTGTAATATTGTATTTGTACATTACTGTTATGAAATAATTAGTTATTGATTTTGTAAATAAGTATTTCTCTCTGCCTTTGAAAAAAGTCGATAATTTTCAAACACTTACTAATCAATTTAGGACAAGATTCAAAAGAGGGACTTAACAAGATTGTCAATACATCACAGGACTCAGCCAAATCATTGGCCCGTGGCATGACCAAGTTCCTCAATAATAACACAAACTCTGACCCGGTATCGGACTCTTCAACTGAAAACAAGAAGGATGAATCATCAAAGGCCAAATATTCCGGTTCATTTAGCAATATGAAATCCCAACTGGCTGGCAAATTTCGCTATACAGAGTCCGGCTTAAAGCTCATCCAAGAGACAGAAATGGCTCCAGATAATGTGACGTTCCTGTTTGAGAGTCTTGTCACTTCGAAGGAACGCTCGAAATGTTGGGATGATTTTCGTCTTTGGGAAGATGCCTTCTTCGATTGTCTCTCACAGGAGCGAGAAATCATTGGTTACGATGAGAACAACCTCGATGTTCTCAAGCGTTACGATAGTCTATCCTTTGATGAGAGGAAACAACTGGAACTGGAAGAGGATCGTCTACTGACGATTCTACTTCATAATCTCATCGCTTACATGGTCATGATGAACTCTGATAAGAGTCTTATTGTACACAACATTCGAAGGATCATGGCCAGATGTCGGATGAGTCATTATTTTACTAACCAAATATCGAAGTTATTGGACAAGATAAATTCCCTAGTGAGTTCTATTTGTTGGGAATTCATGATTTTTATCAGAGTCTGGGATATGTGTCTTTTTTCTTCTACAAATGCAATATCCAATTCCACCGTCTAAAGAAATTTGAACTTTTTCAAATTTAGATGGGAACACCGATTGTGTAGTCATTAAATTTTCGACTGATCACAAGTCATCAGAAAGTATAAATGATCAAGATTTCGAAATTCCACTCGATGAATATTAAATTTGGTTTTTAAAATCTTATCTTAACCCAAAAAAACTCTTTTATATTTTATTTGATTTTCAAAAATAATAATGAGGGGAGGGGAGACCTAGAGTGTGGATCCTTCGGAGTTGAATATTATTAAATGGATTTACTTTATTTCAAGGTTGAAAAAATTGAAATTCATCGAAATTGGCTGATTTTCAAATTGTAATTTTATGAATTAATATTCAGATTTCGCAAATTGAATGGTATCCTCAAACAGTTTACCGAAACCAAAACTTGGCGTAAAATTAAAAAAAAGAAAATTGATGATATTTTCGATTTAAATGAATAATTAGAATTATTTTTATTTAATAATGTGGTATGCTCATTGAGCATAGAGTTGGTGAGAAGTGGAAGAAAAATTGGAAAATATCCTAATTCTATTGGCTGTTGGTTTTCATGCAAATTATTTGTTAACGTGAAGAGAGGTATAAATATAAAAATGAGGGGAAGAGTATTCATCCAGCGAGCGATCATGTGTGTAATTAACTTTAGAAATTTTTCTTTAAATAATAAAATGTTCTGAAATTCATCATTCTCTTTAGGGAGAATCTGCGGGAGAATTGAAAATTTGGCAAAAATCATAAAACTTAATTTTTGTCTACACGATCAAATCAACTTTCAAATTTCAAGCGATTATTTTCTAGCAATAAAAGTGTATAATACCTTGCAAGTTAATTTTTATTCGTTTTCAGTGAAACTTTATTAGCTTCTTTTCTTCAAATCATATTTTTCATTTAGAATGGAAACGGTATCGATCTGTTGCATCTTCTAAGCCGGAATCAGTATCAGAAATGTTTCACAGTATATCTGGATGAAAAATTGTCTGGAGAGCCAATATTTTTCGAGGTAAGATTTGACAATCATTTCTCTTTAATGATTACTAGGGCGGTCACAAAATAGCATTTTTTCAGAAAAAATAGCAATCAAAAAACTTCAGAAACAGGCCCTATTACGAGATTGAAAAGTTTTAAAAACAGATTCAGATGCAGAGATGATAGTAATCAAGAAAAATAAGGTTTTATAATAAAATTTATTAAAACTTAGGTCAATATTAGCATTCTCAGCCATGGTCATCCAAACGTTTCGACGGTGATTGTCTTCACACGCCTTCTTCAGTGGTACGACAAGTTTGTCAAAAAACAAATTACTACTTATATACTTTCATGATCTCATACCTATCAGTTTT
Organism: Gyrodactylus bullatarudis; assembly: GCA_012064415.1. Lineage (NCBI taxonomy): Eukaryota > Metazoa > Platyhelminthes > Monogenea > Gyrodactylidea > Gyrodactylidae > Gyrodactylus > Gyrodactylus bullatarudis. The sequence continues at coordinate 109,511 of SSNU01000091.1, forward strand.
GTCCAATCAGATGAGAGAATAGAATAATACAAGAGGCTGACCTATGATAATAAAGTATAGATAATCAGAACAGAAAAGAGTTATAATTTTTCATCCGATTTAATTTAACTTTCTTCTTTTGCCAAAAAGCTGAATCCAACACTGCTCAATGTTCACTTCACCAACATTTCCATTAAGTGATATACAAAAATGATCGATAGAATTAAGGAAGAGGTTTCTAATAAATTTTATTCACCTAAAATCATTCAAAATCAAAATTTAGACATCAAAAAAATCATTGTTTTAGAACATAGCCCACTCAATATTTTGTTATCTAAAATTTATAAAAAATATAATTCTAAGGTTGTTTTTAAAAATAATATAAGTCTTGTTGATAAAATTTCCAAAAATGAAAATAACATTTTTGAGGGCTGTGGTATTTATAAATTGAAGTGTAGCTGTGATAAAAGTTATATTGGTCAAACTGGTAGGAATTTTAGAACAAGAATCAAAGAACATAAAAACAGTATTTTGAGAAATGATAATAAGTCACATGTTTTTCAACATGTCTTAAACAATAATGGGCATAAAATAAATTCTGAGGAGGTTAAAATTTTTAGTATACAGAAAAACTTTAGAAAGAGGTTAATTCATGAAGCTCTAGAAATAGGCAATAATGATACTTTTAATGGAAATGTTGGTGAAGTGAACATTGAGCAGTGTTGGATTCAGCTTTTTGGCAAAAGAAGAAAGTTAAATTAAATCGGATGAAAAATTATAACTCTTTTCTGTTCTGATTATCTATACTTTATTATCATAGGTCAGCCTCTTGTATTATTCTATTCTCTCATCTGATTGGACAAAACTGATGGTATGAGATCATGAAAGTATATAAGTAGTAATTTGTTTTTTCTGTTTCCAATGAAGAATTCATTGTAAGGATTTAGAAGACAAGTGAATATTTAGTGATAAAGCTTATATTTCACCGGATCTCATCAGACTCTTGCACCGGCTAGATATATATATAATTTTAAAACAGATAAAATGTTTAATAAAATCCTCTGATTGGTTCAATCGGATTTGAGCACAATAGAGCACAAGGGGAAGGAGGGATTTCAATTCAATTGGTTGTTTGTCTCCAGGATCATTGTTTC